>OZ023214.1:60249195-60616695 GCA_963995525.1 Escarpia spicata
ATTACTGTAATACTACTTTGTGTATTACTATTATTACTAAGTACGTATGCTACCCTAAGCTTAATTATATAAGGGAAGGGGCCAAGGCTAAAACAATGAACATAAAAGAAGATTTATATTTTAGACTTGGAGAAACCTGTTACTTGCATTGCTGCAAAAGTCAGTATCATTGAGATATATTATATTCTGTGCTATATAAACACAGAGTATATGGTATATAATAGCCAAAAGATCTTACTTGGGTGTTTATTATTAACACATTAGCTTCGTACATTTTTTGTTCGATGGGATATTTGATTGCATGGTTACATCCACAGTCGTGATTCGGCTATTTCAATACAAGACAATAGTGTGCAATCTTATGTAACAAACCCAATGTTTTTGGTACACTTTATTCACTGGCAGACCTGTTCAATCGAAGACCATCTCTACTTCTCTGGGAAGCATTCAGCCATGCTGCAATGATTGCGCGAAGACTAATCGTACACAAATATCCACCACTGTCTATAGCCAGGTACTCATTCATACTGTTGAGTGCACCGGAGCTATGTAGAGTTAACAAACTTGCCCAAAGTTCAATGGCAGTACAGGATTCGAACCCGGGTTGAGAGTCCAAAGCTCTAGCCACTTAGCCACTGTGCTCCGTTTAGTATGTTTTGGGGTTATTTTATGGAAAATATGAAATTATTAACAATAAATTACAATTTAATAAAAAAAAATTAAACTAATATAATTGTACCAAATAATATGCAATATATTGTCCATTGCTTTAAAATTCAATTATACAGCAAGAAGAACTTACTTTGGAGTTATTGTTGAAACATGCAACGTTTTAACCCGTCTACAGCGGACCTTGTTCATGCACTGATGTCATGTGACGCGGCTCAGATTTTGACGGAATGTTCTGGTTGTAGATGGCGGGCAGATCACTGTGAACATGAAACAAATCATTAGTTTTTCTCTTCACGTTTTAGTATGATTTTGAACAAGTTAAAAAAAACAAGCAATTATTCATTACAAATTAAATGTAGACAAATTAAAATATCAATATAATGATCGTATGAGACCATGTGATGAGGATGTAACATTAGATGCATGTGCAGGTCATTTGGTGCTATGATATTAGCTATATTGTAATAGTTTACATAAAGTTTTCATAACCTCCGATTGTGTTACAACACTATTAGTTCACCAACTTATGGAATCTTGCAAATTATGTTATTCCCATCTAAAAACCATGAAGATTAACAACAGTGCTGTTGCCGTTGTTTCATGATGGGTTGGGTTGATTTAAGGGGGAAAAGGGGGAACACTGAAAATTGCCCCCTCAAAAAAGAAGCAAACTTGTATTGTTCATAACAGCCATATCACATGTTGCTCATTAAAATGGCCAGTGTTTTCATAAATATCAGTAATATGATATTCCTAGGCAAATTAAAGTCGTTATACATTACTGATGTCATATGTAACTCCAAAATGCAGCTAGCGTAATATGAGTTTTTCATTTGTATAAGTTACAAAATTAGATAACTGCGATACTGGTGTATTAAAGCCCTGCACGGGGCAGGTTTTGGCCCACAGCCTGTGGGGGCTTTTTGTTGTTGTCTGTATTTTTGTTGTTGTTGCGGTGCGGGTTAAGTTTAAATTTGTGCGGGGCGGTCTGCGGGTCAGGTCACTGTGGGGCGGGGCGGGCTAGTAATTTCTACATGCTGGCTACTGCAGGCTGATTTTTGTAACTCCAGTTACTCAAAGGTGGGACATTCTTTGAGCTAGTTAATTGGGGATTACTGGATTGTCCTTTTGTTTGTGTTTTAACAGTGTTATGATAACATGTGCTGGCCTACCTTGCCAGCTTCAGTCAGGTGTGATTAGTGGCTTCTTCCAGGAGGAAGTGTCACTTCAGGCCATCAATCTGTTTGTGTAATTAAGCCACCAGGATGTCCATAAAGAGCAGTTACCCCACCAATTAGACAGGAAATGCCTTTGATGTGTGGAGACTGGAGACCATGCCACTTGGCACTGGCTGACAGTGCTAACTGCTAAGAACAAGAACTGCCAGTCTTCCTCTGTAGAAGTAAGATGGCTCAAGTCAAACTGCCTTCTACACTAGTATAATCCGGTGCCAGTAGCCTGGTCCAGAGGGGATTTTGAGCCTGTTATATAGACATGTGAAAACCCTCTCAACAATCAGTAGTCTACGGTCAGAAAATATAAATTGCAAACTTCTAATATCAGCAGATTCCAAATTGCAACACTGCCTTTGTGCACCAGACTCAACCTTTGAACAACTCATGTCCATGCGGTACAATGGCAAATAGATTATAAGATCATAGAATGCCACTGAAATTAATGCCAGCGGTGTGAATTTCATTGTCCTTCATAAAAAATGGTCAACTGCCATTGCATATTCACTTGTGCCGAGTTATATAAATTCGATTAATTTTAAAATACGTAAAAATTTGTACTCGTACCTTTACTTAGCCCCAGGTCTGCTTATCACCTTCAGGTATTTACATTATAATGACAATGGTTCTATTTTTCTTAAAGATGTAATTTTTTTTAAATATTACTTCTGACGGTACCCACTGTACAGAAGAAAAAAAATTATGGATAAATTCAATAATTACTTTACCAACATTAGTAATTGCCTTAATGCAAAACTACCGAAAACAGGAAATGACCCCACACAATATATATAAAATAATACTGCAAGCTTTTTCTGTCTACCCACTGACCCAAAATGAAATAATTAATATGGGTTGAATTTTAAACAATTGTCATCAAGAAATATTGTGGCAATGCGTTAAATTATGTAGATTTTTCCAAACCTAAATGGCTAAAACGTTTACACTGAATTATGATATGCCATTTGTAGCTGTCTGCTCAACATACATTTTCACAGACACAATCAAACACAAAACATAATTTGTATTATATCGAAAAGCCTTGGAGAGAATGGATATAAATCTTCTTTCTGATTTCACAAGGTGCAAGCGTGCATAATTGAATGTCTAAGGCAGTTAGTGACACACATATGATTTACCTGGTTTGTGTAGATACACTTATGATTACTGTTTCTGGTATGATAGGTATGAATATTAGTATTATGCACAATGGGCATAATACTAATAAAATTAAGCCATCCTGTCATTTCTAGTCAGTTTCTGTTCATAGTTTAAAATATAATTTTAATTGTTGGATTTTAAAAATATCACACAGTTAAAAAAACCATGTTGTTGGTATTTTGGAGATGTTACAGCTATCAGAGATTTGTTCTGACGTTTTTGTTTGGCATACACATATAAGTAGTATTTGCATAATTGAGATATGATCAAATGTTGTCTTAAATTTCGACTTTAAAATTATATAGGCCTACTAGAGTTGCCCAAACAGCCATAAGTTCGTGCGTCGTGAAATTCCGTGGCAATGCGGTATTGTGTTAGTTTTCTAAAATCAAACCGTTTATAAATATAATTATAATATGCCAACCAGGTTCATTATCTATTATAGCTGCAAGTTCAACATCAATATTTACAGAAGCCGTCAAACAGAAGATAAAACACGAAACAATAATAACTAAATAAGGTGACACAAACTTTGAAAACGCAACATTTTGAATGGCTCGTCGAGTTACGCCAGTCCAAGGAATTGGCTCCTGATCTGGTTTAAGGTTTCTTTGGCATAATAGATATATTATAGTGCTATGTGTTCTAACCCTGCTAACACATGCAGTATATAGTAAGGCTAACAGTAACATTTATATATTGACGCGAGTATCTGAGGATTGTGCAGTGCAACTACAATCCCCAGATTGCGCAGACTCACAACACAATAAACAATATCATTGTCTACCAGATCCATGTCTAATGTTTGTCAGCCAAACCTGGAGTCTACCTTTGTCTTTCACTAAGTTATGATGTCGAAGATTGCGATACGTTTCACATTCCGATAAAGTTATATAGATCCCGTTGAAGAATGAAGTAAACACACAAATAGACGGAAGTGACTTACCTGTTACTGTGCAAATCGACGTACCACGAGGCTGTCCACACGATGTATATATGTTGATTTTTCATGATTATAAATTATATGTAAAACATTAATTTTGTGCACATCATGAATAAAGCATATGACAATCCTATGCAGAAAGTTATAGTGAAACAATGCCCTTTGTTTGGTTTATAAACAAGTGTAGTTGATTGGGCATGAACCACTGCATTTTTATGCACACATATATACCAAGATAGATATCGCTTGACAGCAACACATTTTACAGCATTTGTTTATTAAATTCAAACAACCCCCAACCAAAACTGTACACATACTGCATTATGATTAAACTTGATAGTTAAAACAACCCCAGCCAAAACCATGTTATACACATACATTTATGGTTAAACTTGATAGAGAAAATAACCCCAACCAAAACCATATTATACACATACATTTATGGTTAATCTTGATAGAGAAAACTACCCCAACCAAAACCATTTTATACACATACGTTTATGATTAAACTTGATAGAGAAAACGATTAGTAGCCATTTACACTAAGCTAAACATAATCAATATTAAGATCGCTGTTACTGCACAGTCGAAACTGGGCAAGAACGACTGCGTTTTACGCATGCTTTTGTACCAACGACTGGATCTGTATATCCATTTTATATATATATATATATATATATATACGTATATATACACGTGGAATATCACAGTGCTATTCTATAGTGTAATGTTGATAATTTGATATTGTGTTTCAGTGAGAGATGTTTGTGAAGAGTTGAAACTACAACTTGTACTTTGTCTCTCGGAGCTGGCGACCAGTGCTACTCTTAGGTAAATGTACAACACAAATCCTTTGTGTATCAAATAAGTCACACAACTCCTATGCTTACTTGTCATTGTTGTCCTAACATTGTCACTCGACTCTCCTATGCTTACTTGTCATCGTTGTCCTGATATTGTCACTCGACTCTCCTATGCTTACTTGTCATTGTTGTCCTAACATTGTCACTCAACTCTCCTATGCTTACCTGTCATTGTTGTCCTGATATTGTCACTCGACTCTCCTATGCTTACTTGTCATTGTTGTCCTAACATTGTCACTCGACTCTCCTATGCTTACTTGTCATTGTTGTCCTAACATTGTCACTCGACTCTCCTATGCTTACTTGTCATTGTTGTCCTGATATTGTCACTCGACTCTCCTATACTTACTTGTCATTGTTATCCTAACATTGTCACTCGACTCTCCTATGCTTACTTGTCATCGTTGTCCTGATATTGTCACTCGACTCTCCTATGCTTACTTGTCATTGTTGTCCTAACATTGTCACTCAACTCTCCTATGCTTACCTGTCATTGTTGTCCTGATATTGTCACTCGACTCTCCTATGCTTACTTGTCATTGTTGTCCTAACATTGTCACTCGACTCTCCTATGCTTACCTGTCATTGTTGTCCTGATATTGTCACTCGACTCTCCTATGCTTACTTGTCATTGTTGTCCTAACATTGTCATTCGACTCTTCTATGCTTACTTGTCATCGTTGTCCTGATATTGTCACTCGACTCTCCTATGCTTACTTGTCATTGTTGTCCTAACATTGTCACTCGACTCTTCTATGCTTACTTGTCATTGTTGTCCTGATATTGTCACTCGACTCTCCTATGCTTACTTGTCATTGTTGTCCTAACATTGTCACTCGACTCTCCTATGCTTACCTGTCATTGTTGTCCTGATATTGTCACTCGACTCTCCTATGCTTACTTGTCATTGTTGTCCTAACATTGTCACTCGACTCTTCTATGCTTACTTGTCATCGTTGTCCTGATATTGTCACTCGACTCTCCTATGCTTACTTGTCATTGTTGTCCTAACATTGTCACTCGACTCTTCTATGCTTACTTGTCATTGTTGTCCTGATATTGTCACTCGACTCTCCTATGCTTACTTGTCATTGTTGTCCTAACATTGTCACTCGACTCTCCTATGCTTACTTGTCATCGTTGTCCTGATATTGTCACTCGACTCTCCTATGCTTACTTGTCATTGTTGTCCTAACATTGTCACTCGACTCTCCTATGCTTACTTGTCATCGTAGTCCTGATATTGTCACTCGACTCTCCTATGCTTACTTGTCATTGTTGTCCTAACATTGTCACTCGACTCTCCTATGCTTACTTGTCATCGTTGTCCTGATATTGTCACTCGACTCTCCTATGCTTAGTTGTCATTGTTGTCCTAACATTGTCACTCGACTCTCCTATGCTTACTTGTCATCGTTGTCCTGATGTTGTCACTCGACTCTCCTATGCTTACTTGTCATTGTTGTCCTAACATTGTCACTCGACTCTCCTATGCTTACTTGTCATCGTTGTCCTGATATTGTCACTCGACTCTCCTATGCTTACTTGTCATTGTTGTCCTAACATTGTCACTCGGCTCTCCTATGCTTACTTGTCATTGTTGTCCTAACATTGTCACTCGACTCTCCTGTGTTTACTTGTCATTGTTGTCCTAACATTGTCACTCGACTCTCCTATGTTTATTTGTCATTATTGTCCAGATATTGTCACTCGACTCCTATGCTTACTTGTCATCGTTGTCCTGACGTTGTCACTGAACTCTCCTATGTTTACTCGTCATCGTTGTCCTGACATTGTCACTCGACTCTCCTATGTTTACTCGTCATCGTTGTCCTGACATTGTCACTCGACTCTCCTATGTTTACTTGTCATTATTGTCCTGATATTGTCACTTGACTCTCCTATGCTTACTTGTCATTGTTGTCCTGACATTGTCACTCGACTCTCCTATGTTTACTTGTCATTGTTGTCCTGATATTGTCACTCGACTCTCCTATGTTTACTCGTCATTGTTGTCCTGACATTGTCACTCGACTCTCCCATGTTTACTAGTCATTGTTGTCCTGACATTGTCACTGAACTCGCCTATGTTTACTCGTCATTGTTGTCCTGATATTGTCACTGAACTCTCCTATGTTTACTTGTCATTGTTGTCCTGACATAGTCACTCAACTCTCCTATGTTTACTTGTCATTATTGTCATGATATTGTCACTCGACTCCTATGTTTACTTGTCATTATTGTCATGATATTGTCACTCGACTCCTATGTTTACTTGTCATCATTGTCCTGACGTTGTCACTGAACTCTCCTATGTTTACTCGTCATCGTTGTCCTGACATTGTCACTCAACTCTCCTATGTTTACTCGTCATCGTTGTCCTGACATAGTCACTCGACTCTCCTATGTTTACTTGTCATCGTTCTCCTGACATTGTCACTCGACTCTCCTATGTTTACTCGTCATTGTTGTCCTGACATTGTCACTCGACTCTCCTATGTTTACTCGTCATTGTTGTCCTGACATTGTCACTCGACTCTCCTATGTGTACTTGTCATTGTTGTCCTGACATTGTCACTGGACTCTCCTATGTTTACTTGTCATCGTTGTCCTGACATTGTCACTGAACTCTCCTATGTTTACTTGTCATTGTTGTCCTGACATTGTCACTCGACTCACCTATGTTGAGTTGTCATTGTTGTCCTGACATTGTCACTCGTCTGACTCCCGTCTATTCGACCGTGATTCTTTGTAGTGCCCTACTGAAGGTCTATTTGATGTGTATCCTTGTAGTGTCCTACAGATGGTCTATTTGACTGTGTTTTCTTGTAGTGTCCTACAGACAGTCTATTTGACTATGTTTCCTTGTAGTGTAATACAGACCGTCTATTCGACTGTGTTTCCTTGTAGTGTCCTACAGACAGTCTATTTGACTATGTTTCCTTGTAGTGTAATACAGACCGTCTACTCGACTGTGTTTTCTTGTAGTGTCCTACAGACAGTCTATTTGACTGTGTTTCCTTGTAGTGTAATACAGACCGTCTATTCGACTGTGTTTCCTTGTAGTGTCCTACAGACAGTCTATTTGACTATGTTTCCTTGTAGTGTAATACAGACCGTCTATTCGACTGTGTTTCCTTGTAGTGTCCTACAGACAGTCTATTTGACTATGTTTCCTTGTAGTGTAATACAGACCGTCTATTCGACTGTGTTTCCTTGTAGTGTCCTACAGACAGTCTATTTGACTATGTTTCCTTGTAGTGTAATACAGACCGTCTATTCGACTGTGTTTCCTTGTAGTGTCCTACAGACAGTCTATTTGACTATGTTTCCTTGTAGTGTAATACAGACCGTCTATTCGACTGTGTTTCCTTGTAGTGTCCTACAGACAGTCTATTTGACTATGTTTCCTTGTAGTGTAATACAGACCGTCTATTCGACTGTGTTTCCTTGTAGTGTCCTACAGACAGTCTATTTGACTATGTTTCCTTGTAGTGTAATACAGACCGTCTATTCGACTGTGTTTCCTTGTAGTGTCCTACAGACCGTCTATTCGACTGTGTTTCCTTGTAGTGTCCTACAGACAGTCTATTTGACTATGTTTCCTTGTAGTGTAATACAGACCGTCTATTCAACTGTGTTTCCTTGTAATAATAATAATAATAATAATAAGATAACTTCTATTGCGCCTAAATCCTTGGAAACCAAGCTCAGAGGCGCATCAAAACAAAAGGGTTGGTCAATCTCAAAGTCCATAAGTAGTTTTCCAGTTGTCAACAGATGGGTCAAGGCGCTAGGGAGCTAAGGTGGATAAGCAAGGTTGTAAAGATACGTTTTTAAATGACGACGGAATTTTGTAATATTTTCAACTGATCTAACACTAAGAGGAAGCATATTCCAAAGAGTTGGTGCAGCAACAGAAAAAGCCCTAGTTCCAATGTTAGTGTTGGCTCTAGGAACAAAAAGTAGGTCAGAACTAGATGATCGAAGCTGGATAGATTTTCTTACAGGAGTAAGCAATAAATGCAAATAAGATGGTTGCTTATTGGACAGTGCCTGATATGTAATGGTACAGATCTTAAAAATTATACGATATCGTACAGGAAGCCAATGTAAAGACTTCAAAAGTGGCACAGAGCGAGAAAAACGAGGAGATCTTGTAACTACTCTTGCTAGACAATTTTGGACACGCTGAAGTTTTGTGATATCCTTGCTAGCGATATTATAAAGGAGGGAATTGCAATAGTCAATTCTGCTGCTAACAAGCGCTGTTGCAATAGTCTTAGCAACAGAAAATGACATATACCGGCGAATACGGCGAAGATCACGAATATGATAAAAACAGCAGCGACATGTTTGAGATATATGTTGTCGGAAATTGAAGTTTCTATCAAAGATTACTCCTAGATTACGCACCGAGGTTGCTGGCGTGATGTACTGATTCAAAATACGCGTAGGGAAAAAACCATCCAGTTTACAACGCTGCATTCGAGTACCAATAATGATCAATTCAGTTTTATTTGCATTTAATTTCAACTTGCTGTCAGTCATCCAATGGAAGATATCTTGAAGGCAATCACTAAGTTGGTTAAGGGAGCGATTTGTATCCGGGGTAGCCAACGAAATGTAAATCTGAGTGTCATCAGCATAAAGATGATGATCTAAGTTATGTTTTTGTATAACAGAGCTTAGTGGCGTGGTGTAAAGAGTAAAAAGCAAAGGCCCAAGAACAGAACCCTGGGGAACACCAAATAAAGCCGGCAGTGCAGCTGAAAAGCAGTTCCCAATCTTTATAGTTTGGTATCTATCAGTTAGATACGAAGAAAACCAGCTTAGAGCTGTGCCAGATATGCCGTACCACTTTAATAGGCGTTCAATGAGAATGCTGTGATCAATCGTGTCAAACGCGGCAGAGAGATCTAGTAAGGTAAGTGCAGTCACTTTACCATTATTAATGTTCAAGGTAATGTCATTATGAACCTTTAAAAGGGCAGTCTCTGTTGAATGAAACTGCTTATATGCTGATTGTGACACATTAGTTAACACATTTGTGCTAATGTGAGACCTTAGACGACTTGCTACAACCTTTTCTAGTATTTTGGAAATGAAGCTGAGATTAGAAATAGGTCTATAACTGTTTAGGTCTTGCTTAGGCAGAGATGACTTCTTAAGAAGTGGTGTGACATGGGCGTATTTAAAATCATCAGGAAAACAGCCAGAGCAAAGTGATGCATTTATAATATTTGTTATAGGTCCAATTAGTGTATCGAGACATGCTTTTAGCAGCATTGTTGGAAATGGATCAAGTGCACAAGATTTATTTGGGGAGGACATAATTATTTTCCTAACTTCATCAACTGTTGCAGGTTCAAATGATACAAGTTGAGAATTTACTTGTGGAAAGTCCACACTGACATTACTTATATTATGATGTGGGAAAGCAGAACGAATGATACTGATTTTATTCTTGAAGTGACTAGAGAACGAATCACATAGAGACTTAATTGACATATGATCAGGTAACGATGGAGTAGGCCGTCTGTGTAGAATGTTATTGATGCAGTTCCATAACTGACGCGGATTATCAGACTTATTTATGACCATATCTGTAAAATAATCTGATTTAGCTTTAGCCATTTGTCTGTTACAGAGGTGACATTGCTTAGAATAACGCGACCTATCTAATGGCGAGCGTGATTTGCGCCATACACGCTCTAAATAACGACGACGCCTTTTAGATAGTATAATTTCAGAAGTCATCCATGGAGCCGGTGGCCTTTCTGACACCCATTTGGATTTTATAGGTGCATGTTTGTCAAGTAGTGCATTGAGTACTTGACAGTACTGTTTATATAAGTCAGATATATGTTTTTTTGGATCTGTGATAAGGTCAGATATAAGGATATCAGCCATTAAAGCTGTAATGTCAATCCTATGAATGGCTCTGTAAGACACATTGTGTTTCGATTGTAAAGGGGCTATAGAACCATTAATATTGGCAATGACAGTATGGTGGTCTGATAACCCATCTGAAACTGTAGGTGCTTGGATATTATTACAAGTTGAACGGGTTATCAAGAGGTCAAGCCAATGGCCATGTATATGTGTCGAAAAGGTAACATGTTGTTTCAAATCAAATGATGCCAGAATATCATCAAACGTAGTTGTAGTTGAAGAAGGTATATCCAAATGTAGATTAAAATCACCAAGAATGTAAAATTCTGAGTGAATGACTGCCAGATTTTCCAACATATCCTGAAAGTCTTCAAAGAAATTGGCAGGATGTCCTGGAGGGCGATAGATACAAACAAAGTGTGCGGAGAAAGAAGAATCTGAAATTTCAGCAAAGATGGACTCAAAACTAGAGTATTCAGGGTTAGAATGTAATTTAACTTTGAACTGCTGTGATATAAAAAAGCCAACACCACCTCCACGGCCGACTAAACGTGGTCGATGGTGAAAGGTGTAACCAGAAGGGGAAACGTCAGCAATGCATGCATGTGTATCACGTGGTCTAAGCCAGGTCTCAGTTACAGCTAGAATGTTTATTTTCTTTGAAATTAATAAATCACAAAGTGAGGCTGTCTTATCTCGTACAGATCGAACATTTGTAGTGGCCACCCGAATGTGTCGTCTAACAGATGGCCCAGGATTGAGACTTACATCTCCTGCTAGTAATAAAATTATTGCTAATTTCAATGTAGGCGTAGAGCGGGGGATTGGCAGTAACTTTCTATTATAACAAACATGAAGACATGGCAGACTATGCAAAATTGAAATAGAATGATGAATTTTAGTGTGATTAGGAAAAAGCACATTAAAATGATTATATCTCAATGGTTTGCATAAAACAAAATCGATGTCCCTTACAACAACAGAACAAGACAAGCAGAAAACACCAAATAGGAATAATGGTGACATAATTATGTTAGATTATTATCATATTTAGTAGACAATAATAGACCAAAACCATATAATTTTATATCATATAGATAATAAATAGTAAAGAATGTTAAACCCAGAGCTAAGGCTAAGCCTACGGCGTAACTACCGTAACTAAGTAAAAACTAAAATATATTTACAAGATCAGTAGAGTCTCAATTTTAACAATAAAGCCTACTTTATTTAATTAGAAAATGTTGAACCGGGGCCAACTCCGGTAACTAAATTGAGACTTACAGGCCTATTAAGGGAGGAAGAACTATTTATATTTATTATAATTCACTCAGTCAGCCGTAGCCTTAGTCTTAGATAGGCAGAAACTGACTGTAGTATCAATCACTCAATGCCATTAACTGCACCATGATTCATTTTTAAATACCGTATTTATTGTAATAATATAAAATGCCAATAGTAATCTAAAAGGTCAATTGAAAAAACTCACAGGCAGCATGTTTTGTAACTTCATAATTTAACAGTATAATTGGTACAAACGACAACATTTAAACAAACAAAAAACTGAACATTGCCGACCGGCGAAAGTGAGCGATAATCATAACGGCTTTAACGCCGATTTTATTATTAAGTTGAATATGACTGGAACAAAACTTGTTAAAATATGCTTATAATTTAAATATACTTAGCTTGTGGTTGAATTCTTGATTCTGTAGCGCATTACAAGTTACATAATATTAAAAGTAATCTATTCAAAATAATTAGTATGCTATAATTGAACATTAAACGAAGGATAAATTTTGAAAAGTAAACATTATGCCACGCCCCCTAGCGACCAAAGCTCAGTGTCCTACAGTTGGTCTATTCGACTATGTTTCCTTGTAGTGTAATACAGACCGTCTATTCAACTGTGTTTCCTTGTAGTGTCCTACAGTTGGTCTATTCGACTATGTTTCCTTGTAGTGTAATACAGACCGTCTATTCGACTGTGTTTCCTTGTAGTGTCCTACAGTTGGTCTATTCGACTATGTTTCCTTGTAGTGTAATACAGACCGTCTATTCAACTGTGTTTCCTTGTAGTGTCCTACAGTTGGTCTATTCGACTGTGTTTCCTTGTAGTGTAATACAGACCATCTATTCAACTGTGTTTCCTTGTAGTGTCCTACAGTTGGTCTATTCGCCTGTGTTTCTGCCGACACTTGGTCACGCCGTGTCTGTGCTGCTCCACTTGGTCGAGAAGGAGAGACTTAGAGAGCTGCGTATCGAAGCAATGCATTGTCTGTGCGATCTCGCTCAATGTCGGCATGCAAAAGGTACATTTCAGCATGTTATTTTTAAGTCTTTTTACCTGAACTTTTTAAGTTTACTACTCGCTGTATTTGTTATGTTACGCAAGCATGCCCTACTTAACATACATCCATGGTTTATGCAGTGTCTGGTGCTGTGACAATGATCTCCAAGGCCAACCTGGATATTTTAATCAATCATTGTAATCTAATATCTACCAATGTCACACAGCTCAGTGGTCAAAAAGTTCCACCAAAATTATCAAACTAAGCAGTGTTCTGGTATCATTTTGCTCATAGTATTTGTTTATGTCAATGTACACCTGCCAAGCCGTCTGCTGAGCCTGAGCTGGCCTTATCCAGTGACAGTGTGTTCACATGGCCGGCTGGTATATTCTGGTATATTCTGGTATATTCTGGTATATTCTGGTATATTCTGGTATATTCTGGTATATTCTGGTATATTCTGGTATATTCTGGTATATTCTATCTACATTGCAGACTGCAGACAATACATCTGTTTGCCTCCTTCACAGGCGCTACTGTTAGCTAACTCCAGTGGTTGAGTCTCATAACTGTTTTAAACTCAGTAACCACAAATACTGGATCAAAAGTGAATATCCATCTCAGATCATACTAGCACCATGACGGGACACCCGTGAAGTATCGCTGTATACTGCCTGCAGTGCGAGGCAGTGACGTTGGGAACTAAGGAAAATGGGTGCGTGCTTATTAGAAAGCAAAAATTTCCATATTTTTGTGTGTTTCAAATACTTTTCAAGTGTATTGTACATTTAATAGAAGGAATATGGTAAATTATGTAATGTTCAGAAAGGACTAAGAACTAATTTCTTCAAATCAGTGTTACGATAAATATTAGATAATGTAAATTATACATTTTTGATTATTCACAAATACTCTAGTGTAACGATTTACGCTGCAGCCTGCATGCGATGTCACCTGCCATTATTTCAATGTCATGTTCAGCCATCATGCGATGTCACCTGCCATTGTTTCAATGTCATGTTCAGCCATCATGCGATGTCACCTGCCATTGTTTCTGCCTATCTAAGACTAAGGCTACGGCTGACTGAGTGAATTATAATAAATATAAATAGTTCTTCCTCCCTTAATAGGCCTGTAAATCTCAATTTAGTTACCGGAGTTGGCCCCGGTTCAAAATTTTCTCATTAAATAAAGTAGGCTTTATTGTTAAAATTGAGACTCTACTGATCTTGTAAATATAATTTAGTTTTTACTTACGGCAGTTACGCCGTAGGCTAAGCCTTAGCTCTGGGTTTAACATTCTTTACTATTTATTATCTATATGATATAAAATGATATGGTTTTGGTCTATTATTTTCTACTAAATATGATAATAATCTAACATAATTATGTCACCATTATTCTTATTGGGTGTTTTCTGCTTGTCTTGCTCTGTTGCTGTAAGGGATATCGATTTTGTTTTATGCAAACCATTGAGATCTTATCATTTTAATGTACTTTTTCCTAATCACACTAAATTCATTCTATTTCAATTTTGCAAAGTCTGCCATGTCTTCATTCATGTTTGTTATAATAGAAAGTTACTGCCAATCCCCCGCTCTATGCCAACATTGAAATTAGCAATAATGTTATTACTAGCAGGAGATGTAAGTCTCAATCCTGGGCCATCTGTTAGACGAAACATTCGGGTGGCCACTACAAACGTTCGATCTGTACGAGATAAGACAGCCTCACTTTGTGATTTATTAATTTCAAAGAAAATAAACATTCTAGCTGTAACTGAGACCTGGCTCAGACCACATGATACACATGCATGCATTGCTGACGTTTCCCCTTCTGGTTACACCTTTCACCATCGACCAAGTTTAGTCGGCCATAGAGGTAGTGTTGGCTTTTTTTATATCACAGCAGTTCAAAGTTAAATTACATCCTAACCCTGAATACTCTAGTTTTGAGTCCATCTGTGCTGAAATTTCAGATTCTTCTTTCTCCGCACACTTTGTTTGTATCTATCGCCCTCCAGGACATCCGGCCAATTTCTTTGAAGACTTTCGGGATATGTTGGAAAATCTGGCAGTTATTTATTCAGAATTTTACATTCTTGGTGATTTTAATCTACATTTGGATATACCTTCTTCAACTACAACTACGTTTGATGATATTCTGGCATCATTTGGTTTGAAACAACATGTTACCTTTTCGACACATATACATGGCCATTGGCTTGACCTCTTGATAACCCATTCAACTTGTAATAATATCCAAGCACCTACTGTTTTAGATGGATTATCAGACCACTAGACTGTCATTGCCAATATTAGTGGTTCTATAGCCCCTTTACAATCGAAACACAATGTGTCTTACAGAGCCATTCATAGGATTGACATTACAGCTTTAATAGCTGATATCCTTATATCTGACCTTATCACAGATAAAAAAAAACATCTATCTGACTTATATAAACAGTACTGTCAAGTACTCAATGCACTACTTGACAAACACGCACCTATAAAATCCAAATGGGCGTCAGAAAGGCCACCGGCTCCATGGATGACTTCCGAAATTATACTACACAGACGGCCTACTCCATCGCTACCTGATCATGTGTCAATTAAGTCTCTATGTGATTCGTTCTCTAGTCACTTCAAGAATAAAATCAGTATTATTCGTTCTGCTTTCCCACGTCATAATATAAGTAATGTCAGTGTGGACTTTCCACAAATAAATTCTCAACTTGTATCATTTGAACCTGCAACAGTTGATGAAGTTAGGAAAATAATTATGTCCTCCCCAAATAAATCTTGTGCACTTGATCCATTTCCAACAATACTGCTAAAAGCATGTCTCGATACACTAATTGGACCTATAACAAATATTATAAATGCATCACTTTGCTTTGGCTGTTATCCTGATGATTTTAAATACGCCCATGTCACACCACTTCTTAAGAAGTCATCTCTGCCTAAGCAAGACCTAAACAGTTATAGACCTATTTCTAATCTCAGCTTCATTTCCAAAATACTAGAAAAGGTTGTAGCAAGTCGTCTAAGATCTCACATTAGCACAAATGTCTTAACTAATGTGTCACAATCAGCATATAGGCAGTTTCATTCAACAGAGACTGCCCTCTTAAAGGTTCATAATGACATTAACTTGAACATTAATAATGGTAAAGTGACTGCACTTACCTTACTAGATCTCTCCACTGCGTTTGACACGATTGATCACAGCATTCTCATTGAACGCCTATTAAAGTGGTACGGCATATCTGGCACAGCTCTAAGCTGGTTTTCTTCGTATCTAACTGATAGATATCAAACTATAAAGATTGAGAACTGCTTTTCAGCTGCACTGCCGGCTTTATTTGGTGTTCCCCAGGGTTCTGTTCTTGGGCCTTTGCTTTTTACTCTTTACACCACGCCACTAAGCTCTGTTCTACAAAGACATAACTTAGATCATCATCTTTATGCTGATGATACTCAGATCTACATTTCGTTGGCTAACTCGGATACAAATTGCTCCCTTAACCAACTTAGTGATTGCCTTTAAGATATCTTCCTTTGGATGACTGACAGCAAGTTGAAATTAAATGCAAATAAAACTGAATTGATCATTATTGGTACTCCAATGCAGCGTTGGAAACTGGATGGTTTTTTCCCTATGCATATTTTGAATCAGTATATTACGCCAGCAACCTTGGTGCGGAATCTAGGAGTGATCTTTGATAGTAACTTCAATTTCCGACAACATATATCTCAAACATGTCGCTGCTGTTTTTATCATATTCATGATCTTCGCTGTATTCGCCGGTATATGTCATTTTCTGTTGCTAAGACTATTGCAACAGCGCTTGTTAGCAGCAGACTTGACTATTGCAATTCCCTCCTTTATAATATCGCTAGCAAGGATATCACAAAACTTCAGCGTGTCCAAAATTGTCTAGCAAGAGTAGTTACAAGATCTCCTCGTTTTTCTCGCTCTGTGCCACTTTTGAAGTCTGCATTGGCTTCCTGTACGATATCGTATAATATTTAAGATCTGTACCATTACATACCAGGCACTGTCCAATAAGCAACCATCTTATTTGCATTTATTGCTTACTCCTGTAAGAAAATTTATCCAGCTTCGATCATCTAATTCTGACCTACTTTTTGTTCCTAGAGTCAACACTAACATTGGAACTAGGGCTTTTTCTGTTGCTGCACCAACTCTTTGGAATATGCTTCCTCTTAGTGTTAGATCAGTTGAAAATATTACAAAATTCCGTCGTCATTTAAAAACGTATCTTTACAACCTTGCTTATCCACCGTAGCTCCCTAGCGCCTTGACCCATCTGTTGACAACTGGAAAACTACTTATGGATTTTGAGATTGACCAACCCTTTTGTTTTGATGCGCCTCTGAGCTTGGTTTCCAAGGATTTAGGCGCAATAGAAGTTATCTTATTATTATTGTTTCATTGCCATGTTCAGCAGCCATCATGCGATGTCACCTGCCATTGTTTCAATGTCATGTTCAGCTATCATGTGATGTCATCTGCCATTATTTCAATGTCATGTTCAGCCTTCATGTGATGTCATCTGCCGTTGTTACAATGTCATGTGCAGTCTTCATGCGATGTCACCTGCCATTGTTTCAGTGTCATGTGCAACCTTCATGCAGTGTCACCTGCTGTTTTTTCAGTGTCATGTTCAGCCTTCATGTGATGTCACCTGCCATTGTTTCAATGTCATGTGCAGCCATCATGTGATGTCATCTGCCCTTGTTTCGATGTCATGATCAGCCTTCATGTGATGTCATCTGCTGTTGTTTCAATGTCATGTGCAGCCTTCATGTGATGTCATCTGCTGTTGTTTCAGTGTCATGTTCAGCCATCATGTGATGTCACCTGCCATTGTTTCAGTGTCATGTTCAGCCTTCATGTGATGTCATCTGCCATTGTTACAATGTCATGTGCAACCATCATGTGATGTCACCTGCCGTTGTTTCAATGTCATGTGCAGCATTCATGTGATGTCATCTGCCATTGTTACAATGTCATGTGCAACCATCATGTGATGTCATCTGCTGTTGTTACAATGTCATGTGCAGCCTTCATATGATGTCACCTGCCGTTGTTTCAATGTCATGTGCAGCCTTCATGTGATGTCATCTGCCATTGTTTCAGTGTCATGTTCAGCCTTCATGTGATGTCACCTGCCATTGTTGCAAGGTCATGTGCAGCCTTCATGTGATGTCACCTGACATTGTTACAGTGTCATATGCAGCCTTCATGCGATGTCACCTGTCATTGTTACAATGTCATGTGCAGCCATCATGTGATGTCATCTGCCATTGTTACAATGTCATGTGCAGCCTTCATGTGATGTCACCTGCCATTGTTGCAATGTCATGTGCAGCCTTCATATGATGTCATCTGCCATTGTTACAATGTCATGTGCAACCATCATGTGATGTCACCTGCCGTTGTTTCAATGTCATGTGCAGCCTTCATGTGATGTCATCTGCCATTGTTACAATGTCATGTGCAGCCATCATGTGATGTCATCTGCCATTGTTACAATGTCATGTGCAGCCTTCATGTGATGTCACCTGCCATTGTTGCAATGACATGTGCAGCCTTCATGTGATATCATCTGCCATTGTTACAATGTCATGTGCAGCCTTCATGTGATGTCACCTGCCATTGTTGCAATGTCATGTGCAGCCTTCATGTGATATCACCTGCCGTTGTTTCAATGTCATGTGCAGCCATCATGTGATGTCATCTGCCATTGTTTCAGTGTCATGTTCAGCCTTCATGTGATGTCACCTGCCATTGTTTCAATGTCATGTGCAGCCTTCATGTGATGTCACCTGCCATTGTTTCAATGTCATGTTCAGCCATCATGTAATGTCACCTGCCGTTGTTTCAATGTCATGTGCAGCCATTATGTGATGTCATCTGCCGTTGTTTCAATGTCATGTGCAGTCATCATGTGATGTCATCTGCCATTGTTGCAAGGTCATGTGCAGCCTTCATGTGATGTCACCTGACATTGTTTCAGTGTCATGTTCAGCCTTCATATGATGTCACCTGCCGTTGTTTCAATGTCATGTGCAGCCTTCATGTGATGTCATCTGCCATTGTTTCAGTGTCATGTGCAGCCTTCATGTGATGTCACCTGCCATTGTTACAATGTCACGTGCAACCATCATATGATGTCATCTGCCATTGATGCAAGGTCATGTGCAGCCTTCATGTGATGTCACCTGACATTGTTACAGTGTCATGTGCAGCCTTCATGTGATGTCACCTGCCATTGTTACAATGTCATGTGCAGCCATCATGTGATGTCACCTGCCATTGTTGCAATGTCATGTGCAGCCATCATGTGATGTCACCTGCCATTGTTGAAATGTCATGTGTAGCCTTCATGTGATATCATCTGCCGTTGTTACAATGTCATGTGCAGCCTTCATGTGATGTCATCTGCCATTGTTTCAGTGTCATGTGCACCCTTCATGCGATGTCACCTGCCGTTGTTTCAATGTCATGTTCAGCCTTCATGCGATGTCACCTGCCATTGTTACAAAGTCATGTGCAGCCATCATGTGATGTCACCTGCCATTGTTGAAATGTCATGTGTAGCATTCATGTGATATCAGCTGCCGTTGTTACTATGTCATGTGCAGCCTTCATGTGATGTCATCTGCCGTTGTTACAATGTCATGTGCAGAATTCATGTGATGTCATCTGCCGTTGTTACAATGTCATGTGCAGACTTCATGTGATGTCATCTGCCGTTGTTACAATGTCATGTGCAGACTTCATGTGATGTCATCTGCCATTGTTTCAATGTCATGTGCAGCCTTCATGTGATGTCATCTGCCGTTGTTTCAGTGTCAAGTGCAGCCTTCATGTGATGTCACCTGCCATTGTTACAATGTCATGTGCAGACTTCATGTGATGTCATCTGCCATTGTTTCATTGTCATGTGCAGCCTTCATGCGATGTCACCTGCCGTTGTTTCAATGTCAAGTGCAGCCTTCATGTGATGTCACCTGCCATTGTTACAATGTCATGTGCAGCCTTCATGTGATGTCATCTGCCATTGTTACAATGTCATGTGCAGCCTTCATGTGATGTCATCTGCCGTTGTTACAATGTCATGTGCAGACTTCATGTGATGTCATCTGCCATTGTTTCAATGTCATGTGCAGCCATCATGCGATGTCACCTGCCGTTGTTTCAATATCAAGTGCAGCCTTCATGTGATGTCACCTGCCATTGTTACAATGTCATGTGCAGCCTTCATGTGATGTCATCTGCCGTTGTTACAATGTCATGTGCAGCCTTCATGTGATGTCATCTGCCATTGTTTCAATGTCAAGTGCATCCATCATGTGATGTCATCTGCCGTCGTTTCAATGTCATGTGCAGCCATCATGTGATGTCATCTGCCATTGTTTCAGTGTCACCAAGTCTGTCACTCCAGGCGGGTGATTCCTTTGCGTCGTTTCTTCCTGGCATAGCTGTCAGTCTGTGTCGTGTCATCACTGGGGAAGTAACGCAAGGTCACGCTCTCACCAAGGTACGTCTCACTCATCCCTGGCTACCTGTGCTTGGTGGGTGGCGAGGTCACTCGACAGGTATTACAGTTGATAGGTGACAGATCATAGGGAGACCTTAGCTCATATTTAGTGGGTCCTGCAGGAACCTGTACTTGGTATAGTGATTTGGTGGCTTTTTAAAATTTCTGACAATTTTCCATATTTGAGTGTCCTACTCGTAGACACAGGTTCTAAACAGTAACATTCCATCCCTCCTCATAACACCTGTCATATGACAACTATGATGTGACAGGTCTGTGATGTGACACCTATGATGTGACATCTGTGATGTAACACCTGTGATGTGACATCTGTGATGCAACACCTGTCATGTGACACCTGTGATGCAACACCTCTGATGCGACACCTGTGACATGACACCTGTGATGTGACACATGTAATGTGACACTTGTGATGTTTCAGTGTGCAGTGGACTCTTGGGTGCAACTGGTCACTCTGGTTCTAGGCGATCTCTCCATTGACCAATGCACTGCCCGCCAGGAGACATCTCAAGGTAAGCAGCATCAAGTTGTTACAGTTGACAGTCTCAGCCTCGCCCTCCCTGAGGACCTTGTCATGGAGTGGACACATAGAAACACTCAATACAATGGCAGGTTCATTCAGGACACAAGTAGAAACACTCAATACAATGGCAGGTTCATTCAGGTCACAAGTAGAAACACTCAATGCAATGTCAGGTTCATTCAGGTCACAAGTAGAAACACTCAATGCAATGTCAGGTTCATTCAGGTCACAAGTAGAAACACTCAATGCAGTGTCAGGTTCATTCAGGTCATAAGTAGAAACACTCAATGCAATGTCAGGTTCATTCAGGTCACAAGTAGAAACACTCAATGCAGTGTCAGGTTCATTCAGGTCACAAGTAGAAACACTCAATGCAATGTCAGGTTCATTCAGGTCACAAGTAGAAACACTCAATGCAGTGTCAGGTTCATTCAGGTCATAAGTAGAAACACTCAATGCAATGTCAGGTTCATTCAGGTCACAAGTAGAAACACTCGGTACAATATCAGGTTCATTCAGGACACAAGTAGAAACACTCAATGCAATGTCAGGTTCATTCAGGTCACAAGTAGAAACACTCGGTACAATATCAGGTTCATTCAAGTCACAAGTAGAAACACTCAGTACAATATCAGGTTCATTCAGGACACAAGTAGAAACACTCAATGCAATGTCAGGTTCATTCAGGTCACAAGTAGAAACACTCAATGCAGTGTCAGGTTCATTCAGGTCACAAGTAGAAACACTCAATGCAATGTCAGGTTCATTCAGGTCACAAGTAGAAACACTCAATGCAATGTCAGGTTCATTCAGAACACAAGTAGAAACACTCAATGCAATGTCAGGTTCATTCAGGTCACAAGTAGAAACACTCAGTACAATATCAGGTTCATTCAGGACACAAGTAGAAACACTCAATGCAATGTCAGGTTCATTCAGGTCACAAGTAGAAACACTCAGTACAATATCAGGTTCATTCAGGTCACAAGTAGAAACACTCAATGCAATGTCACGTTCATTCAGGTCACAAGTAGAAACACTCAATGTAGTGTCAGGTTCATTCAGGTCACAAGTAGAAACATTCAATGCAGTGTCAGGTTCGTTCAGGTCACAAGTAGAAACACTCAATGCAATGTCAGGTTCATTCAGGTCACAAGTAGAAACACTCAATGCAATGTCAGGTTCATTCAGGTCACAAGTAGAAACACTCAATGCAGTGTCAGGTTCATTCAGGTCACAAGTAGAAACACTCAATTCAATGTCAGGTTCATTCAGGTCACAAGTAGAAAGTCTCAATACAATAGTTTTGAAAATATGTCAAGTTACCTTTCTGAGTCCTGTGTTGCTCTGAACGAAGCTTTCAACGTCTTCATGACGTCTTCATCAGCGTTGGTCTGCGCCACTCTCAGTAATCGTGACTGTGTTAGTATTTGCCACATGACAACAGTTCCAGGAAGATCGCGGGATGGTTGTGTCCGGAATCTCTGTTGGTTTCTGGTTGCCTCTGTCTGATTTCAATCGCCTCGCGGATTTTCCTTCTCCAGAAGTTGTTTTCTCAGGAGAGCACCTTTGTGTCTTTAGCTGAGATGTTGTGGCCCTGATTCACTCTGTGTTCACCTACTGCTGTGAGTGGGCCCTTGGTGTTTCTGTGTTCTTTGAGTCGGGCTCCTAGTGCTCTGCTGATTTCGCCTACATAGGTCTGATCACAGTCCGGACATCCTATCTCATATATTACCCTACACGTTGTTCTTGGGGGTTTTGTCCTTGGGGTTCATTACAATGGATCTTATGGTGTTGTAAGGTTTGTGGTATGTCCCCATTCCATGTTCCCGGAAAATGGTGGTCAATTTCTCTGAGAGGTTGCACACGTATGGTAAAGGGATGTTTGGTATTTGGCTGGTCTGTTTTTCTGCACTTGGTGTCTTTATCTTTTTCTTGGTGATGTTGAACATCCACTCTCTCTAGTTGTTGGCTCTGAGCGCTGCTCTGACTTGTGTTGTTTTGGTGGCTTTGTCTTTGCCTGTGGTTATGAGTTGGTCTGTCCTGTGCATCAATGTTCTGACCACTGATCGCTTGTGCTCGAGATGTTCAAGTATTGGTTCGTGTGTGTTTTTCTGTAGCCGTTTGTTGTTCACGTGTACACAAGTGTCCAGGAGAGGAAGTTGGCCTTCTCGTTCCGGTTCCATGGTGAATTTGATGTTTGGATCTATGCTGTCGAAGTGTGCAGTGAAACCCTCCGGGTGGTATTCATGTATCTGGACTAAAGTGTCGTCGACGTATCTGTACCAAACTGTTGGGGGGTTGGGCGTGGTGGCGATGGCTTGTTTCTCAAAAGTTTCAATGTACAGATTGGCCACGATAGGAGAGACTGGGGAGCTCATCGCTGCACCGTGTTTCTGTTTGTAGAACTGACCCTTGTATATGAAATAAGTGTGGGGTCTTTCTTTAATTGTACACAGGTATTGGTATCCCCAAGGAGGGCCAGCATTTTTGTGTTGTAGTCACTGCTGTTGAGTATAACTGTCGCTCTGCCTTTATCTGCTGGCAGTATGATGATGTCGTTGTCCATTTTCAGCATTTGTAGTGCCAGGCGTTCTTCCCTGGAGATGTTACTGGGGGACTTTTGCGTTTTTCCCACATTTTATTACTTCTCCCCTTGGGCTCTGAGCTTTCGCATTGTTAGGTTACGGCACGCTAACTCTGTGCTTAATATATTATAATTATTTCTTTGATCGGTATCGTCTTCGGTGTGACGACAAAGTTTAGTCCTTTCTGTAGAACACTGGCCTTTGCTTCGTTCAGCTGTCTATCTGATTTATTTATCACCCACCGTTGCGTGTCGATGTCGCTATGTTTGTACGTGATCCTCTTTCTTTCTTGTTTCTGTTGTACCATGTTGGTGAATTTAGTGCGTTTTTATGTTTCATGGTTTCAAATGTATGGGTGCGCATGCGTTCTAGGTGTCTTTCGACCGTTTCCCGTTCCGTTGTCTCAGATATGGCGCCAAACAGATTGGTTGTCTCAGATATGGCATCTTCTTCTCTTGTTCCTTCTGTTTCACAGTCTCACCAACTATCTCCCTGGCACCTCTCATCACATCACCTGTCTCCTTCATTCCCACTGTCTTCTTCTCTTGTTCCTTCTGTTTCACAGTCTCATCAACTATCTCCCTTGCATATCTCACCACATCACCTGTCTCCTTCATTTCCACTATCTTCTTCTCTTGTTCCTTCTGTTTCACGGTCTCATCAACTATCTCCCTGGCACCTCTCATCACACCACCTTTCTCCTTCATTCCCACTGTCTTCTTCTCTTGTTCCTTCTGTTTCACAGTTTCACCAACTATCTCCCTAGCATCCCTCACCACACCACCTGTCTCCTTCATTCCCACTGTCTTCTTCTCTTGTTCCTTCTGTTTCACAGTCTCACCAACTATCTCCCTGGCACCTCTCATCACACCACCTGTCTCCTTCATTTCCCCTGTCTTCTTCTCTTATTCCTTCTGTTTCACAGTCTCATCAACTATCTCCCTGGCACCTCTCATCACACCACCTTTCTCCTTCATTTCCCCCGTCTTCTTCTCTTATTCCTTCTGTTTCACAGTCTCACCAACTATCTCCCTGGCACCTCTCATCACATCACCTTTCTCCTTCATTTCCCCCGTCTTCTTCTCTTGTTCCTTCTGTTTCACAGTCTCACCAACTATCTCCCTTGCATCTCTCACCACATCACCTGTCTCCTTCATTCCCACTGTCTTCTTCTCTTGTTCCTTCTGTTTCACAGTCTCACCAACTATCTCCCTTGCATCTCTCACCACATCACCTGTCTCCTTCATTCCCACTGTCTTCTTCTCTTGTTCCTTCTGTTTCACAGTCTCACCAACTATCTCCCTGGCATCTCTCACCACATCACCTGTCTCCTTCATTTCCCCTGTCTTCTTCTCTTATTCCTTCTGTTTCACAGTCTCACCAACTATCTCCCTGGCACCTCTCACCACATCACCTGTCTCCTTCATTCCCACTGTCTTCTTCTCTTGTTCCTTCTGTTTCACAGTCTCACCAACTATCTCCCTTGCATCTCTCACCACATCACCTGTCTCCTTCATTTCTACTGTCTTCTTCTCTTATTCCTTCTGTTTCACAGTCTCATCAACTATCTCCCTAGCATCTCTCACCACATCACCTGTCTCCTTCATTTCTACTGTCTTCTTCTCTTGTTCCTTCTGTTTCACGGTCTCACCAACTATCTCCCTGGCACCTCTCATCACACCACCTGTCTCCTTCATTCCCACTGTCTTCTTCTCTTGTTCCTTCTGTTTCACAGTCTCACCAACTATCTCCCTAGCATCCCTCACCACATCACCTGTCTCCTTCATTCCCACTGTCTTCTTCTCTTGTTCCTTCTGTTTCACAGTCTCACCAACTATCTCCCTGGCACCTCTCATCACACCACCTGTCTCCTTCATTCCCACTGTCTTCTTCTCTTATTCCTTCTGTTTCACAGTCTCACCAACTATCTCCCTGGCACCTCTCACCACATCACCTGTCTCCTTCATTCCCACTGTCTTCTTCTCTTGTTCCTTCTGTTTCACAGTCTCACCAACTATCTCCCTTGCATCTCTCACCACATCACCTGTCTCCTTCATTTCTACTGTCTTCTTCTCTTATTCCTTCTGTTTCACAGTCTCATCAACTATCTCCCTAGCATCTCTCACCACATCACCTGTCTCCTTCATTTCTACTGTCTTCTTCTCTTGTTCCTTCTGTTTCACGGTCTCACCAACTATCTCCCTGGCACCTCTCATCACATCACCTGTCTCCTTCATTCCCACTGTCTTCTTCTCTTGTTCCTTCTGTTTCACAGTCTCACCAACTATCTCCCTTGCATATCTCACCACATCACCTGTCTCCTTCATTTCCACTATCTTCTTCTCTTGTTCCTTCTGTTTCACAGTCTCACCAACTATCTCCCTGGCACCTCTCATCACACCACCTTTCTCCTTCATTCCCACTGTCTTCTTCTCTTGTTCCTTCTGTTTCACAGTTTCACCAACTATCTCCCTAGCATCCCTCACCACACCACCTGTCTCCTTCATTTCTACTGTCTTCTTCTCTTGTTCCTTCTGTTTCACGGTCTCACCAACTATCTCCCTGGCACCTCTCATCACACCACCTGTCTCCTTCATTCCCACTGTCTTCTTCTCTTGTTCCTTCTGTTTCACAGTCTCACCAACTATCTCCCTTGCATATCTCACCACATCACCTGTCTCCTTCATTTCCACTATCTTCTTCTCTTGTTCCTTCTGTTTCACAGTCTCACCAACTATCTCCCTTGCATATCTCACCACATCACCTGTCTCCTTCATTTCCACTATCTTCTTTTCTTGTTCCTTCTGTTTCACAGTCTCACCAACTATCTCCCTAACATCCCTCACCACACCACCTGTCTCCTTCATTCCCACTGTCATGTCACCAGATTTCCCTTCCTCGTTTGTGTTTCCCATCAACACCTAACTATATCCTTTAAATCGTCTACTTCCTTCTTTAAACTTCTAGTGTGAGCACAACCCCGACATTCAAAATCTACCAACTTTGCCTCAGCCCACATCTTATTGGAGCCGGACATTGCAAAGTCAATGAAACTGTCACTGAAGACATGGAATGGAGATAGAAAAGTAATGTTGTAGTAGTATTAAAGTACTACATATGAACGACAAAGTGGGCAGACATTGAATTACTGTCATTGTGTGTTTCCATCTGTTCTGTAGCGGCACAGTCTCCAAGTAAGTATGACCAGCTGCGAGTGGTGAGAACAAGGGAGTGGGTTGCCATGGCAACTGACAAGTTGAAGCTACTGGTCGCTGAGATAGCGACACTGGTGTGCCACTCGAACTGGCGTGTTCGTCTCTCACTCATGGATGGTGCAGCGACACTTCTCAACAGATGTGCCAAGTACATCATTTGTTCTATGTCTTGAAATTTTATATTTTTTACTGATTTTCTCACAAATATATGTATCTTTATTATTTGTAAGTGAACACTTATAAAAGATGTAGTATCTTGAAGATATTTCATTTTTATTTCTAAAATGTGTCTCATCAACTTCTTTTTAATGGTCTCTTTAAGTTCACTAGAGGGCAGCACAGGCATCTTGCTCGAAGTCCTTGTTACATTGACACGTGATGAATATGCGAACATAGCGTCCAAGAGCAGCACCGCCCTGGAGGCCTTCTGTGCAACTTGTGACCTCTCAAGTTCAAAGTCTCTGATAGCACTATTGGAGGAAAATCTTTATTCGCTGGCCACGACCCTGCCTCGCCTGGTGCACACCACAAGTAGGTACATCACACCACAAGTAGACGCATCACAACGCAAGTAGGTACATCACACCACAGGTAGGTACAACACACCACAAGTAGGTACATCACACCACAAGTAGGTGCAACACACCACAAGTAGGTGCAACACACCACAAGTAGGTACATCACACCACAGGTAGGTACATCACACCACAAGTAGGTACATCACACCACAGGTAGGTACATCACACCACAAGCAGGTACATCACACCACAAGTAGGTGCATCACACCGCAAGTTGGTACACCACACCGCAAGTAGGTGCATCCCACCACAAGTTGGTACACCACATCACAAGTAGGTACACCACACTGCAAGTAGGTACAACACACCAGAAGTATGTACATCACACCTCAAGTAGGTACAACACACCTCAAGTAGGTATATCACTCCACAAATAGGTACATCACACCACAAGTAGGTACAGCACTCCTCACGTAGGTACATCATACCACAAGTAGGTACAACACACTGTTAATACGCTCAACACACAACAAGTAAGTAGAACACAGTGCAAGCATGTGTTCCTGGCAAGATGCTGACATTGTCAGAGTCGGCTCATACATCATTGCCAGGAACACAGTGCAAGCATGTGTTCCTGGCAAGAGTCGGCTCATACATCATTGCCAGGAACACAGTGCAAGCATGTGTTCCTGGCAAGAGTCGGCTCATACATCATTGCCAGGAACACAGTGCAAGCATGTGTTCCTGGCAAGAGTCGGCTCATACATCATTGCCAGGAACACAGTGCAAGCATGTGTTCCTGGCAAGAGTCGGCTCATACATCATTGCCAGGAACACAGTGCAAGCATGTGTTCCTGGCAAGAGTCGGCTCATACATCATTGCCAGGAACACAGTGCAAGCATGTGTTCCTGGCAAGAGTCGGCTCATACATCATTGCCAGGAACACAGTGCAAGCATGTGTTCCTGGCAAGAGTCGGCTCATACATCATTGCCAGGAACACAGTGCAAGCATGTGTTCCTGGCAAGATGCTAACATTGTCAGAGTCGGCTCATACATCATTGCCAGGAACACAGTGCAAGCATGTGTTCCTGGCAAGAGTCGGCTCATACATCGTTGTGTGCACAGAAGTTTCATTTAGCAGCTGTAGAACTTGGTTGACAGAGTTGGCCATTGTCGGTTGGTCAGTTGGTGTAGTTTGTTAGCTGAATGTCAGTGAAGTTTAAGTAATGCTGTATTGTGTGATTATTATTGAGATTATGGTGCATACAGCATACAAACTATAGCAGATGGTGCACTAGTGCCTACACCATATAATGCACTAGTTCCTATAGCGTGTAGTGCACTATTGCCTACAGCATATTGCACTAGTGCTCATGAGAGACAGTGACTATGTTTTCGCTGTGTAAGTGCTTATACATAACATTTATTTTTGGCAGGCGAGATGAAAAAACTTGCAACATTGAAGTTATTTAGTGGCTATTTGAAACTCTTAGGTAAGTATGTGTATGTAGTCATTATGTATGTAGTCATTATGTATGTAGTCATTATGTATGTAGTCATTATGTATGTAGTCATTATGTATGTAGTCATTATGTATGTAGTCATTATGTATGTAGTCATTATGAATGTAGTCATTATGTATGTAGTCATTATGTATGTAGTCATTATGTATGTAGTCATTATGAATGTAGTCATTATGTATGTAGTCATTATGTATGTAGTCATTATGTATGTAGTCATTATGTATGTAGTCATTATGTATGTAGTCATTATGAATGTAGTCATTATGTATGTAGTCATTATGTATGTAGTCATTATGTATGTAGTCATTATGTATGTAGTCATTATGTATGTAGTCATTATGTTTGCAATGATGCAAATAACTGTAACTTTGTCTCCGTAATGTAGGATTTTAGAAACAGTTATAAAATATTTCAAGTTATTCAACTGTATCAAACGATTATGCTGAGTTGTGTAGTGGGATGTACTTGCAATGCTGAGTATGAATTGTGTAGTGGGATGTACTTGCAATGCTGAGTATGAATTGTGTAGTGGGATGTACTTGCAATGCTGAGTATGAATTGTGTAGTGGGATGTACTTGCAATGCTGAGTATGAATTGTGTAGTGGGATGTACTTGCAATGCTGAGTATGAATTGTGTAGTGGGGTGTACTTGCAATGCTGAGTATGAATTGTGTAGTGGGATGTACTTGCAATGCTGAGTATGAATTGTGTAGTGGGATGTACTTGCAATGCTGAGTATGAATTGTGTAGTGGGATGTACTTGCAATGCTGAGTATGAATTGTGTAGTGGGATGTACCTGCAATGCTGAGTATGAATTGTGTAGTGGGATGTACCTGCAATGCTGAGTATGAATTGTGTAGTGGGATGTACTTGCAATGCTGAGTATGAATTGTGTAGTGGGATGTACCTGCAATGCTGAGTATGAATTGTGTAGTGGGATGTACTTGCAATGCTGAGTATGAATTGTGTAGTGGGATGTACCTGCAATGCTGAGTATGAATTGTGTAGTGGGATGTACTTGCAATGCTGAGTATGAATTGTGTAGTGGGATGTACCTGCAATGCTGAGTATGAATTGTGTAGTGGGATGTACTTGCAATGCTGAGTATGAATTGTGTAGTGGGATGTACTTGCAATGCTGAGTATGAATTGTGTAGTGGGATGTACTTGCAATGCTGAGTATGAATTGTGTAGTGGGATGTACTTGCAATGCTGAGTATGAATTGTGTAGTGGGATGTACTTGCAATGCTGAGTATGAATTGTGTAGTGGGATGTACTTGCAATGCTGAGTATGAATTGTGTAGTGGGATGTACTTGCAATGCTGAGTATGAATTGTGTAGTGGGATGTACTTGCAAAGCTGAGTATGAATTGTGTAGTGGGATGTACTTGCAATGCTGAGTATGAATTGTGTAGTGGGATGTACTTGCAATGCTGAGTATGAATTGTGTAGTGGGATGTACTTGCAATGCTGAGTATGAATTGTGTAGTGGGATGTACTTGCAATGCTGAGTATGAATTGTGTAGTGGGATGTACTTGCAATGCTGAGTATGAATTGTGTAGTGGGATGTACTTGCAATGCTGAGTATGAATTGTGTAGTGGGATGTACTTGCAATGCTGAGTATGAATTGTGTAGTGGGATGTACTTGCAATGCTGAGTATGAATTGTGTAGTGGGATGTACCTGCAATGCTGAGTATGAATTGTGTAGTGGGATGTACTTGCAATGCTGAGTATGAATTGTGTAGTGGGATGTACCTGCAATGCTGAGTATGAATTGTGTAGTGGGATGTACCTGCAATGCTGAGTATGAATTGTGTAGTGGGATGTACCTGCAATGCTGAGTATGAATTGTGTAGTGGGATGTACCTGCAATGCTGAGTATGAATTGTGTAGTGGGATGTACCTGCAATGCTGAGTATGAATTGTGTAGTGGGATGTACCTGCAATGCTGAGTATGAATTGTGTAGTGGGATGTACCTGCAATGCTGAGTATGAATTGTGTAGTGGGATGTACCTGCAATGCTGAGTATGAATTGTGTAGTGGGATGTACCTGCAATGCTGAGTATGAATTGTGTAGTGGGATGTACCTGCAATGCTGAGTATGAATTGTGTAGTGGGATGTACTTGCAATGCTGAGTATGAATTGTGTAGTGGGATGTACTTGCAATGCTGAGTATGAATTGTGTAGTGGGATGTACTTGCAATGCTGAGTATGAATTGTGTAGTGGGATGTACTTGCAATGCTGAGTATGAATTGTGTAGTGGGATGTACTTGCAATGCTGAGTATGAATTGTGTAGTGGGATGTACTTGCAATGCTGAGTATGAATTGTGTAGTGGGATGTACTTGCAATGCTGAGTATGAATTGTGTAGTGGGATGTACTTGCAATGCTGAGTATGAATTGTGTAGTGGGATGTACTTGCAATGCTGAGTATGAATTGTGTAGTGGGATGTACTTGCAATGCTGAGTATGAATTGTGTAGTGGGATGTACTTGCAATGCTGAGTATGAATTGTGTAGTGGGATGTACCTGCAATGCTGAGTATGAATTGTGTAGTGGGATGTACTTGCAATGCTGAGTATGAATTGTGTAGTGGGATGTACCTGCAATGCTGAGTATGAATTGTGTAGTGGGATGTACCTGCAATGCTGAGTATGAATTGTGTAGTGGGATGTACCTGCAATGCTGAGTATGAATTGTGTAGTGGGATGTACTTGCAATGCTGAGTATGAATTGTGTAGTGGGATGTACTTGCAATGTTGAGTATGAATTGTGTAGTGGGATGTACTTGCAATGCTGAGTATGAATTGTGTAGTGGGATGTACTTGCAATGCTGAGTATGAATTGTGTAGTGGGATGTACTTGCAATGCTGAGTATGAATTGTGTAGTGGGATGTACTTGCAATGCTGAGTATGAATTGTGTAGTGGGATGTACTTGCAATGCTGAGTATGAATTGTGTAGTGGGATGTACTTGCAATGCTGAGTATGAATTGTGTAGTGGGATGTACCTGCAATGCTGAGTATGAATTGTGTAGTGGGATGTACTTGCAATGCTGAGTATGAATTGTGTAGTGGGATGTACCTGCAATGCTGAGTATGAATTGTGTAGTGGGATGTACTTGCAATGCTGAGTATGAATTGTGTAGTGGGATGTACTTGCAATGCTGAGTATGAATTGTGTAGTGGAATGCTGAGTCTGAAGAAATTGGTCAGAGGTTTCATGTGTAAATAAACTGTCATTGTTTTTGGCAAGGTCAGTGATTGGTGTGTCCAGCATGCTTTGCTGCATGTTGTCAGGTGTCTTATGTGTGTGTGTTGTCAGGTCGTCAGGTGTCTCATCTGTGTGTTGTTAGGCCATCAGGTGTCTCAACTGTGTGTTGTCAGGCCGTCAGGTGTCTCATCTGTGTGTTGTCAGGCCATCAGTTTTCTCATCTGTGTGTTGTCAGGCCATCAGGTGTCTCATCTGTGTGTTGTCAGGCCATCAGGTGTCTCATCAGTGTGTTGTCAGGTGTCTCATCTGTGTGTTGTCAGGCCGTCAGGTGTCTCATCTCCTCCACTCTGCGTGTCACCTGCAGCGGGTGTCCCTGGCACTGCTCCAGATACTAGAATTTGACACGTCACAGGTCCTTTTTATACAGGAGAGACATACAGGTGAGTGCTTGACATATCACAGTCGTTGTCATACAGGTGAGTGCTTGACACGTCACAGTCCTTGTCATACAGGTGAGTGCTTGACACGTCACAGTCCTTGTCATACAGGTGAGTGCTTGACACGTCACAGTCCTTGTCATACAGGTGAGTGCTTGACACGTCACAGTCCTTGTCATACAGGTGAGTGCTTGACATATCACAGTCGTTGTCATACAGGTGAGTGCTTGACACGTCACAGTCGTTGTCATACAGGTGAGTGCTTGACACGTCACAGTCCTTGTCATACAGGTGAGTGCTTGACACGTCACAGTCCTTGTCATACAGGTGAGTGCTTGACACGTCACAGTCCTTGTCATACAGGTGAGTGCTTGACACGTCACAGTCCTTGTCTTACAGGTGAGTGCTTGACACGTCACAGTCCTTGTCATACAGGTGAGTGCTTGACACGTCACAGACCTTGTCATACAGGTGAGTGCTTGACACGTCACAGTCCTTGTCATACAGGTGAGTGCTTGACACGTCACAGTCGTTGTCATACATGTGAGTGCTTGACACGTCACAGTCCTTGTCATACAGGTGAGTGTTTGACACGTCACAGTCCTTGTCATACAGGTGAATGCTTGACACGTCACAGTCCTTGTCATACAGGTGAGTGCTTGACACGTCACAGTCCTTGTCATACAGGTGAGTGCTTGACACGTCACAGTCGTTGTCATACATGTGAGTGCTTGACACGTCACAGTCCTTGTCATACAGGTGAGTGCTTGACACGTCACAGTCGTTGTCATACATGTGAATGCTTGACACGTCACAGTCCTTGTCATACAGGTGAGTGCTTGACACGTCACAGTCCTTGTCATACAGGTGAGTGCTTGACACGTCACAGTCCTTATCATACAGGTTAATGCTTGACACGTCACTGTCCTTGCCATACAGGTGAGTGCTGGACATATCACAGTCATTGTCATACAGGTGAGTGCTTGACACGTCACAGTCCTTGTCATACAGGTGAGTGCTTGACACGTCACAGTCCTTGTCATACAGGTGAGTGCTTGACACGTCACTGTCCTTGTCATACAGGTGAGTGCTTGACACGTCACAGTCCTTGTCATACAGGTGAGTGCTTGACACGTCACAGTCCTTGTCATACAGGTGAGTGCTTGACACGTCACAGTCCTTGTCATACAGGTGAGTGCTTGACACGTCACAGTCCTTGTCATACAGGTGAGTGCTTGACACGTCACAGTCCTTGTCATACAGGTGAGTGCTTGACACGTCACAGTCCTTGTCATACAGGTGAGTGCTTGACACGTCACAGTCCTTGTTATACAGGTGAGTGCTTGACACGTCACAGTCCTTGTCATACAGGTGAGTGCTTGACACGTCACAGTCCTTGTCATACAGGTGAGTGCTTGACACGTCACAGTCCTTGTCATACAGGTGAATGCTTGACACGTCACTGTCCTTGTCATACAGGTGAGTGCTTGACACGTCACAGTCCTTGTCATACAGGTGAGTGCTTGACACGTCACAGTCCTTGTCATACAGGTGAGTGCTTGACACGTCACAGTCATTGTCATACAGGTGAGTGCTTGACACGTCACAGTCCTTGTCATACAGGTGAGTGCTTGACACGTCACAGTCCTTGTCATACAGGTGAGTGCTTGACACGTCACAGTCCTTGTCATACAGGTGAGTGCTTGACACGTCACAGTCCTTGTCATACAGGTGAGTGCTTGACACGTCACAGTCCTTGTCATACAGGTGAGTGCTTGACACGTCACAGTCCTTGTTATACAGGTGAGTGCTTGACACGTCACAGTCCTTGTCATACAGGTGAGTGCTTGACACGTCACAGTCCTTGTCATACAGGTGAGTGCTTGACACGTCACAGTCGTTGTCATACATGTGAGTGCTTGACACGTCACAGTCCTTGTCATACAGGTGAGTGCTTGACACGTCACAGTCGTTGTCATACATGTGAATGCTTGACACGTCACAGTCCTTGTCATACAGGTGAGTGCTTGACACGTCACAGTCCTTGTCATACAGGTGAGTGCTTGACACGTCACAGTCCTTGTCATACAGGTGAGTGCTTGACATATCACAGTCGTTGTCATACAGGTGAGTGCTTGACACGTCACAGTCGTTGTCATACAGGTGAGTGCTTGACACGTCACAGTCCTTGTCATACAGGTGAGTGCTTGACACGTCACAGTCCTTGTCATACAGGTGAGTGCTTGACACGTCACAGTCCTTGTCATACAGGTGAGTGCTTGACACGTCACAGTCCTTGTCTTACAGGTGAGTGCTTGACACGTCACAGTCCTTGTCATACAGGTGAGTGCTTGACACGTCACAGACCTTGTCATACAGGTGAGTGCTTGACAAGTCACAGTCCTTGTCATACAGGTGAGTGCTTGACACGTCACAGTCGTTGTCATACATGTGAGTGCTTGACACGTCACAGTCCTTGTCATACAGGTGAGTGTTTGACACGTCACAGTCCTTGTCATACAGGTGAATGCTTGACACGTCACAGTCCTTGTCATACAGGTGAGTGCTTGACACGTCACAGTCCTTGTCATACAGGTGAGTGCTTGACACGTCACAGTCGTTGTCATACATGTGAGTGCTTGACACGTCACAGTCCTTGTCATACAGGTGAGTGCTTGACACGTCACAGTCGTTGTCATACATGTGAATGCTTGACACGTCACAGTCCTTGTCATACAGGTGAGTGCTTGACACGTCACAGTCCTTGTCATACAGGTGAGTGCTTGACACGTCACAGTCCTTATCATACAGGTTAATGCTTGACACGTCACTGTCCTTGCCATACAGGTGAGTGCTGGACATATCACAGTCATTGTCATACAGGTGAGTGCTTGACACGTCACAGTCCTTGTCATACAGGTGAGTGCTTGACACGTCACAGTCCTTGTCATACAGGTGAGTGCTTGACACGTCACAGTCCTTGTCATACAGGTGAGTGCTTGACACGTCACAATCCTTGTCATACAGGTGAGTGCTTGACACGTCACAGTCCTTGTCATACAGGTGAGTGCTTGACACGTCACAGTCCTTGTCATACAGGTGAGTGCTTGACACGTCACAGTCCTTGTCATACAGGTGAGTGCTTGACACGTCACTGTCCTTGTCATACAGGTGAGTGCTTGACACGTCACAGTCCTTGTCATACAGGTGAGTGCTTGACACGTCACAGTCCTTGTCATACAGGTGAGTGCTTGACACGTCACAGTCATTGTCATACAGGTGAGTGCTTGACACGTCACAGTCCTTGTCATACAGGTGAGTGCTTGACACGTCACAGTCCTTGTCATACAGGTGAGTGCTTGACACGTCACAGTCCTTGTCATACAGGTGAGTGCTTGACACGTCACAGTCCTTGTCATACAGGTGAGTGCTTGACACGTCACAGTCCTTGTCATACAGGTGAGTGCTTGACACGTCACAGTCCTTGTCATACAGGTGAGTGCTTGACACGTCACAGTCCTTGTTATACAGGTGAGTGCTTGACACGTCACAGTCCTTGTCATACAGGTGAGTGCTTGACACGTCACAGTCCTTGTCATACAGGTGAGTGCTTGACACGTCACAGTCCTTGTTATACAGGTGAGTGCTTGACACGTAACAGTCCTTGTCATACAGGTGAGTGCTTGACACGTCACAGTCCTTGTCATACAGGTGAGTGCTTGACACGTCACAGTCCTTGTTATACAGGTGAGTGCTTGACACGTCACAGTCCTTGTCATACAGGTGAGTGCGTGATACGTCACAGTCCTTGTCATACAGGTGAGTGCTGGTATCACCTAGTGAATGGTTCACATGATAGTAGAGAGCTTAGAACACGTAGACTTGAGTCTGGGTCATTCGGCAATACGGGGCTTAGATTGTCTAGAGTACGACCTGGGTCACTCCTGGTGGAAGGCTCGTGACTTTTTTGTAACTCTTGTGATAATGTTTGCCACAAAACATTGAAGATGAATGGGATTGGCGGCAGGTTCTTGTGTCAGTGGCTATATGTTAGAAGATAAGAGGACTCATGGTGGGAAAAGCATTCTTTTATCAGCATATTTACTACAATCAATGCACTCTCATTCTAGTTTAGTACATTGTTGTGCTTACTCAAACGTGTCAGTGAAAATGAACTGAATTTGTTTTACTTCTGATTAATAGTAAAAACTGATAATGGAAGCCAAACATTTATGCATGGTTTATGTATCCAGTGTGTTCTACTCAATGTTGTTTTACTTTGACACAGAAAATAATACATAAAACCATGATATAACAGATGACAAAGAGCACTCACCAGACTCGTACAAACAGTGTTCAAAATGTAAAATCATGTACAAAGTTTTAAGGCAAGGCTCTACCCTTCTAACGACAGGTCTCAATAAACACTTCATAACTTGCTCAATGATCAATGGATTTTGATAAAATTTTCAGCAAGGCTACTATATAGACTTGTCAATATAGGATTTTTTTCATTTTTTTCCCACTCATTTGCATATTGAAACATGGAAATATGGATACTGAAATACACATATACAAATGACACATTGTAGTCAAAAGTAACAGTCACATATCAAGGATATTTTGCAATCATGCAAACAATAATGTAATTAAAAGAATGAACCAAAATGGTAAAGTTGTTGCCATTTTTTACGATAATATAATAAAAAGAGGTTGGCATTGATGCAAAAGGTATATTGGCAAGCGTCCCGTTCATCACAAAATTTTATTTTTCAACATAATTGCATTATTTTGCCTCATCCAAGGCACCACAGCACCAGCAACATTTCCTCCAAATTTCATACAGATAACTTGAATATTTGCCTAGATATCATGCCAAACATAACGGAAATATGTCGAAAAATCTAAGTCGAGAAAAAACACTCTAAAGTTTAAGAATGCAGTATTAACATGAATATTGATGAAATGCAGTACCACTAATGTCACTATTGCAATCAAGTTTGCTCTCAAATATGTTTTGAACTCAAATATAATGTAATATATGTACTATGGATCTAATGTCTAATGACCACCTGGGGTGTAGGCAGGGTCATTGCGCTGACTTGCAGCCTGTACCGAACGCCGCTAACGCTGCGCAAGTACGGTAGCTGTACCAGGAACATAGGCAAAGTTGACTCGTTGCTGGTCGATTGCGGCCAGCCCGGCAGATGTATAGTGTCCCGGTTGGAAGCCGAGTTTGCGAAACACAGCCATCCGTGGTGTCTCGCCCTCGTTGTAGACGATCGTGGCGTCGTACACTGCCAGCTCCAAGCGACGTCGACCTACGAACGTGGTCTTGGGGCAGCGCTCCCACACCACGTTGTGGAAGCTTTCGTTAGTGTTCTGAGTGCCTCCATGTGCACACTTTGATAGCAGGCTGTCTGATGCCAGATCCGTGAAAATCGGCTTGATGGCCTCACATACGAAGTCCGGCAGACGGTTGCGATCTGCATTTCCGACACCGGTGACTGAAGGGCACCAATCCCAGTCGCTACAATCGGTGTGGTCCCCAGACCGGTGCTTCCAGATTGCCCAGACAGCCTTCTTCATTGCACGTACATCTCCAGCATTCTTGCGGATTGCTCCTCCGTAATGTCCCTGTATGCGTAGGATAGCTTTCTGGGTCAGCTTCCCAGCGCCGCCAATGCCTTTCACCGACTTGCCATCGTTGTCAAAAACCGTGGACTTCAACTGCCGCACCTTGTCCATCAGGCGCCTGCCCATACGTTTCTGGATGTGTCCGCAGCACTCCAACTTCTCAATCTCCACGCTGCCATAGGGTTGTGCGTCTGCTACAGTCTTGTAGGACTTGCTGTCCCCATCACCAAGGTAGCGAGTATAACGCAGGCTCCTCGACTGCAGCGAGCGATTGAATATCGCCATCATGCCGGCGGGCTCCATCGCACCCGCTGAACCAGTGTGGTTCCTTTCGCATGATGACGAATGTCTCTGCAGCCACTCGTCCGATGGATTTTTCTTCAGCACACACGAGTGGCAGTAGTTCGACAAGGTTTCGGTATCTATAACCTTGCTGATGCTGCCCGCGACTGTCAGGACTGTAGCAGTGCCATTCTTCGAGCTGAAGCCCCGCCGTTGCCATGTGCCATCACAGGAGACGGTGATGTCTGCCACGGCAGCATCGCCACGCACTTTGGCTGCTGCCTTCTGCATACTCGTGACTGCAACCTCCTTCGTCGCTAGGCAGATCCGTCGGAGCTGCTTATTCCACGATTCGCGTGACTGAGGTGGTGGAATATTCATGTTGGCGAGCAGCCGCTTTCCCTGCATATAATGATGACCAATGCTGGATATGGCGAGCGGAAACCTGCTATTGGCTTCATACACACTATCAACTTTCTTTGATGTGTGGAAGTCCTGCGATTGTCTGCACTGTACGCAGGTAAACAGAATGCGTGACGCGAGGCCGTTGACATCTTCTTCGCTCACCACTCGCTTTGTCACATTATCAGCCGAGGTGGAGCCAAAACAAGGCGAGCTGCAGTTTGGACATGGAAAGTTGGAGATGAAGTCGATCAGTAGTTCAATGTCCATGATTCGATAACCTGTCGGGTGACAGGGTGCCAGTTGATCGACGACATGTCCCAACTTGGACCCGCTGGCTGTAGCTGAAGCCAGAGTAGTCGGTGGTTGTTCTGTACTTGCAGATGTAGACCTACTAGTACTACTAGTACTACTGGCACTGCCAGCTGCACTTCCACTCGGCTTCTTACTGACAGAACTGTATTGATTGCCAGTAAACTTTCTCTTTTTAGGACGATCAGCCCTCTGTTTTGGCATCGTTTTATGCAGAGAAAACGTAAATGAACAGCTACATACAAAATGGAATCACTGTGGTGGTGTTTACTTGCAGAGTCCTAGTGCATTTACAAGGCGCGCTATGATTGGCTGAGACAGACTCCTGCCCATTCAGTGCTGTATACAAACAACCAATGAAATAGCTTGTTATATTGCATTTGGCATGTTATGATGTCATTGACAGGCGTATACAACCGAGCAAGTTGGTACAATAAGTTTTGATCTACGATAAGTAGAACTGAAGTTATGAACCAAACAAGTTTCATGCATAATTAATTAGATGACAAATGGAAACAAAAGGACATACAACAGTTAGAAAACAGTTGAAATGGCACATTATTAGTTGTATTTTGCAAAACATTGCATGGTATACTGAAAGTAGATAAGCAATAGGTGCTATTTTTGTGGAAAACACAAAATTGGAAGAAAAAAAAATTAAGGGGTTGAGCCTTGCCTTAAAATTAATACCGCCAACGTTTTAATTGGACCACCAACCCATTACATTACATTATTACAATAAAGAAAACAAGTTCCCCTTGAGTTTGCTCCTAACTAGTGGGGCAGTGAGTGTTCATGTCCATCCTCACTCTCTGTCCTCCCTGCAGGTGGCGCCTTCAGTCGACTTGCGCCGCACCAACACCTCGCTGCACCTCGCAAGTGCTTCCAACACTTTGTGGATGAGAAGGTCTTTGAGGAGGTTATTCTCATTGCAAGGCTGCTTGGATTCTACGGTTTGTCTTCTATTTCATGCAACACAAACAAATATTAAGTCAGTCAAAATCTCATCAAGAAAATGTTAATTTCAAAAAGGCCATCTGGATGTTTCCTTGTTGATCTGGCCACTGGATGTTTCCTTGTTGTTCTGGCCACTGGCTGCTCATTCTTGCATGTGTCTGTGATTTGTCCACTGGATATTTGAATTGACCCCAGAATGATTGACTTGATCCCTGAACGATCGAGTTGTGATCCCAGAATGTTTGAGTTGACCCCTGAATGTTGCAGGTGACCTTCACCTGGTTGTGGACCACTTCCTGGATCATTTCCACCACAGCTGTGTATACAGCAAGCAGGCTCTGGTCATCCTCACTGAGGTCATCCGCGGCACAACCGGTCAAGGTAGCTCTTACACGGACACTTACTAGGAGCTCTTACCCAGGCATTTTCACTGGGAGCTCTTCCATAGGCACTGGGAGCTCTTACACAGACACTCACTGGAAGCTCTTCCATGGACACTCACTGGGAGCTCTTCCATAGACACTGGGAGCTCTTACACAAACACTCACTGGGAGCTCTTATATGGACACTCACTGGGAGCTCTTATACAAACACTCACTGGGAGCTCTTATATGGACACTCACTGGGAGCTCTTACACAATCACTCACAGGGAGCTCTTATACAGACACTCACTGGGAGCTCTTACATAGACACTCACTGGGAGTTCTTCCACAAACTTACCCTTGGATGTGAATGACATGGTGAGTAGCTAACAACTTACCCTTGGATGTGAATGACATGGTGAGTAACTAACAACTTACCCTTGGATGTGAATGACATGGTGAGTAGCTAACAACTTACCCTTGGATGTGAATGACATGGTGAGTAGCTAACAACTTACCCTTGGATTTGAATGACATGGTGAATAGCTAACAACTTACCCTTGGATGTGAATGACATGGTGAGTAGCTAACAACTTACCCTTGGATGTGAATAGGTAGTTAAGTAACCCACTTTGTCTCTTGCAGGTCTCAGTGTCGATGTTGAGTCGAGAACAAATGATCCGAGTATAGTCTCAGGTGTAATCAGGTAAGTTCATCTTGTTATTACCAGGGCCACAAACTCTGCTCTCTCATATCGTCATCTCTTCAAATAGACAACATTCAACTTGCTCTTTCATAGTTGTATCATCTCATTAAAATGGTTCATATCACAGCATGGATTATTTGCTACAACTACTCTTGCACAATGCCTTTGCTCATTGCCAAAACTACACAGTTTTGCGAATTTCCAAAATTACATGGTTTTGCTCACTGCTGAAACTACACAGTTTCTATTACAATGAATGGTGGTAGATTTGTAATGTCTGATTAATTGTTCTTGAAGTTTACACTTGTAGAACATATATATCACAACATAGCATCTGATACAATGACACACAACACAAGATCTGATACAATGACACACAACGTAACACCTGATACAATGACACACAACATAACATATGATACAATGACACACAACTTAACATTTAATAAGTAAGTAATTTATTTCCAACAACAACTTAAAACAATTGTACATCCCGTAATTCCAAAATACAACATTTTCAACATGTGGAAAAAAAATACTCATACGTGTTGGTAGAAAGGGGGTGAACAAAAGTGTAGTACTTATGTATGGTTCACCCCCAACCAGTATACAGTGCAACACGCTTATAACGAATACGGATACAACGAATTGATGGATATAACGAAACAATTTCTAACGTACGGATTTTTTCCCTATCTTTTCCATTTTACGAACACGGGTATAACGAATTCACGGTTATTACAAACACCTTTTCCCAAACAAATTTCGCCATATAAAAAATTTCTGCCCAAATGAAAATCGCCCGGTTGTTCGCAAATACTTCTAACCCGTGACCTGGAAACCACGCCGTGGCCGAGCAGAGCGCCAGTGCCAAAGTAATTAGGTCAATGAGGGAAATCATTCCTAGCCAGACGACGCTGCAGCGCACTGCGACTGGCTTGAGGATTTCCTGTTGTCTGGTGCCCTAGTCAACAGCAAACAAACGTCAATGGAGGACTTCTTCAAAGCGGATTAACTGGTGTCGTTCTGTGTGTGTTGTACAAGAAGTAGTAGTTACTGTGGGCGTGGCTCCATCCTGCCACGGCACAGATCATGTTTTAGTGTGCTTGGACGCGACGTGCATCATACTGTATTTCGTTACTTTTTAACAGAGGGTGGTCTGCAATCTTATACTATAACTACACTTAATAGTAACGTTTGTAACTGTTTTATGTGTCATATCTTTGCATTTGATAGACACCAGGCGAACAGTTCACATACAACATTGCCACCTAGCGGGTAAATGTGTACACGCATATAACGAATTCACGGATATAACGAACTCGTTAGCTACCCACAAAGTAGTTCGTTATATGCGTGTTGCACTGTAGTTACTTATTGTACTAATACAACATATTTTAAAATATTTCAATTTCACAAATAATGCAGTATACAGTGCCTAGACTATGTAATGTCTTGATACATCTGATACAATGACACACAACCTAACATCTGATACAATGACACAGAACGTAACATCTGATACAATCACACAGAACGTAACATCTGATACAATCACACACAATGTAACATCTGATACAATCACACACAATGTAACATCTGATACAATGACACAGAACGTAACATCTGATACAATGACACACAACCTAACATCTGATACAATGACACAGAACGTAACATCTGATACAATGACACAGAACGTAACATCTGATACAATTACACAGAACGTAACATCTGATACAATCACACACAATGTAACATCTGATACAAAGACACACAACATAACATCTGATACAATCACACAGAACGTAACATCTGATACAAAGACACACAACATAACATCTGATACAATCGCACACAACATAACATCTGAAAAAAATGACACACAATGTAACATCTGATACAAAGATACACAACATAACATCCGCCTGTGTTTAGTTCTCTGCTAGACGTCTACCTCCATCCGTCTGTGTGTTTAGTTGTCTGCTAGACATCTACCTCCTTCCGTATGTGTGTTTAGTTCTCTGCTAGACGTCTACCTCCAACCATCTGTTTGTTTAGTTCTCTGCTAGACGTCTACCTCCAGCCGTCTGTGTGGAGCCCCACCCATACTCCGGGGTCCGGAGTCTTGGAGAGATATTCGTCAAGAGTCGGGAAGAGAACGCCATCTGTGGAGCAACTCAACAGTGACATCTTACAAGTGTGTCTGCTGTTAGAGGGAATTAGCGCATTTGCACAAGTACGTGTCATTTTTACATGAATAAACTGTTGTTTTATGCATAGCGACTAATTGTTTATTATTTATGTGTGTGAAATATATTTGTAATCTTGTGCTGACGTCTAGCTCACTTTGATGTTTTAGGAAGAACTGATGTCTTCATTATTCACGCCAAGAGATTTTAATTTCTGTACAACGTTGCCGTCACCCCGTGGATCATAGTTGTTGCACTTAATAACCCTGTGTTGTGTTTCAGGTTCAAGGGTCAGAGTTCAAGTATCACCTGACACATGCCTTGTATCCAGTGCTTGAGAAACTCGGCAGTAGCAATGCCCTGGTTACCCAGGCTGCATACTTGACCCTATTATCCATGGCAACGACCTGTGACTGTGGGTGCGTCACTTGGGGGTAGTCCTTAAAGACAGTGTAATGACAATATTGACTCAGTGGTTTTAATGTTGTTGAGACACGGTTATATGTTGATAATTGGAACATGGGCTCTTAGTTAGATTGATATGGCTGTTAGTTTATTTGTTTAGATGAACTGTAAGTATGTTTTAACATTGACAGATCCATAGTATGACGTCACAGTCCTAATTATGAACATTGGTTCAGCAGCCATGTTACTGAACTGATTGATGATGTTGAATTAACTAAGATGATGTGGAATTAACTGATGATGTTGACTGAACTGATGGTGTTGACCGAATGTCACAGGTCAGTCGAGAAGTTGCTTGAGGTGAATGCTGACTACCTCGTCAACGACGTGTCATTGCGTCTGCGTCACTATGGCAGTGGCCTGTATCCCACGGCACCAACCGTACTCAGAGTGATCATTGAGTACAGCAGTCGCGACATAGTGCCACTTCTTGATGACACCATTCAAGAGGTGGGTGACATTGATAGTTGTTGACATTATTGTGACATGTCACTGTTGTCAATGTGACATGTCACTGTTGTCAATGTGACATGTCACTGTTGTCAATGGACGAGGCTTTTTGATGCACTTTTGAAGAAGAATTCGTCTAGAAATGTTACTATGCAGTTAGGATGGATGGCAATGTTTGTGTAGCAATTGGTGTCAGGAAATCCAGCTGTGTCATAGGACCCAGGAGCCCCATTCGTTCATAGTGGACACAGGAACCCCATTGGTTCACAGTGGACAAGAGCATCATTGGTTCACTGTGGACACAGGAGCCCCATTTGTTCATAGTGGACACAGGAGCCCCATTCGTTCACAGTGGACACAGGAGCCCCATTGGTTCATAGTGGACACAGGAGCCCCATTGGTTCATAGTGGACATAGGAACCCCATTGGTTCACAGTGGACACAGGAGCCCCATTGGTTCATAGTGGACATAGGAACCCCATTGGTTCATAGTGGACACATGAGCCCCATTGGTTCATAGTGGACACAAGAGCCCATTGGTTCATAGTGGACACAGGAGCCCCATTGGTTCATAGTGGACATAGGAACCCCATTGGTTCATAGTGGACACAGGAGCCCCATTGGTTCATAGTGGACATAGGAACCCCATTGGTTCATAGTGGACACAGGAGCCCCATTGGTTCATAGTGGACACAAGAGCCCATTGGTTCATAGTGGACACAGGAGCCCCATTGGTTCATAGTGGACATAGGAACCCCATTGGTTCATAGTGGACACAGGAGCCCCATTGGTTCATAGTGGACACAAGAGCCCATTGGTTCATAGTGGACACAGGAGCCCCATTGGTTCATAGTGGACATAGGAACCCCATTGGTTCATAGTGGACATAGGAGCCCCATTGGTTCACAGTGGACACAGGAGCCCCATTGGTTCATAGTGGACACAGGAGCCCCATTGGACACATTTATTGTGATCATCATAACATGTGTATACATAATAGTGACATTCAACTGTGTAGAGGTCTTTGTTTCAAGTGTGAAGTGGTAATTGTTTCAAGTGTGAAGTGGTAATTGTTTCAAGTGTGAAGTGGTAATTGTTTCAAGTGTGAAGTGGTAATTGTTTCAAGTGTGAAGTGGTAATTGTTTCAAGTGTGAAGTGGTAATTGTTTCAAATGTGAAGTGGTAATTGTTTCAAGTGTGAAGTGGTAATTGTTTCAAGTGTGAAGTGGTAATTGTTTTAAGTGTGAAGTGGTAATTGTTTCAAGTGTGAAGTGGTAATTGTTTCAAATGTGAAGTGGTAATTGTTTCAAGTGTGAAGTGGTAATTGTTTCAAGTGTGAAGTGGTAATTGTTTCAAGTGTGAAGTGGTAATTGTTTCAAGTGTGAAGTGGTAATTGTTTCAAGTGTGAAGTGGTAATTGTTTCAAGTGTGAAGTGGTAATTGTTTCAAGTGTGAAGTGGTAATTGTTTCAAGTGTGAAGTGGTAATTGTTTCAAGTGTGAAGTGGTAATTGTTTCAAGTGTGAAGTGGTAATTGTTTCAAGTGTGAAGTGGTAATTGTTTCAAGTGTGAAGTGGTAATTGTTTCAAGTGTGAAGTGGTAATTGTTTCAAGTGTGAAGTGGTAATTGTTTCAAATGTGAAGTGGTTATTGTTTCAACTGTATAGTGATCACTGTTTTAACATTGTTTTAACTGTAGTGGTCGTTGTTTCAACTGTGTAATGGTCACTGTTTCAACTGTGTAGTGGTCACTGTTTTAACTGTGTAGTGGTCACTGTTTCAACTGTGTAGTGGTCACTGTTTCAACTGTGTAATGGTCACTGTTTCAACTGTGAAGTGGTCACTGTTTCAACTGTGTAGTGGTCACTGTTTCAACTGTGTAGTGGTCACTGTTTCAACTGTGTAATGGTCACTGTTTCAACTGTGTAGTGGTCACTGTTTTAACTGTGAAGTGGTCACTGTTTTAACTGTGTAATGGTCACTGTTTCAACTGTGTAATGGTCACTGTTTCAACTGTGTAGTGGTCACTGTTTCAACTGTGTAGTGGTCACTGTTTCAACTGTGTAATGGTCACTGTTTCAACTGTGTAGTGGTCACTGTTTCAACTGTGTAATGGTCACTGTTTCAACTGTGTAGTGGTCACTGTTTTAACTGTGAAGTGGTCACTGTTTCAACTGTGTAGTGGTCACTGTTTTAACTGTGTAGTGGTCACTGTTTCAACTGTGTAGTGGTCACTGTTTCAACTGTGTAGTGGTCACTGTTTCAACTGTGTAGTGGTCACTGTTTTAACTGTGAAGTGGTCACTGTTTCAACTGTGTAGTGGTCGCTGTTTCAACTGTGTAGTGGTCACTGTTTTAACTGTGAAGTGGTCACTGTTTCAACTGTGAAGTGGTCACTGTTTTAACTGTGAAGTGGTCACTGTTTCAACTGTGAAGTGGTCACTGTTTCAACTGTGTAGTGGTCTCTGTTTTAACTGTGAAGTGGTCACTGTTTCAACTGTGTAGTGGTCACTGTTTCAACTGTGAAGTGGTCACTGTTTCAACTGTGTAGTGGTCACTGTTTCAACTGTGAAGTGGTCACTGTTTTAACTGTGAAGTGGTCACTGTTTCAACTGTGTAGTGGTCACTGTTTTAACTGTGAAGTGGTCACTGTTTTAACTGTAAAGTGGTCACTGTTTCAACTGTGTAGTGGTCGTTGTTTCAACTGTGTAGTGGTCGTTGTTTCAACTGTGTAGTGGTCACTGTTTCAACTGTGAAGTGGTCACTGTTTTAACTGTGAAGTGGTCACTGTTTCAACTGTGAAGTGGTCACTGTTTTAACTGTGAAGTGGTCACTGTTTCAACTGTGAAGTGGTCACTGTTTTAACTGTGAAGTGGTCACTGTTTTAACTGTGAAGTGGTCACTGTTTCAACTGTGTAGTGGTCGTTGTTTCAACTGTGTAGTGGTCACTGTTTCAACTGTGAAGTGGTCACTGTTTTAACTGTGAAGTGGTCACTGTTTTAACTGTGAAGTGGTCACTGTTTCAACTGTGTAGTGGTCGCTGTTTCAAGTATGAATTGTGTTGTATATTATCTGGATGAGGAAATAAATTTATTTTACTTTACTATGAAGTGGTCATTGTTTCAGTTGCTGTGTACACTGGACGAATGTTATGAAGACTGGGCAGTAAACTTCGTCTGTGTGCTGAATACTCTCGCTGGGACCATTTCAAAGTGGTTCATTCACGGTGAAGTAAGCATATTGTCTTCTCATGGACCAGCTCAAAATGGTTCCCACAAGTGAAGTAAGCATAGTGGTCTCACAGGAACCATCTCAAAGTGGTTCCCATAAGTGAAGTAAGCATATTGCCTTCTCATGGACCATCTCAAAGTGGTTGCCATTCAGTGAAGTAAGCATAGTGGTCTCACAGGAACCATCTCAAAGTGGTTCCCATAAGTGAAGTAAGCATATTGCCTTCTCATGGACCATCTCAAAGTGGTTGCCATTCAGTGAAGTAAGCATAGTGGTCTCACAGGGACCATCTCAAAGTGGTTCCCACAAGTGAAGTAAGCATAGTGGTCTCACAGGGACCATCTCAAAGTGGTTCCCACGAGTGAAGTAAGCATATTGTCTTCTCATGGACCATCTCAAAGTGGTTGCCATTCAGTGAAGTAAGCATAGTGGTCTCACAGGGACCATCTCAAAGTGGTTCCCACAAGTGAAGTAAGCATAGTGGTCTCACAGGAACCATCTCAAAGTGGTTCCCACAAGTGAAGTAAGCATAGTGGTCTCACAGGAACCATCTCAAAGTGGTTCCCACAAGTGAAGTAAGCATAGTGGTCTCACAGAGACCATCTCAAAGTGGTTCCTACAAGTGAAGTAAGCATAGTGGTCTCACAGAGACCATCTCAAAGTGGTTCCTACAAGTGAAGTAAGCATAGTGGTCTCACAGGAACCATCTCAAAGTGGTTCCCACAAGTGAAGTAAAGATAGTGGTCTCACAGGGACCATCTCGAAGTGGTTCCCACAAGTGAAGTAAGCATAGTGGACTCACAGGGACCATCTCGAAGTGGTTCCCACAAGTGAAGTAAGCATAGTGGTCTCACAGGGACCATCTTAAAGTGGTTCCCACAAGTGAAGTAAAGATAGTGGTTTCACAGGGACCATCTCGAAGTGGTTCCAACAAGTGAAGTAAGCATAGTGGTCTCACAGGGACCATCTCGAAGTGGTTCCCACAAGTGAAGTAAGCATAGTGGTCTCACAGGGACCATCTCAAAGTGGTTCCCACAAGTGAAGTAAGCATAGTGGACTCACAGGGACCATCTCGAAGTGGTTCCCACAAGTGAAGTAAGCATAGTGGACTCACAGGGACCATCTCGAAGTGGTTCCCACAAGTGAAGTAAGCATAGTGGTCTCACAGGGACCAACTTAAAGTGGTTCCCACAAGTGAAGTAAAGATAGTGGTCTCACAGGGACCATCTCGAAGTGGTTCCTACAAGTGAAGTAAGCATAGTGTTCTCACAGGGACCATCTCGAAGTGGTTCCCACAAGTGAAGTAAGCATAGTGGACTCACAGGGACCATCTCGAAGTGGTTCCCACAAGTGAAGTAAGCATAGTGGTCTCACAGGGACCATCTCGAAGTGGTTCCCACAAGTGAAGTAAGCATAGTGGTCTCACAGGGACCATCTTAAAGTGGTTCCCACAAGTGAAGTAAAGATAGTGGTCTCACAGGGACCATCTCGAAGTGGTTCCCACAAGTGAAGTAAGCATAGTGGTCTCACAGGGACCATCTCGAAGTGGTTCCCACAAGTGAAATAAAGATAATGGTCTCACAGGGACCATCTCGAAGTGGTTCCCACAAGTGAAGTAAGCATAGTGGACTCACAGGGACCATCTCGAAGTGGTTCCCACAAGTGAAGTAAGCATAGTGGTCTCACAGGGACCATCTCAAAGTGGTTCCTACAAGTGAAGTAAGCATAGTGGTCTCACAGGGACCATCTCGAAGTGGTTCCTACAAGTGAAGTAAGCATAGTGGTCTCACAGGGACCATCTTAAAGTGGTTCCCACAAGTGAAGTAAAGATAGTGGTCTCACAGGGACCATCTCGAAGTGGTTCCCACAAGTGAAGTAAGCATAGTGGTCTCACAGGGACCATCTCGAAGTGGTTCCCACAAGTGAAATAAAGATAATGGTCTCACAGGGACCATCTCGAAGTGGTTCCCACAAGTGAAGTAAGCATAGTGGACTCACAGGGACCATCTCGAAGTGGTTCCCACAAGTGAAGTAAGCATAGTGGTCTCACAGGGACCATCTCAAAGTGGTTCCTACAAGTGAAGTAAGCATAGTGGTCTCACAGGGACCATCTCGAAGTGGTTCCTACAAGTGAAGTAAGCATAGTGGTCTCACAGGGACCATCTTAAAGTGGTTCCCACAAGTGAAGTAAGCATAGTGGACTCACAGGGACCATCTCAAAGTGGTTCCCACAAGTGAACTAAAGATAGTGGTCTCATATGGACCATCTCAAAGTGGTTGCAACAAGTGAAGTAAGTATATGTAAGCCATTGTTGAATTATGTATATAGATAATTTTCATTCAGAAAATATTGCCGCTGAATGCTTTCCAGAGAAGTTATGGGGGTTATTTACGATTGTGAGCATTTAGTCAATGATATACATCATAGAGAAGGGGACGGAAGGAGGGACCAACCATTTGTACTAATTATAGAGATTATATAGATGGGTATCGACCATCGGGATGCACGGGACCATGTCATGTGGACGAGGGCAATTGGAAGAAAGGCGAACCCAGCAGAGTGGAAACACCGCCTCTAAACGACGATGATGACAGAGGGTTGTCATCACATGTCCTTTGCATGTGCTGTGTCATAGCGCTGTTTCAAGCCTTCATTTCAATATGCACAATAAATAGGAACATGTGAAAGTACTATGAGAGGGGAGTCTGAGAATTAGTATATTCTGTACGATTAGGTAAATGTTGACAGTCGTGAACGTCCATTATGGTTAGGTAAATGTTGACAGTTGTGAACGTCCATTATGATTAGGTAAATGTTGGCAGTTGTGAACGTCCATTATGAATTTGGTAAATGTTGACAGTTGTGAACGTCCGTTATGATTAGGTAAATGTTGACTTTTAGGAACGTCCGTTATGATTAGGTAAATGTTGACATTTGTGAACGTCCGTTATGATTAGGTAAATGTTGACAGTTGTGAACGTCCATTATGATTAGGTAAATGTTGACAGTTGTGAACGTCCATTATGATTAGGTAAATGTTGACAGTTGTGAACGTCCATTATGATTAGGTAAATGTTGGCAGTTGTGAACATCCATTATGAATTTGGTAAATGTTGACAGTTGTGAACGTCCGTTATGATTAGGTAAATGTTGACTTTTAGGAACGTCCGTTATGATTAGGTAAATGTTGACATTTGTGAACGTCCGTTATGATTAGGTAAATGTTGACAGTTGTGAACATCCATTATGATTAGGTAAATGTTGACAGTTGTGAACGTCCGTTATGATTAGGTAAATGTTGACAGTTGTGAATGTCCGTTATGATTTGGTAAATGTTGACAGTTGTGAATGTCCGCTATGATTAGGTATATGTTGACAGTTGTGAACGTCCGTTATGATTAGGTAAATGTTGACAGTTGTGAACATCCGTTATGATTAGGTAAATGTTGACGTTGTGAACGTCTATTATGATTAGGTAAATGTTGACAGTTGTGAATGTCTGTTATGATTTGGTAAATGTTGTGAATGTCCGTTATGATTTGGTATATGTTGACAGTTGTGAAATTTCATTATGATTAGGTAAATGTTGACAGTTGTGAATGTCCGTTATGATTAGGTATATGTTGACAGTTGTGAACGTCTGTTATGATTAGGTAAATGTTGACAGTTGTGAACATCCGTTATGATTAGGTAAATGTTGACAGTTGTGAACGTCTATTATGATTAGGTAAATGTTGACAGTTGTGAATGTCTGTTATGATTTGGTAAATGTTGACATTTGTGAATGTCCACATTTAAATGTTGTGAATGTCCGTTATGATTTGGTATATGTTGACAGTTGTGAAATTTCATTATGATTAGGTAAATGTTGGCAGTTGTGAACATCCGTTATGATTAGGTAAATGTTGACAGTTGTGAATGTCCGTTATGATTAGGTATATGTTGACAGTTGTGAACGTCTGTTATGATTAGGTAAATGTTGACAGTTGTGAACATCCGTTATGATTAGGTAAATGTTGACAGTTGTGAACGTCTATTATGATTAGGTAAATGTTGACAGTTGTGAATGTCTGTTATGATTTGGTAAATGTTGACATTTGTGAATGTCCACATTTAAATGTTGTGAATGTCCGTTATGATTTGGTATATGTTGACAGTTGTGAAATTTCATTATGATTAGGTAAATGTTGGCAGTTGTGAACATCCGTTATGATTAGGTAAATGTTGACAGTTGTGAATGTCCGTTATGATTAGGTATATGTTGACAGTTGTGAACGTCTGTTATGATTAGGTAAATGTTGACAGTTGTGAACATCCGTTATGATTAGGTAAATGTTGACAGTTGTGAACGTCTATTATGATTTGGTATATGTTGACAGTTGTGAAATTTAATTATGATTAGATAAATGTTGGCAGTTGTGAACATCCGTTATGATTAGGTAAATGTTGACAGTTGTGAACGTCCGTTATGATTAGGTAAATGTTGACAGTTGTGAATGTCCATTATGAAATGTTGACAAGATTTAAGATTTAACAAGATTGCCATCCAGAAAATTACTCTGGATGGCAGTTGGACAAGGAAGCCTTTTGGCTTATCGAGAGTCCAATACTTTTTATCTACATGTATCCCGCCTTTTTAAGGTGTGTGTCGATTTTATTTTTAAATATATTCACGCTACTAGCACCAACACAATCAGGAGATAATCTGTTCCATTCATTTACAGTCCTTTGTGAGAATGAGAACTTTCTTATATCTAATCTACACTGCTCCTTTACTAATGTAGCTTCATGTCCTCTGGTCCTTCTATCTTTCTTAACTGAGAAAAAAATGTTTCTATCAATATTTTCATAACCATTCAATATTTTAAACACTTCTATGTGATCTCCTCTCAATCTCCTGGTCTCTAGTGTTGTTAAACCACATTCTTTTAGGCGTATTTCGTAACTAAGATCCCTCAGATTTGGTATCATTTTAGTCGCTCTCCTCTGTACTCTTTCTAGCATATCTATGTCCTTCTTGCGATATGGCCTCCATGCTTGTATACAATATTCTAAATGAGGCCTCACTATTGTTTTGTATAGCGGTACTATTAATTCTTTTTTCTTATACGCTATATTTCGCCTAATTAATCCAAGGATTTGATTTCCCTTTGACGCTGCAATTCCGCACTGCTCTGAAACCTTCATATCAGCACTAATAGTTAACCCTAAGTCCTTTTCTTTTACAGTAGTACTTAGAACAGTACCCCCCATTTTATATTTTACCTCTTCATTCCCATGACCTGTGTGGAGGCATTTACATTTCCCAAAATTGAACAGCATTTGCCACTTTTCAGACCATTTGATCAACCTATCAAGATCATCTTGTAAATGCTGTCTGTCTCCATCACTTTTAATCCTTCTAAACACTTTTGTATCATCCGCAAATTTTAACACCTTGCTTGTTATATCATCGTCCAAATCGTTGATATATATTAAGAATAATATAGGTCCTAGTACTGATCCCTGTGGTACCCCACTCAATACCGATTTCCAGTTTGAAGCCTCCCCATCAACTACTACACGTTGTCTTCTGTCATTCAGCCATTTTTCTATCCAGTTTATTATACCATTTCCTATGCCATGGGCCTTTAGCTTAAGGAGTAATCTTTGATGTGGTACTTTGTCGAAAGCTTTTTGAAAATCTAAATAGATGATATCTACTGGTGATCCCTCATCTACCCACCTAGTGATGTCTTCCAAAAAACATAACATATTTGTTAAGCATGACCTCGCTTTTAAAAACCCATGTTGAGATGGGTTTATCAAGTTATGTTTAACAAGAAAATCCACCATGTGATCTTTAATTAGTCTTTCTAATAATTTGCAAATCACTGATGTTAAACTCACTGGTCTATAGTTCTCTGACTTGTTTCTCGAACCTTTTTTAAATAACGGTATAATGTTTGCCTCTTTCCATTCTAAAGGAACCACTCCCTCTTCTAATGACAAATTGAAAACTGTTGCAAGCGGTACGCTAATTTGTTCTACAATTTCCAATAGTAGTTTGGGCGGAATCCCGTCCACTCCAGGTGATTTATTATCCTTCATAGCCCTTATTTTCTTAGCTACCATTTCCGAGGTTACAACTAACTGTCCTAAATAGTCTGAATCTGCCCCCTTGAACTTAGCCTCTGGTACTGGCAGTGAACTAATATCTTCCCTGGTAAACACTGAACTAAAATACTCATTCAGGTCTTCTGCCATTAAGAATCCCTCTGATATTGTATTTCCAGCACTATCTTCTAGAGGACCGACCTTATCCTGAACTTTCTGTTTGCTTCGAATATACGCATAAAAACTCTTACTGTCATGTTTTATATTACTAGCTAATTTGTTTTCATAGCTTCTCTTTGAATTTCTAATTTCAGCTGTAGCTTGATTAAGTGCTTCTTTATAAACGTTGTAGTCTTCATCATTTCCAGTACATCTATATGACTTCCACATCATTTGTTTATACTTAATTTTTCTAATGGCTTCTTTCGATAAGTGTTTCTTTTTAGACCGTTTCCCTTGTTTTTTGAAAGGTACAAATTTATCGACTGTGCACTTAATTTCACTATTTAAGATATTCCAGCATTCGGTTGCTGTCTTATTCTTCAGTGTGTTATTCCAGTCTATCTTTGCTAAATATTTCCTCATGTCCTTATACCTTCCTTTGTGGAAATTTCTCCTATACTGCTTTTTACTATTCCTTTCTGATTTTACTTTGATGGTAAAATGTATCTGGTTGTGATCACTACTCCCCAGTGGCTCACATATCTTGACATTGTCAACTAATTCTTTCTGTGAGGACAAAACTAAGTCTAACACATTCTCTCCCCTGGTTGGTTCTAGCACATGTTGAGAAAGGAAACTATCTTGTACTAAAACTAAAAACTTGTGGTCCTCACTCCCCATACTCTGTAGAGATTTCCATTGTATATGCCCATGGTTAAAGTCCCCCATAATAATACAGTTCCGTTTGCTTACTTCCCTTATAGCGTTTTGTATTTTTTCATTCTCTTCTATGCTTATGTTTGGACTTCGATAAACTAACCCAACTGTTAACGTTGAGTTTCCTGTAACTATGTTACACCAAACAGCTTCTTCGCAATCTGCTTCTCTTTCTAATTTTATTTCATAAGCCTGGATAGATTCTTTAATATATAAAATAACTCCACCTCCCTTTCTTCCTATTCTATCTTTCCTAAACATTACATATCCTGTTAGTCCCAATTCGGCATCTGATATATCAGTGGTGGCCCACGATTCGGTTATACCTATTATGTGAGGGTCAATATCTTCTACCATAATGTTTAGTTCACTTCTTTTGTTTACTATGCTCCTTGCAGTTAAACAAATGCATTTATATCCTGATTCAGAACAGTTTTCCAGGCTGTTCTTTGCCGATTTATTTCTGCTGTCTTTATCTATGCCTCCAGTTTCAGGCTTCTCTGTGAATCCCCCCTGCGAATCTAGTTTAAATAGATGCAGCCTGTCCCACTGTCAACAGATTGCAGCAAGTTCTCTGAGAAAACTGCTGCCCCCTTTCCACTTAGATGTAGGCCATCTCTCATGTACATATCTTCCCTCCCAACAAAGTATCCCCATAAATCTACGAATCCCACCCCCTCTTCTTTACACATCTGCTCAACTAGTGCGTTGATCGCCATCCTCTTGCAGTTTCTATATGTCGGCCCCCTTCCTCCCATTACTGGCAAAATTCCTGAGAGGATAATCTGTTCTACTCTTGTCTTCTTTAACTTCTTCACTAACTGTCTGTACTTCTGAACTATCCCAGTTGTTCCCTCCCTCTCTGCGTTATTTGTCCCTACATGTACTAGTATAGACCCTCCCTTGCCATGCCCCAGTACCTTCTCTACCCTTTCAGTTACATGTTCTATCCTAGCCCCCGGTAGACAAACAACGACGCCCTCCCCCAGTTGTGAACATCCGTTATGATTAGGTAAATGTTGACAGTTGTGAACGTCCATTATGAAATGTTGACAGTTGTGAACATCCGTTATGATTAGGTAAATGTTGACAGTTGTGAACGTCCATTATGATGCTACAAGTAGTTGATTGAAGTTGATCATAAAGATTGTGTGCAACAGAGTGAAGAGAAAGATGACTCTACACAGACTCAACCTAGACAAGAGAGAGACACGGCAGAGTCTGTGCAAGACTCTACACAGACTCAACCTAAACAAGAGAGAGACACGGCAGAATCTGTGGCAGACTCTACACAGACTCAACCTAGACAAGAGAGACATACGGCAGAGTCTGTGCGAGACTTCATCAAACACTACCATGCCCATAGATTGGTAGCAGACGGCAGTGTCGAGGATGAAGGAACAGACATCATACAGGATGCTGCAGTCCATGCTGGGACAGCTGATTGTGAAGTTGACACCGAAGTTGATTCTGAGAAAAAAGTACCACCAAAACACATCCAGATCGTCATGCAGGTTTGTTTACTTACTGCTTTGGTGGGAAACGTAATGATAATCATACATATAGGTTTATTTACAGTATTGGTAGAAACATCCAGATCATCTTTCATTGGTAAAGAACATTGCACATTTTATCCTGCCTTTATTATGATGACTGACCGGCTGAGTGCCTGGATACTTGTGACGACTGACTGAGTGCCTGGATACTTGTGACGACTGACTGACTGAGTGCCTGGATACTTGTGACGACTGACCGGCTGAGTGCCTGGATACTTGTGATGACTGACTGAGTGCCTGGATACTTGTGGACGACTGGCTGAGTGCCTGGATACTTGTGAAGACTGACCGGCTGAGTGCCTGAATACTTGTGATGACTGAGTGCCTGGATACTTGTGATGACTGACTGAGTGCTTGGATATTTGTGATGACTGACTGAGTGCCTGGATACTTGTGACGACTGACTGAGTGCCTGGATACTTGTTACGATTGACTGACTGAGTGCCTGGATACTTGTGACGACTGACTGACTGACTGAGTGCCTGGATACTTGTGATGACTGACTGACTTGAGTGCCTGGGTACTTGTGACGACTGACTGAGTGCCTGGATACTTGTGACGACTGACTGACTGAGTGCCTGGATACTTGTGAATTGAAAGTAACAAATCCAAATTCGTTAAATTATGAAACTATTAACATTAATCTCAAAACGTATAACACGATATTAAAGAAAAACATTCGTGAAGCAAAACAAATGTATTTTGAACACAGTTTTAATCTATTCAGAAACGATATAAGAAACACTTGGAAAACTATTAATGAATTCCTCTCAAAAAAACCTACACAGCATAAATTACCACTATTTTTTTATGATAACGGTATCAAATTAACAGATAAAAAAGATATTGCTAAAAAATGTAATACATATTTTACAAATATAGGTCACTCTATAGCAGAAGATATTAAATATGCAGGTAACAAAACCTACAGTTCTTTTCTAAATAAACAAATAAATTCTACTTTTACTTTTGAAAAAGTAGGTGAAGATACTGTAAAAAAAGTTATACAAAGTCTCCCCACTAAAAACAGCTATGGATTTGATGGTATATCTTCAAAATTACTAAAAATAATTGAACCAGTCATTATCAAATCATTAGCGATTTTAATAAACCAAGTATTACACACCGGAATGTTCCCTGACAAACTCAAAATTGCTAAAGTCATTCCAATATTTAAAAAAGGCGATCTGTCATTATTTGAAAATTACAGGCCTATCTCTCTTCTTCCTTCTATATCAAAAGTACTTGAGAAGATAATTTTTACACAATTATCATAATATTTTAATGACTTAAAACTTCTTTTTGATAACCAGTATGGCTTTAGACCGAAACATTCTACTGAATATGCCGCACTTGAGCTAATTGATAGAATAGTAACTCATACAAATGACATACCTATTAGTATATTTCTCGACTTGTCTAAGGCATTTGACACCATCGATCATAATATTCTATTAAATAAATTAAAATACTATGGCCTAAGAGGTTCAACATTACAACTACTTAAAAGTTATTTACAAAATAGAAAACAATACATTGAAATAGAAGACATAAAGTCAGACATTTTATCAGTAACCATTGGCGTTCCTCAAGGTTCAATACTCGGACCACTATTGTTTGTTATATATATTAACGATTTCTCACAAGCCAGCCATAAGTTCGATTTCATTATGTATGCAGATGACACCACACTATTTAGTACTGTAAACTCTTTTAGTGACAACCCCGAAAATAAAAACATACAATCCTCAATAAATGAAGAACTCTCTAAAGTTATTGAATGGCTAAAAATTAATAAATTATCGTTGAATAAAAACAAATCAAAATATATGATTTTCCATATGCCAAATAAACGCACAACGACTTTTACACCTAAAATAGATGATGTAAATATTGAAAAAGTAGACGAATTTATCTTCTTAGGGTTGACTTTGGACTCAAACTTAAATTGGAAAAAACATACTGAAAAAGTATCAAATAAATGTTCCAAAATAATTGGCATATTGAATAGATTAAAGTACGTATTACCTGTGCAAATAAAAGTTCTGTTATATAACTCGTTACTATTATCTCACATTAATTATTGTATTATGGCATGGGGTTATCAGGGAAACAGAGTTATGAAAATCCAAAAGAAAGCAATGCGAATAATAACACTAAACAAATACAACTCACATACTGAACCACTCTTTAAAAAACTAAACCTGTTAAAAGTTGAAGACATCTTAAAGCTACAAGAGTTAAAATTTTATTTCAGATATATTCACAAAAATCTACCGGATTATTTATTAAAATGGAAAATTGTTCCAAAAGATAACATACACAACTACGACACTCGGAATACACAAAATATATATACATTCAGAACTAAGCATGACTTTGCAATGAAATGTTTGAAATACAACTTGCCACACGCTATAAATAACACGCCTGATTTAATTAAAGATAAGATATACACCCACAGTATGCGAGGATTTTCAATATATGTAAAAAATTATTTTTTACAAAAATACGATTATAGGTGCACAATTATCAAACTGTTATACATGCCACCAAAACATATAATAAATGAAGTTTTGAAAATGTGCAATCGATTACAAAGACGCTAGCGTAAGAATGCATAAATGAGTACACGTACATGCAAAATAAAAATAAATACAGTTGCAGGCATGAACACACACACGCATACACGCACACACATACACACCCACACACACATACATATACACCTTTGAGATTGACATTATTGTTGAATAAAAGAACCTACGTTATTTTTACGTAAATGGGGTGGCTCTTATTTTGTCTTAATAGGAGTCACCGACCCCGTCTGATATATATATATATATATATAGACAGTATGTTATCAAATTAATTTTTTTTTTTTTATTCCTGCAAATTACTGAATTACATACTTATGTATCATGCGTAGAATATATATTTGTGTTTGTATATGCTTTATTGTTTTTCTACAATCAAGTATGAAAAACAATTTGTACTTTTTATATACATGGGGTAAATAAACTTCTTCGTTCGTTCGTTCGTTGTGATGACTGACTGAGTGCCTGGATACTTGTGACGACTGACTGAGTGCCTGGATACTTGTGATGACTGACTGAGTGCCTGGACACTTGTGATGACTGAGTGCCTGGATACTTGTGACGACTGACTGACTGAGTGCCTGGATACTTGTGACGACTGACCGGCTGAGTGCCTGAATACTTGTGATGACTGAGTGCCTGGATACTTGTGATGACTGACTGAGTGCTTGGATATTTGTGATGACTGACTGAGTGCCTGGATACTTGTGACGACTGACTGAGTGCCTAGATACTTGTTACGATTGACTGACTGAGTGCCTGGATACTTGTGACGACTGACTGACTGACTGAGTGCCTGGATACTTGTGATGACTGAGTGCCTGGGTACTTGTGATGACTGACTGAGTGCCTGGATACTTGTGATGACTGACTGAGTGCCTGGATACTTGTGACGACTGACTGACTGAGTGCCTGGATACTTGTGATGACTGACTGAGTGCCTGGATACTTGTGATGACTGAGTGCCTGGATACTTGTGACGACTGACTGACTGGGTGCCTGGATACTTGTGATGACTGAGTGACTGAGTGCCTGAATACTTGCAGGTGCTGGATCGATGTCAACATCTCATGTCTTCACCTAACCCCAGAATGAGGCTACTTGTGTTAGACACTGTTGGAAAGTGTTGTCAAGTGTTGAGGTCAAGTCAAGGTCAGCGTCCACCAATGTCTTTGTCTTGCAAATAGCAAGTCACAAGGTTTTCATGTTTGCGATGTATATATTAATTGCTTTAACAGGATTTCTTATTTAAAGTTACTTGTGCCATTCCACAAAATGTACCATGTCAGTTCTTTTTAGAAGGAAAATTGATCGATTTATAAATAAATAACATAAATAAATATACAAATAATTAAAATGTATGTATGATAAACACGTTGTTAAAAACAATTGTTAAAAAGTCAATAGAAATAAATATGTAAATAAATAATTGAAAAGGTAATTTCCAAGGATTCATATGATGCATTCTCCTGGAATGATCCTGCCCCTACTCTTGCCACTGTTCACGGTTGAGTGCGGGAAGAACGTCGACATCGGTGGGGCAATGTACTATACGCCCAACTCGTCGCAGGTCCGCGCTCAATGCCATTGGCAGAGTCGTCTGTGGATGACCCCTGAATGTTGTAACACTTATGTCCATGAAATAGTTGTCGATCACTCGCTGGGCGGGTGCATCAGGCGGCATATGGAGACTGTGCCCGAATAGACTCCATCTTGCAGTTATGACGGTTTCGCTGATAGGACGGCATCGGCAACGGTGGTGCAGTGCCTCGTGAGAAATGCCATGTGGCCAATGGATGCTGATGAACTGGAGTAGATTACGATGGTGGTACGCATCCACACGATGGTGGTGCGCATCCACATGATGGTGGTGCGCATCCACACGATGGTGGTGCGCATCCACACGATGGTGGTGCGCATCCACACGATGGTGGTACGCATCCACACGATGGTGGGACGCATCCACACGATGGTGGGACGCATCCACACGATGGTGGGACGCATCCACACGATGGTGGTACGCATCCACACGATGGTGGGACGCATCCACACGATGGTGGGATGCATCTACATGATCTACCTCTCATTTCATAGCTAGATCGAACAGCTTGTGGAAGGCGACGTATGCCAGCTGCTTTCAGTATGCGACGTCTTTGGCTTCACCGAGGAGTGACCCATGCTTGCATGTCATACGCCACTCTTCCTATACGTGGTCAGCGTGTCGGCTGATACTTGTTTGTTCCGTTTTTCGACACGTTGATCATTACAGACCACTCCGACAAGCAAGCTGGTGCAGTGCACTCGATCTCGTCAAGGAACAAACGAGAAGAGATGACTAAGCCCATGTCGTCTGTGTACTCGACATCCAGCAGTATGGTGGTGTCGACTGGTGGACATATCGGGAGGCGTGATCGAAGGTCACGGAGTACCGCTTCAAAGTATACAGTGAATAACACCGGGCTGAGGCTGTTGTCTTGCGGCATACCGATGGATGTCGTGAATGAATAATAATCGCATTGAAAGACATGGCTCAAGTGTGGTGTGGTGAGTAGGAAGTGAATCAGCCGCAGTTCCGACTCGTCGAGGAAAGTTTGTAGCATGTGGAGCAGCTTGTCGCGACATATGGTATCGAAGGCGCAACTCAGGTCGATGCCGAGGAATTCGATCGGCACGCAATGACACTGCAGTGTTCACACACTCAACAATATCCAGACTAGGTCGGCCGTGGTGCATCAGCGTAAGAATCCCGATTGCAGCGGCGACTGGTAGTCGTCAACTTTCAGTGCAATACTCAACAGAATGATGAGACACAGTGTCTTTTGGAGGAGTAGTACAACTATCAGACACATAGTAGTGCAGTAGTAGTGGATAGTACAACTATCAGACACATAGTAGCGCAGTAGTAACGGATAGTACAACTATCAGACACATAGTAGCGCAGTAGTAACGGATAGTACAACTATCAGACACATAGTAGCGCAGTAGTAGTGGATAGTACAACTATCATACACATAGTAGCGCAGTAGTAGCGGATAGTACAACTATCAGACACATAGTAGCGCAGTAGTAGTGGATAGTACAACTATCAGACACATAGTAGCGCAGTAGTAGTGGATAGTACAACTATCAGACACATAGTAGCGCAGTAGTAGTGGATAGTACAACTATCAGACACATAGTAGTGCAGTAGTAGTGAATAGTACAACTATCAGACACATAGTAGCGCAGTAGTAGTGGATAGTACAACTATCAGACACATAGTAGCGCAGTAGTAGTGGATAGTACAACTATCGGACACATAGTAGCGCAGTAGTAGTGGATAGTACAACTATCAGACACATAGTAGCGCAGTAGTAACGGATAGTACAACTATCAGACACATAGTAGCGCAGTAGTAGTGGATAGTACAACTATCATACACATAGTAGCGCAGTAGTAGCGGATAGTACAACTATCAGACACATAGTAGCGCAGTAGTAGTGGATAGTACAACTATCAGACACATAGTAGCGCAGTAGTAGTGGATATTACAACTATCAGACACATAGTAGCGCAGTAGTAGTGGATAGTACAACTATCAGACACATAGTAGCGCAGTAGTAGTGAATAGTACAACTATCAGACACATAGTAGCGCAGTAGTAGTGGATAGTACAACTATCAGACACATAGTAGCGCAGTAGTAGTGGATAGTACAACTATCGGACACATAGTAGCGCAGTAGTAGTGGATAGTACAACTATCAGACACATAGTAGTGCAGTAGTAGTGGATAGTACAACTATCAGACACATAGTAGTGCAGTAGTAGTGGATAGTACAACTATCAGACACATAGTAGCGCAGTAGTAGTGGATATTACAACTATCAGACACATAGTAGCGCAGTAGTAGTGGATATTACAACTATCAGACACATAGTAGTGCAGTAGTAGTGGATAGTACAACTATCAGACACATAGTAGCGCAGTAGTAGTGGATAGTACAACTATCAGACACATAGTAGCGCAGTAGTAGTGGATAGTACAACTATCGGACACATAGTAGCGCAGTAGTAGTGGATAGTACAACTATCAGACACATAGTAGTGCAGTAGTAGTGGATAGTACAACTATCAGACACATAGTAGTGCAGTAGTAGTGGATAGTACAACTATCAGACACATAGTAGCGCAGTAGTAGTGGATATTACAACTATCAGACACATAGTAGCGCAGTAGTAGTGGATATTACAACTATCAGACACATAGTAGTGCAGTAGTAGTGGATAGTACAACTATCAGACACATAGTAGCGCAGTAGTAGTGGATAGTACAACTATCAGACACATAGTAGCGCAGTAGTAGTGGATATTACAACTATCAGACACATAGTAGTGCAGTAGTAGTGGATAGTACAACTATCAGACACATAGTAGCGCAGTAGTAGTGGATAGTACAACTATCAGACACATAGTAGCGCAGTAGTAGTGGATATTACAACTATCAGACACATAGTAGTGCAGTAGTAGTGGATAGTACAACTATCAGACACATAGTAGCGCAGTAGTAGTGGATAGTACAACTATCAGACACATAGTAGCGCAGTAGTAGTGGATATTACAACTATCAGACACATAGTAGCGCAGTAGTAGTGGATAGTACAACTATCAGACACATAGTAGCGCAGTAGTAGTGGATAGTACAACTATCAGACACATAGTAGCGCAGTAGTAGTGGATAGTACAACTATCGGACACATAGTAGCGCAGTAGTAGTGGATAGTACAACTATCAGACACATAGTAGTGCAGTAGTAGTGGATAGTACAACTATCAGACACATAGTAGTGCAGTAGTAGTGGATAGTACAACTATCAGACACATAGTAGCGCAGTAGTAGTGGATATTACAACTATCAGACACATAGTAGCGCAGTAGTAGTGGATATTACAACTATCAGACACATAGTAGTGCAGTAGTAGTGGATAGTACAACTATCAGACACATAGTAGCGCAGTAGTAGTGGATAGTACAACTATCAGACACATAGTAGCGCAGTAGTAGTGGATATTACAACTATCAGACACATAGTAGCGCAGTAGTAGTGGATAGTACAACTATCAGACACATAGTAGCGCAGTAGTAGTGGATAGTACAACTATCAGACACATAGTAGCGCAGTAGTAGTGGATATTACAACTATCAGACACATAGTAGCGCAGTAGTAGTGGATAGTACAACTATCAGACACATAGTAGTGCAGTAGTAGTGGATAGTACAACTATCAGACACATAGTAGCGCAGTAGTAGTGGATATTACAACTATCAGACACATAGTAGCGCAGTAGTAGTGGATATTACAACTATCAGACACATAGTAGTGCAGTAGTAGTGGATAGTACAACTATCGGACACATAGTAGCGCAGTAGTAGTGGATAGTACAACTATCAGACACATAGTAGCGCAGTAGTAGTGGATAGTACAACTATCGGACACATAGTAGCGCAGTAGTAGTGGATAGTACAACTATCAGACACATAGTAGCGCAGTAGTAGTGGATAGTACAACTATCAGACACATAGTAGTGCAGTAGTAGTGGATAGTACAACTATCAGACACATAGTAGCGCAGTAGTAGTGGATATTACAACTATCAGACACATAGTAGCGCAGTAGTAGTGGATATTACAACTATCAGACACATAGTAGTGCAGTAGTAGTGGATAGTACAACTATCAGACACATAGTAGCGCAGTAGTAGTGGATAGTACAACTATCAGACACATAGTAGCGCAGTAGTAGTGGATATTACAACTATCAGACACATAGTAGTGCAGTAGTAGTGGATAGTACAACTATCAGACACATAGTAGCGCAGTAGTAGTGGATAGTACAACTATCAGACACATAGTAGCGCAGTAGTAGTGGATATTACAACTATCAGACACATAGTAGCGCAGTAGTAGTGGATATTACAACTATCAGACACATAGTAGCGCAGTAGTAGTGGATAGTACAACTATCAGACACATAGTAGCGCAGTAGTAGTGGATAGTACAACTATCAGACACGTAGTAGCGCAGTAGTAGTGGATAGTACAACTATCAGACACATAGTAGCGCAGTAGTAGTGGATAGTACAACTATCAGACACATAGTAGCGCAGTAGTAGTGGATATTACAACTATCAGACACATAGTAGTGCAGTAGTAGTGGATATTACAACTATCAGACACGTAGTAGTGCAGTAGTAGTGGATAGTACAACTATCAGACACGTAGTAGCGCAGTAGTAGTGGATAGTACAACTATCAGACACATAGTAGCGCAGTAGTAGTGGATAGTACAACTATCAGACACATAGTAGCGCAGTAGTAGTGGATATTACAACTATCAGACACATAGTAGCGCAGTAGTAGTGGATATTACAACTATCAGACACATAGTAGCGCAGTAGTAGTGGATAGTACAACTATCAGACACATAGTAGCGCAGTAGTAGTGGATATTACAACTATCAGACACATAGTAGTGCAGTAGTAGTGGATATTACAACTATCAGACACATAGTAGTGCAGTAGTAGTGGATAGTACAACTATCAGACACGTAGTAGCGCAGTAGTAGTGGATAGTACAACTATCAGACACATAGTAGCGCAGTAGTAGTGGATAGTACAACTATCAGACACATAGTAGTGCAGTAGTAGTGGATATTACAACTATCAGACACATAGTAGTGCAGTAGTAGTGGATAGTACAACTATCAGACACATAGTAGCGCAGTAGTAGTGCTTTCCAGAGAAGTCGAGATTGTGTTTGATTGAACAGGTCTGCCAGGTAGTAAAGTGTAAAGCGCTTACAGCATAACTTACCTCTACTTTTTACATAGTTACAAAATGTATAGCATTAATTAATGCTATTATTAACTTATATAAAAAATAATTTATTGGTGAGTGGTGGCTTGGTTGTCACCACATTTCATACCTGAAATAAAATCCAAGCAGCGAGACTTGACACCGGCCAGTGGTGCTACGTTGTGAAACGTGCAACCAGAACTGGTGTAAATGTGATTTTGATTCATGGCCTGCACCACATCTTGTGCAAGGGTGATGCTTTGAGCAAATATTTGTTGTGTTTACACCCTACCCCTGGGGTATATCATGCGCGGACACAACATTGAGTTTCACCTGTACACAGATGACAACCAAATGCTGCTCACCTTTAACCTGCATCTTCCCAGTGAGTGCTTGACGCTATGGAGAGGTGCATCGCATCTTCCCAGTGAGCGCTTGACGCTATGGAGAGGTGCATCGCATCTTCTCATTGAGCGCTTGACGCTATGGAGAGGTGCATCTTCCCAGTGAGCGCTTGACGCTATGGAGAGGTGCATCTTCCCAGTGAGCGCTTGACGCTATGGAGAGGTGCATCGCATCTTCCCAGTGAGCGCGTGACGCTATGGAGAGGTGCATCTTCCCAGTGAGCACTTGACGCTATGGAGAGGTGCATCGCATCTTCCCAGTGAGCGCGTGACGCTATGGAGAGGTACATCTTCCCAGTGAGCGCTTGACGCTATGGAGAGGTGCATCGCATCTTCCCAGTGAGCGCGTGACGCTATGGAGAGGTGCATCTTCCCAGTGAGCGCTTGATGCTATGGAGAGGTGCATCTTCCCAGTGAGCGCTTGATGCTATGGAGAGGTGCATCTTCCCAGTCAGCGCGTGACGCTATGGAGAGGTGCATCTTCCCAGTGAGCGCTTGACGCTATGGAGAGGTGTATCGCATCTTCCCAGTGAGCGCTTGACGCTATGGAGAGGTGCATCTTCCCAGTGAGCGCTTGATGCTATGGAGAGGTGCATCTTCCCAGTGAGCGCTTGACGCTATGGAGAGGTGCATCTTCCCAGTGAGCGCTTGATGCTATGGAGAGGTGCATCTCATCTTTCCAGTGAGCGCTTGACGCTATGGAGAGGTGCATCTTCCCAGTGAGCGCTTGACGCTATGGAGAGGTGCATCGCATCTTCCCAGTGAGCGCGTGACGCTATGGAGAGGTGCATCTTCCCAGTGAGTGCGTGAATCTATGGAGAGGTGCATCTTCCCAGTGAGCACTTTTGCTATGGAGAGGTTCATCGCCGAGGTCAGGATCTGGATGGCTTACAGCTTCCTAAAACTGACAACAAAACAGAGTTTGTTGTGGTTGGAACTAACGGGCAGCTCGCCAGAGCAGCCGTGACAGACAGCTCCATTGGGGAGAGCATCATCCCGGCAATATTGAATGCGAGGAATATTGGTGCAATTATTGACTCCAACAATAGACTGCAAGCACATGTCAACATGGTGTCAATTAACTTACTACCATCTCCGGAGTATCGGGAAGATCCAAAAATACTTGGATGTGAGTACGGTCCAGATAGCCACCCATGCCCCTTGTCACGTCAAAACTAGACTACTTGGATGGATTACTGCATGGTCTTCCCACATGGCAGCTGGCCAAGTTACAACGAGTGCAGAACATTGGCTGTCTGTGAGGTATCGTGTGTAGTTCACACTGCTCAAACTCACCTACAAGGCAATCCACAACGAAGGCCCATCCTACATCAAAGACTTGCTGGTGCAACACAATCCGAGAAGATCACTTCGGTGTGAGAGCAAGTGGCTGCTGGATGTGTCCTTGTCATAGACGCAACTGGGGGGCAGAGCCTTCTCTGTGGCGGCATCCACACTGGAACAGCATACCCATATCCATTCGCCAGGCTCCATCGATAGGTGTATTCAAAAGACAGTTAAAGACGTACTTGTTTCGTAAGGCATTTTAGAACATTTAAAATTATTTATGACATTTTGTATAAAACACCTGTATTGCATTGTTCATATATATAGTTCTGTATGTGTTTACGTTAAGGTTACATTGTTCATATATATAGTTCTGTATGTGTTTACGTTAGGGTTACATTGTTCATATATATAGTTCTGTATGTATTTACGTTAAGGTTACATTGTTCATATATATAGTTCTGTATGTGTTTACGTTAGGGTTACATTGTTCATATATATAGTTCTGTATGTGTTTACGTTAGGGTTACATTGTTCATATATATAGTTCTGTATGTGTTTACGTTAGGGTTACATTGTTCATATATATAGTTCTGTATGTGTTTACGTTAAGGTTACATTGTTCATATATATAGTTCTGTATGTGTTTACGTTAGGGTTACATTGTTCATATATATAGTTCTGTATGTGTTTACGTTAGGGTTACATTGTTCATATATATAGTTCTGTATGTGTTTACGTTAAGGTTACATTGTTCATATATATAGTTCTGTATGTGTTTACGTTAGGGTTACATTGTTCATATATATAGTTCTGTATGTGTTTACATTAGGGTTACATTGTTCATATATATAGTTCTGTATGTGTTTACGTTAGGGTTACATTGTTCATATATATAGTTCTGTATGTGTTTATGTTAGGGTTACTTTGTAATTTATACATCTTAGACCTCTACTTTTATTTTTATTTTCCATAGTTTTTTTATATAGAAATATACTAGTTTTTTTTAGTATGTATGAATTGCTTTAATGAAGTTGTAAAGCCCCTTTGAGCAGTTCAGGCTGAAAATGGCGCTATATAAATATTATTATTATATTAAATACTAAAGATTATATTTTACATGTTGTTAACTTTTGTTGAGATAATTTATAATGTTTAAGCTTAACATTGTTTATTGTGTTTATTACTTTTGCAGACAAGTTGCTCCCCCTGATCCACAAGTTGTGGCCCCCGTTTGCTCAAAGATTCAATGACACCGAAGAAATGGTTATTATTAAGGTATGCAGAACTGAAGTTTCATTACATGGTGGTGTAACTAGCCTGCCAGAAACCGGCATTGTGAACTGTATTACTGTAGTTACTTAAATGGACTTAATAATCAAAATTAGTGCTGATATGAAACTCTAAACACAGAGCAGCATTGCAGCTTCGAAGGAAAATGAAATTCTAATGTTAATTTATTTAAATATAATGTAAAAATACACCACTTTTAAAGCAATAGTTAGGCCTCATTTAGGATATAATGTATACCAGGCCATATCACAAGAAGGACATTGCTATGCTAGAAAGAGGACAGGAAAGCAACTGAAATTATTCCAGAACTTAGTTAGGAAACACAACTAAAAGAATGTGATTTAGCAAGACTAGAAACTGGGAGACTAAGGGTAGATCAGATAACAGTTTATAAGATATTGAATGGTTATGAAAATATTGATAGAAATGTTTGTTTCAGTTAAGACAGATAGAAGGACCAGAGGACATGAGTAACAATAGTGAAGGAACAGTGTAGGTTAGGTACCAGAAAGTATTTGTTCTCACAGAACTGAATGGTACAGATTACCAGCTGATTATGTAGGTGCTAGCAGTGTGGATATGTTTAAAAACAAATTTGACAGACGCTTTGAAAGGGTGGGATACACATAAATAAAGTTGACATACTTCGGAAGGGTGGGATACACATAGATAAACAAAGTTGACATATACCTCAAAAGGGCGGGATACACATAGAAAATGAAGTTGAGATATACCCCGGAAGGGTGGGATACACACAGTTGAACAAAGTTGACATATACCTCAGAAGGGCTGGATATACACAGATAAACAAAGTTGACATATACTTCGGAAGGGTGGGATACACAGATAAACAAAGTTGACATATACCTCAGAAGGGCGGGATACACATAGAAAATGAAGTTGACATATACCCCGGAAGGGTGTGATACACACAGTTGAACAAAGTTGACATATACCCCAGAAGGGCTGGATACACACAGATAAACAAAGTTGACATATACTTCGGAAGGGTGGAATATACACATATAAACAAAGTTGACATATACCTCAGAAGGGTGGGATACACACAGATAAACAAAGTTGACATATACCTCAGAAGGGTGGGATACACACATATAAACAAAGTTGACATATACCTCAGAAGGGTGGGATACACATGAATAAACAAGTTGGACTCATCCTCTTGCCATCTGGAGGTAATTCTCTCGATGGCAGTCATGTTAAATTTTGAGGTTAAGTCTTGTTGACTGCTGTTTTCGAGTTAGCAACTCAAACGTAGCAGTGGGTGACAAGATTTAGAACCAGAATGTGTCACTGTAGAACCAGGATGTGTTACACTAAAACCAGGATGTGTCGCTCTAGAAACAGGATGTGTCGTTCTTGTTTCAGGCGTTTGAGACACTCTATGTCATGGCTGACGTTTGCGGTGATTTCATTCGTCAACGGACAGTGAAAGACGTCTTGCCAAAGATGACATCCTACCTCAACAAGCAGGCAAATGTGAGGTAAGATCACTGTCACAGACAGGTGAGTGTGAGGTAAGATCACTGTCACATACAGGTGAGTGTGAGGTAAGATCACACATAAAGGAGTGTGAGGTAAGATCACTCTCACATACAGGTGAGTGTGAGGTAAGATCACTCTCACATACAGGTGAGTGTGAGGTAAGATCACTCTCACATACAGTGAGTGTGAGGTAAGATCACTCTCACATATAGGTGAATGTGAGGTAAGATCACTCTCACATACAGGTGGGTGTGAGGTAAGCTCACTCTCACATACAGGTGAGTGTGAGGGAAGGTCACTCACACACAGGTGAGTGTGAGGTAAGATCACTCACATACACAGGTGAATGTGAGGAAAGATCACTTACACATGCAGGTGAATGTGAAGAAAGATCACTCACACAGATGAATGTGAGGTAAGATCACTCACACAGGTGAATGTGAGGTAAGATCACTCACACAGGTGAATGTGAGGTAAGATCACTCACACAGATGAATGTGAGGTAAGATCACTCACACAGATGAATGTGAGGTAAGATCACTCACACAGGTGAATGTGAGGTAAGATCACTCTTATAGTTGAGCCGTTGTGTCGCTTCATGAATGTTGTTGTTTCAGAGTGAGGGTCGGGCCAGCGTATCACTTCATGAATGTTGTTGTTTCAATGTGAGATGCGGGCTGGCGTATCACTTCATGAATGTTGTTGTTTCAGTGTGAGAGTTGGGTTGGCGTATCACTTGATGAATGTTGTTGTTTCAGTGTGAGAGTCGGGCCGTTGTATCACTTCATGAATGTTGTTATTTCAATGTGAGAGTCGGGCTGGCGTATCACTTGATGAATGTTGTTGTTTCAGTGTGAGAGTCGGGTTGGCGTATCACTTCATGAATGTTGTTATTTCAATGTGAGAGTCGGGCTGGCGTATCACTTCATGAATGTTGTTGTTTCAGTGTGAGAGTCGGGTTGGCGTATCACTTGATGAATGTTGTTGTTTCAGTGTGAGAGTTGGGCTGGCGTATCACTTGATGAATGTTGTTGTTTCAGTGTGAGAGTCGGGCCGTCATATCGTTTCACTGCTGCCAGCAGACTGCAGTGCTGTATGTTGCAAGGTGTTGGAGACCTCTGCAGAACGGTGAGCAACACTTTAGGGGGACTCTGCTTTTGGGGGGACTCTACATCCGGAGACTATAAGGGTTTACTTCCTGCATTGGTGGAAACATAGCAGCACATGTAGACTTCTTTAGATTACTTGACACATAATCTAAGCATGACAGCATCTCCACAAATGTGGAGGCCATATGGCTAGAAGGACACTACCAGTGCCATTAGAAAGGATACTGAGAACAAGTAGAATTATCCCAGAATGTGAAGGATGTTAGTTACTGAAAGTGCCTAAAAGAATGTAGTTTAAGAAGGAGATTAAGAGGAGATTTCAGAAGGAAATTGAAACAGAGACTGCCCCAAACTAAGATACAAAGATATAATAAAGTGAAACACATGCATAATTGTGCAGTCACATGAAGATCACATGATGGTTTTACCACAACTACCTACACCGCCAAGCTGCTCAAACAACTACCTACACCACCAAGGTGCTCAAACAACTAGAGTTGTAGTGGATACTGTGGAGCTTTGCATTTTCACAAAAGAATTTGAACTGAGATGAGCAAAAATATGAAATGATTGAACTCGGAAGAAGGATAAGACTGGACGATACAAAGTGACATTCATGGCTAAGAACATTTACTTAGTGCTAAGATGATTGTTTAGTAAGTTACACAATGTTTTAATGAGAACACAAGAGTTTACCCATTTGTGCAACACTAAGTAATTGTAGACTATGATTAAAATACTAAGTAATCATCTACCTGAATAAACTGTTTGAGTTGCTGATTTCCTTTGAGAGGGTTAAACTGTCATGATATTAACGGAGCAGTCATAGCCATAATGTATTCTTTTTTATTCTTCAACTCATTAGTCATGATTTCTGGCAAGAATATTAATTTAAGTCATCTGATGAGAAACAGTAAATGTTTTTCTCAAAATATAACTGTAGATGGTAGCCACTGAAATAATGGCTATCTTCAATTTGTAGGGCCTAATTTATAGAAGCAACAAATTGTGTTATATCCCCAAAAGACTTTCTCTGCAATGATACATTCAGTTTATCCACTTTCTGTAAAATTTTATTGTACAACACATAAAACAAGACACCTTTTTCCCAAACATGGTTGCTATTGTAACAGTACACACACATACACACATACACACATACACACATACACACATACACACATACACACATACACATATACAGTCGACATTACAACAAATGTGAAGGTGTCATTGCATAGTGTGTTATCTACAGTATTTGTATGTAACATGCTCAATACAAAACATACCCTTCAGAAAATACACTTTGAAATGTAATAACTCAACATCGTTTATGCAGTCAATAGTAAATACATTTTTGTCACATCTATAAAACAAGTTGATATTTTGTTAGTCTGAATGGTTCATGTTGAATGTAAAAATTATGACAATTTTTAAAATTACTGTTGACGTGATGGGTTATGATGGTTACAATGGTACTGTTGATGTGATGGGTTATGATGGTTACAATGGTACTGTTGACTTGATGGGTTACGATGGTTACAATGGTACTGTTGACTTGATGGGTTACAAAGGTCACAATGGTACTGGTGACGTGATGGGTCATGATGGTTACAATGGTACTGTTGACGTGATGGGTTATGAAGGTTACAATGGTACTGTTGACTTGATGTGTTATGATGGTTACAGTGGTACTGTTGACTTGATGGGTTATGATGGTTATAATGGTTGTTGACTTGATGGGTTATGATGGTTACAATGGTACTGTTGACTTGATGGGTTACGAAGGTTACAATGGTACTGTTGACATGATGGGTTATGATGGTTACAATGGTTCTGTTGACTTGATGGGTTATGATAATTATAATGCTTGTTGACTTGATGGGTTATAATGGTTACAATGGTACTGTTGACTTGATGGGTTATGATGGTTACAATGGTACTGTTGACTTGATGGGTTATGATGGTTACAATGGTACTGTTGACTTGATGGGTTATGATGATTATAATGGTTGTTGACGTGATGGGTTACGAAGGTTACAATGGTACTGTTGACGTGATGGGTTATGATGGTTACAATGGTACTGTTGACTTAATGGGTTATGATGGTTACAATGGTACTGTTGACTTGATGGGTTATGATGATTATAATGGTTGTTGACTTGATGGGTTACGAAGGTTACAGTGGTACTGTTGACGTGATGGGTTATGATGGTTACAATGGTACTGTTGACGTGATGGGTTACGAAGGTTACAATGGTACTGTTGACGTGATGGGTTATGATGGTTACAATGGTACTGTTGACTTGATGGGTTATGATGGTTACAATAATACTGTTGACTTGATGGGTTATGATGATTATAATGGTTGTTGACTTGATGGGTTATGATGGTTACAATGGTACTGTTGACGTGAAGGGTTATGAAGGTTACAATGGTACTGTTGACATGATGGGTTATGATGGTTACAATGGTACTGTTGACTTGATGGGTTATGCTGGTTACAATGGTACTGTTGACTTGATGGGTTATGATGGTTACAATGGTACTGTTGACTTGAATGGGTTATGATGATTATAATGGTTGTTGACATGATGGGTTACGATGGTTACAATGGTACTGTTGATTTGATGGGTTACGAAGGTTACAATGGTACTGTTGACGTGATGGGTCATGATGGTACTGTTGACATGATGGGTTACGAATGTTACAATGGTACTGTTGACGTGATCGGTTATGATGGTTACAATGGTACTGTTGACTTGATGGGTTATGATGGTTACAATGGTACTGTTGACATGAAGGGTTACGAAGGTTACAATGGTACTGTTGACGTGATGGGTTATGATGGTTACAATGGTACTGTTGACTTGATGGGTTATGCTGGTTACAATGGTACTGTTGACTTGATGGGTTATGATGGTTACAATGGTACTGTTGACTTGAATGGGTTATGATGATTATAATGGTTGTTGACATGATGGGTTACAATGGTTACAATGGTACTGTTGACTTGATGGGTTACGAAGGTTACAGTGGTACTGTTGACGTGATGGGTCATGATGGTTACAATGGTACTGTTGACGTGATGGGTTATGAATGTTACAATGGTACTATTGACGTGATCGGTTATGATGGTTACAATGGTACTGTTGACTTGATGGGTTATGATGGTTACAATGGTACTGTTGACTTGATGGGTTATGATGGTTATAATGGTTGTTGACTCGATGGGTTATGATGGTTACAATGGTACTGTTGACGTGATGGGTTACGAAGGTTACAATGGTACTGTTGACATGATGGGTTATGATAGTTACAATGGTTCTGTTGACTTGATGGGTTATGATGGTTACAATGGTACTGTTGACTTGATGGGTTATAATGGTTACAATGGTACTGTTGACTTGATGGGTTATGATGGTTACAATGGTACTGTTGACTTGATGGGTTATGATGATTATAATGGTACTGTTGACTTGATGGGTCACGAAGGTTACAATGGTACTGTTGACGTGATGGGTCATGATGGTTAGAATGGTACTGTTGACGTGATGGGTTACGAAGGTTACAATGGTACTGTTGACGTGATCGGTTATGATGGTTACAATGTAACTGTTGACTTGATGGGTTATGATGGTACAATGGTACTGTTGACTTGATGGGTTATGATGGTTATAATGGTTGTTGACTTGATGGGTTATGATGGCTACAATGGTACTGTTGACGTGATGGGTTACGAAGGTTACAATGGTACTGTTGACGTGATGGGTTATGATGGTTACAATGGTTCTGTTGACTTGATGGGTTATGATGATTATAATGGTTGTTGACTTGATGGGTTATAATGGTTACAATGGTACTGTTGACTTGATGGGTTATGATGGTTACAATGGTACTGTTGACTTGATGGGTTATGATGATTATAATGGTTGTTGACGTGATGGGTTACGAAGGTTACAATGGTACTGTTGACGTGATGGGTTATGATGGTTACAATGGTACTGTTGACTTAATGGGTTATGATGGTTACAATGGTACTGTTGACTTGATGGGTTATGATGATTATAATGGTTGTTGATTTGATGGGTTACGAAGGTTACAATGGTACTGTTGACGTGATGGGTTATGATGGTTACAATGATACTGTTGACGTGATGGGTTACGAAGGTTACAATGGTACTGTTGACGTGATGGGTTATGATGGTTACAATGGTACTGTTGACTTGATGGGTTATGATGGTTACAATAATACTGTTGACTTGATGGGTTATGATGATTATAATGGTTGTTGACTTGATGGGTTATGATGGTTACAATGGTACTGTTGACGTGAAGGGTTACGAAGGTTACAATGGTACTGTTGACGTGATGGGTTATGATGGTTACAATGGTACTGTTGACTTGATGGGTTATGATGGTTACAATGGTACTGTTGACTTGATGGATTATGATGATTATAATGGTTGTTGACTTGATGGGTTACGAAGGTTACAATGGTACTGTTGACGTGATGGGTTATGATGGTTACAATGGTACTGTTGACTTGATGGGTTATGATGGTTACAATTGTACTGTACCAAATTGCAGTTGGATCTGAATGTTGCAGTTGGATCTGAACATTGTAGTTGGATCTGAATTTTGCGGTTAGATCTAAATGTTGAGGTTGGATCTGAACGTTGTAGTTGGATCTGAATGTTGCGGTTGGATCTGAATGTTGAGGTTGGATCTGAACATTGTAGTTGGATCTGAATTTTGCGGTTAGATCTAAATGTTGCAGTTGGATCTGGATGTTGTAGTTGGATCTGAATGTTGTATTTGGATCTGAATTTTGTAGTTGGATCTGAATGTACAGGTAGTATGTTGCAGTTGGATCTGAATGTTGCGGTTGGATCTGAATGTTGCGGTTGGATCTGAATGTTGAGGTTTGATCTGAACATTGTAGTTGGATCTGAATTTTGCGGTTGGATCTGAATGTTGCGGTTGGATCTGAATGTTGAGGTTGGATCTGGATGTTGCAGTTGGATCTGAATGTTGTAGTAGGATCTGAATGTTGCAGTTGGAAAATTAATGTTGCAATTGGATCTGAATGTTGTAGTTGCATCTGCGTCAGAGGGACACTGGACAACTCGCTGCCACGTGTATTGTGTACCTCAGTAGTCGACAACCCTGTCACCTGCAGCAGGTAGGCTACACGTACACATACACAACGACATGTAGGAGGTAGGCTACACGTACACATACACAATGACATGTAGGAGGTAGGCTACACGTACACATACACAATGACATGTAGGAGGTAGGCTACAGGTACACATACACAATGACATGTAGCATGTAGGCTACACGTACACATACTCAACGACGTAGGAGGTAGGCTACATGTACACATACACAACGACATGTAGGAGGTAGGCTACACGTACACATAAACAATGACATGTAGCAGGTAGGCTACATGTACACATACACAACGACATGTAGGAGGTAGGCTACACGTACACATACACAACGACATGTAGGAGGTAGGCTACACGTACACATACACAACGACATGTATGAGGTAGGCTACACGTACACATACACAACGACATGCAGCAGGTAGGCTACACGTACACATACACAACGACATGTAGGAGGTAGGCTACACGTACACATACACAACGACATGTAGGAGGTAGGCTACACGTACACATACACAACGACATGTAGGAGGTAGGCTACACGTACACATACACAACGACATGTAGGAGGTAGGCTACACGTACACATACACAACGACATGCAGCAGGTAGGCTACACGTACACATACTCAACGACATGTAGGAGGTAGGCTACACGTACACATCGACATGTAGGAGGTAGGCTACACGTACACATACACAACGACATGTAGGAGGTAGGCTACACGTACACATACACAACGACATGTATGAGGTAGGCTACACGTACACATACACAACGACATGTAGGAGGTAGGCTACACGTACACATACACAACGACATGTAGGAGGTAGGCTACACGTACACATACACAACGACATGTAGGAGGTAGGCTACACGTACACATACACAACGACATGTAGGAGGTAGGCTACACGTACACATACACAACGACATGTAGGAGGTAGGCTACACGTACACATACACAACGACATGCAGCAGGTAGGCTACACGTACACATACTCAACGACATGTAGGAGGTAGGCTACACGTACACATACACAACGACATGTAGGGTCTACATTTGGACGATGAGGACTCCAACCTTTTTATTTGAATCTGAATGGTTACGTCGTAACCATATGTCGTTGGCTATGGTTTGAGGGTGGGTGTGTGTGTGCGTTTTATTGAGTGTTTGGACCGCAAGATAAGCAGCTGAAATCGTTTATGGTTTAGTTTGGTCAAGTCTGCTAGTGTCTTTACAAAATACAAGTTTATAAGTTGGTCGGTGTGGGCAGTAGGTACTGAATAGCACCTGGTATTGCTGGTTGTTAGGTGTTGTACAAAGTTTGAGGATATATGGTCTGGGAAATGTTTTGGTTGTATGCGTCTTTTATTTACTCTATGGGGCCGGAAAAACGTTTGTGTAGGAATGGCTGGGATAGATCCATCGAACACTCGATACATGAATACGAGTCGTAGGTCTCACTGTCTGCTTTCTAGAGTATTGAGTTTAAGGTTGGTTAACATGGTTGTGATGGATCCTTGGTGTCTGGAGTGGTAGTCACCAGTAATGAAGCGATTGGTGTTGGACACATTCTAATCTATCTATATCCCGCCAATGATATGGATCCCACACAATAGCTCCTTTTTCTTGGGCAGCATGCACAAGGGCAATTCTTTGTATAGAGTTATAATAATAATACTACAGCATTTCTTTAGCCCTAATTCCCGCATAGCTGATCGATGCGCTGTACAAGCGATAAAATAAATGTGTATATTAATATATTAAAAACTAAACACTGGTTTTAAGACATATAATACTGAACGTTAAAATAGAAACAATAATTTTAAGATAAATAATACTAAGATTATAAAATAATGTTTGTCACGACGAAACAATTTAAGTTAATTCAAATGTCTAATAAAAAGATGAGTCTTTAAAGACTTTCTAAGCCTATTCAGTGTCCCTGATGCACGAATGTCCACCGGTAGTTCATTCCATAGTCGCGGTGCTGCTACGCCAAATGCCAAGTCGCCGATGCATTTCTTCATGATACCTTTGTGCAGTGTTGGCGCATGGTCCTGGTGTAGGCGTCCATCACGCTCTCGTGGCAGCACAGGTTCTGCCAGATAAGACGCCGCTAAACCCTGAATACATTTGTAAGTCACCACCAACACCTTGAACACAATTCGACTCGCAACCGGCAGCCAATGCAGTTCCTTTAACACTGGCGTTATGTGGTCGTGTCTACTGGTGCGTGTTACTAATCTGGCTGCATTGTTCTGGACGCACAACCGGCAGCCAATGCAGTTCCTTTAACACTGGCATTATGTGGTCATGTCTACTGGTGCGTGTTACTAATCTGGCTGCATTGTTCTGGACTCACAACCGGCAGCCAATGCAGTTCCTTTAACACTGGCGTTATGTGGTCATGTCTGCTGGTGCTTGTTACTAATCTGGCTGCATTGTTCTGGACTCGCAGCAGTGTTGATTTTTGCAAATGTCTAATTTGCAATGAATTTATCAGACTCAAAGTTATCAACACATTTTTTCAGTGCTAAGTTTGTTTGTTGTTGTATTATAGGCTTGCCTACAGACTTTTGAGGAACTTGAGATAAACGATCCAGACACTGTATGGTTGCTTCTTTGTGATGTCTACTGCCAACAGCCATTGATCGCCCCACACCCTGCATTCAAGGACATCAAGGTTTGTTGCCACCACTGGTTATGTCATTACATTATTCGTGATTGCTCAGATAGACTGCTTTTGAAAGTTAATGTTGTCAACTGTTATGGTTATTAAATACTCTTACACAAGTGCCTGAGATGTAGACTTTTTGTGCTCATTAATGGTACATTTGGTTTGGAAGTGCAGCGATATATTATCTATTTGTGTTTGTTATACATGTCAGTCAACAGTGCTTACTTTGTATCTAGTTTGTATCTAGTTTGTAGGAGAGCTGTTTGAACAAGAACATGTAGCTGTGTTTGTCAGTCAACAGTGTTTACATTGTATCTAGTTTGTAGGGGTGCTGTTTGAACAAGTACATGTAGCTGTGTTTGTCAGTCAACAGTGTTTACATTGTATCTAGTTTGTAGGAGTGCTGTTTGAACAAGTACATGTAGCTGTGTTTGTCAGTCAACGGTGTTTACATTGTATCTAATTTGTAGGAATACTGTTTGAACAAGTACATGTAGCTGTGTTTGTCAGTCAACGGTGTTTACATTGTATCTAGTTTGTAGGAGTACTGTTTGAACAAGTACATGTAGCTGTGTTTGTCAGTCAACAGTGTTTACATTGTATCTAGTTTGTAGGAGTGCTGTTTGAACAAGTACATGTAGCTGTGTTTGTCAGTCAACGGTGTTTACATTGTATCTAGTTTGTAGGGGTGCTGTTTGAACAAGTACATGTAGCTGTGTTTGTCAGTCAATAGTGTTTACATTGTATCTAGTTTGTAGGGGTGCTGTTTGAACAAGAACATGTAACTGTGTTTGTCAGTCAACGGTGTTTACATTGTATCTAGTTTGTAGGAGTGCTGTTTGAACAAGTACATGTAGCTGTGTTTGTCAGTCAACAGTGTTTACATTGTATCTAGTTTGTAGGGGTGCTGTTTGAACAAGTACATGTAGCTGTGTTTGTCAGTCAACAGTGTTTACATTGTATCTAGTTTGTAGGAGTGCTGTTTCAACAAGTACATGTAGCTGTGTTTGTCAGTCAACGGTGTTTACATTGTATCTAGTTTGTAGGAGTGCTGTTTGAACAAGTACATGTAGCTGTGTTTGTCAGTCAACGGTGTTTACATTGTATCTAGTTTGTAGGGGTGCTGTTTGAACAAGAACATGTAGCTGTGTTTGTCAGTCAACGGTGTTTACATTGTATCTAGTTTGTAGGAGTACTGTTTGAACAAGTACATGTAGCTGTGTTTGTCAGTCAACGGTGTTTACATTGTATCTAGTTTGTAGGAGTTCTGTTTGAACAAGTACATGTAGCTGTGTTTGTCAGTCAACGGTGTTTACATTGTATCTAGTTTGTAGGAGAGCTGTTTGAACAAGTACATGTAGCTGTGTTTGTCAGTCAACAGTGTTTACATTGTATCTAGTTTGTAGGAGTGCTGTTTCAACAAGTACATGTAGCTGTGTTTGTTAGTCAACGGTGTTTACATTGTATCTAGTTTGTAGGAGTGCTGTTAGAACAAGTACATGTAGCTGTGTTTGTCAGTCAACAGTGTTTACATTGTATATAGTTTGTAGGGGTGCTGTTTGAACAAGTACATGTAGCTGTGTTTGTCAGTCAACAGTGTTTACATTGTATATAGTTTGTAGGGGTGCTGTTTGAACAAGTACATGTAGTTGTGTTTGTCAGTCAACGGTGTTTACATTGTATCTAGTTTGTAGGAGTGCTGTTTGAACAAGTACATGTAGCTGTGTTTGTCAGTCAACGGTGTTTACATTGTATCTAGTCTGTAGGAGTGCTGTTTGAACAAATACATGTAGTTGTGTTTGTCAGTCAACGGTGTTTACATTGTATCTAGTTTGTAGGAGTGCTGTTTGAACAAGTACATGTAGTTGTGTTTGTCAGTCAACGGTGTTTACATTGTATCTAGTTTGTAGGAGTGCTCTTTGAATAAGTACATGTAGCTGTGTTTGTCAGTCAACGGTGTTTACATTGTATCTAGTTTGTAGGGGTGCTGTTTGAACAAGTACATGTAGCTGTGTTTGTCAGTCAACGGTGTTTACATTGTATCTAGTTTGTAGGAGTGCTGTTTGAACAAGTACATGTAGCTGTGTTTGTCAGTCAACGGTGTTTACATTGTATCTAGTTTGTAGGGGTGCTGTTTGAACAAGTACATGTAGCTGTGTTTGTCAGTCAACGGTGTTTACATTGTATCTAGTTTGTAGGAGTTCTGTTTGAACAAGTACATGTAGCTGTGTTTGTCAGTCAACAGTGTTTATATTGTATCTAGTTTGTAGGAGTGCTGTTTGAAAAAGTACATGTAGCTGTGTTTGTCAGTCAACGGTGTTTACATTGTATCTAGTTTGTAGGAGTGCTGTTTGAACAAGTACATGCAGCTGTGTTTGTCAGTCAACGGTGTTTACATTGTATCTAGTTTGTAGGAGTGCTGTTTGAACAAGTACATGTAGCTGTGTTTGTCAGTCAACGGTGTTTACATTGTATCTAGTTTGTAGGAGTGCTGTTTGAACAAGTACATGTAGCTGTGTTTGTCAGTCAACGGTGTTTACATTGTATCTAGTTTGTAGGAGTGCTGTTTGAACAAGTACATGTAGCTGTGTTTGTCAGTCAACGGTGCTTACATTGTATCTAGTTTGTAGGGATGCTGTTTGAACAAGTACATGTAGCTGTGTTTGTCAGTCAACGGTGTTTACATTGTATCTAGTTTGTAGGGGTGCTGTTTGAACAAATACATGTAGCTGTGTTTGTCAGTCAACGGTGTTTACATTGTATCTAGTTTGTAGGAGTTCTGTTTGAACAAGTACATGTAGCTGTGTTTGTCAGTCAACAGTGTTTACATTGTATCTAGTTTGTAGGGGTGCTGTTTGAACAAGTACATGTAGCTGTGTTTGTCAGTCAACGGTGTTTACATTGTATCTAGTTTGTAGGAGTGCTGTTTGAACAAGTACATGTAGCTGTGTTTGTCAGTCAACGGTGTTTACATTGTATCTAGTTTGTAGGGGTGCTGTTTGAACAAGTACATGTAGCTGTGTTTGTCAGTCAACGGTGTTTACATTGTATCTAGTTTGTAGGAGTGCTGTTTGAACAAGTACATGTAGCTGTGTCTGAACTAGTTATGGTTGATTTCAGATGGCTGGATGTGAGGAAAGAAATGAGTACAGCGATAACGTAACAGTCCTGATGGGAAAGTGAGAGAGGCAGCAATTGTGCCAAGGACTAGTTGTACACAGACAGTATAACAGGACTTGTAGATGACTGTGACACAGTCTAGATGGTGGCTCATCAAATAAATGTCTTCCTATTCATAAAATATGCTTGTTTCTGTGAGAACTAGAACATTCTTGTGTGTTATTTTTATTTGCCACATACACTGTTGCATATACAATGAAGTTAAAATGTAACAAAATAATATAATGTACTCAAAATAATCTGACAATAAAATAAATGCAAATCTTTCCTTCATTTGAATATGTGACTTAACCTCTTCACAAGCCTAATGTATCATTATGCACATCAGAATGCAGAGTCGAAACAACAACTGAGAAATCTACATTGTCACAATTCCCCCATGTGCTGGTTCTACATTGTCAGTTCCCCCATGTGGTGGTTCTACATTGTCATAGTTCCCCAAGTGGTGGTTCTACATTGTCACAATTCCCCCATGTGGTAGTTCCATGTTGTCACAGTTCCCCCATTTGGAGGTTCTACATTGTCGCAGTTCCTCCATGTGGTGGTTCTACATTGTCACAGTTCCCCCATGTGGTGGTTCTACATTGTCACAGTTCCCCCATGTGGTAGTTCTATGCTGTCACAGTTCCCCCATGTGGGGGTTCTACATTGTCACAGTTCCCCCATGTGGTAGTTCTATGCTGTCACAGTTCCCCCATGTGGTGGTTCTACATTGTCACAATTCCCCCATGTGGTGGTTCTACATTGTCAGTTCCCCCCATGTGGTGGTTCTACATTGTCACAGTTCCCCCCATGTGCTGGTTCTACATTGTCACAATTTCCCCATGTGGTAGTTCCATGTTGTCACAGTTCCCCCATTTGGAGGTTCTACATTGTCACAGTTCCCCCCATGTGGTGGTTCTACATTGTCACAGTTCCCACCATGTGGTGGTTCTACATTGTCACAGTTCCCCCATGTGGTAGTTCTATGCTGTCACAGTTCCCCCATGTGGTGGTTCTACATTGTCACAGTTCCCCCATGTGGTAGTTCTATGCTGTCACAGTTCCCCCATGTGGTGGTTCTACATTGTCACAGTTCCCCCATGTGGTGGTTCTACATTGTCACAGTTCCCCAATGCAGTAGTTCTACTTGTCACAGTCTCCCCATGTAATGATTATATATTGTTACATTTCCCCTATGTGGTGATTCTACATTGTCAAATTTCCCCCATGTGGTGGTTCTACATTGTCACAGTCCCCCCATGTGGTGGTTCTACATTGTCACAGTCCCCCATGCAGTGGTTCTCCAACGTATTTTGCATAAGGCCAGCCAACGTGGGTTAACGGTTCTGATGTCATTATAAAACAAATGTCCAGCTTTTTTACAATTAATTCCCACAATGTAGTTTCTGTAGCAAATAAACTGACCTTGAGTATAAGAAATGACTTTCACAAGTGCTACAAATCATCCATGGAGAAAACAGGATTGTCATTGACAGAAAGTCACACATAGTGGTCATTGTCAGAAAGTCACAGGGTTATCAGCGACAGAAAATCACACAGGACTGTTAGTGACACAAAGTTACATAGGATTGTTCATGACAGAAAGTTACACAAGATTGTCAGTGACAAAAAGTCATGCAGGATTGTCAGTGGCAGAAAGTTACACAGGATTGTCAGTGACAGTCACACGTGTTTGTTATTGATATAAAGCCACACATTATAAAAGAAAGTCGTGTCAGGTCATATGTCCAGTGTCACAAGTGACATGGAAAGAGAAGGACCAGGTCCCATGTAAAGTGTCACAAGCGACACGGCAAGAGAATGACCATGTGCTATGTCAAGTGTCACAAGTGACATGGCAAGAGAAGGACCAGTTCCTATGTCCAATGTCACAAGTGACATTGCAAGATAAGGACCAGGTCCTATGTCAAGAGTGACATAGCAAAAGAAAGACCAGATCCTATGTTAAGTGTCACAAGTGACATGGCAAGATAAGGACCAGGCTCTGCATAACTAGTTTTGTTGTAGATTGAAGTAATATGTTACCTTTAAAACAGACCAACTAGAGATGATGATGAAAGTCACTCATCTACACACCTGACCATGAGTCATTAAGTCTGACCACTCGGTGGATATGGAGCTGACCACAGAAATCCACTTTTGCACCATATATACAAAATACAACAATCTGATACAATCACAATATGGATATGTAAGACAATATACAATACAAACGCAACATTCCAATATACAGTTAACAGGTGGCCATTAGGGTGCACCAGCCACAGGTGACCACTAGAGTGCACCAGCCACAGGTGACCACTAGAGTGCACCAGCCACAGGTGACCACTAGAGTGCACCAGCCACAGGTGACCACTAGAGTGCACCAGCCACAGGTGACCACTAGAGTGCACCAGCCACAGGTGACCACTAGAGTGCACCAGCCACAGGTGAACACTAGAGTGCACCAGCCACAGGTGAACACTAGAGTGCACCAGCCACAGGTGACCACTAGGGTGCACCAGCCACAGGTGACCACTAGGGTGCACCAGCCACAGGTGACCACTAGGGTGCACCAGCCACAGGTGACCACTAGGGTGCACCAGCCACAGGTGACCACTAGAGTGCACCAGCCACAGGTGACCACTAGGGTGCACCAGCCACAGGTGACCACTAGAGTGCACCAGCCACAGGTGACCACTAGAATGCACCAGCCACAGGTGAACACTAGAGTGCACCAGCCACATGTGAGCACTCGAGTGCACCAGCCACAGGTGACCACTAGGGTGCACCAGCCACAGGTGACCACTAGAGTGCACCAGCCACAGGTGAACACTAGAATGCACCAGCCACATGTGAGCACTCGAGTGCACCAGCCACAGGTGACCACTAGGGTGCACCAGCCACAGGTGACCACTAGAGTGCACCAGCCACAGGTGAACACTAGAGTGCACCAGCCACAGGTGAACACTAGAATGCACCAGCCACAGGTGAACACTAGAGTGCACCAGCCACAGGTGACCACTAGAGTGCACCAGCCACAGGTGACCACTAGGGTGCACCAGCCACAGGTGACCACTAGGGTGCACCAGCCACAGGTGACCACTAGAGTGCACCAGCCACATGTGAGCACTCGAGTGCACCAGCCACAGGTGACCACTAGAATGCACCAGCCACAGGTGAACACTAGAATGCACCAGCCACAGGTGACCACTAGAGTGCACCAGCCACAGGTGACCACTAGAATGCACCAGCCACAGGTGAACACTAGAGTGCACCAGCCAAAGGTGGCCACTAGAGTGCACCAGCCACAGGTGACCACTAGAGTGCACCAGCCACAGGTGACCACTAGAATGCACCAGCCACAGGTGAACACTAGAGTGCACAAGCCAAAGGTGACCACTAGAGTGCACCAGCCACAGGTGAACACTAGAGTGCACCAGCCACAGGTGAACACTAGAGTGCACCAGCCACAGGTGACCACTAGAGTGCACCAGCCACAGGTGACCACTAGAGTGCACCAGCCACAGGTGACCACTAGAGTGCACCAGCCACAGGTGACCACTAGAGTGCACCAGCCACAGGTGACCACTAGAGTGCACCAGCCACAGGTGACCACTAGAGTGCACCAGCCACAGGTGACCACTAGAGTGCACCAGCCACAGGTGAACACTAGAGTGCACCAGCCACAGGTGACCACTAGAGTGCACCAGCCACAGGTGACCACTAGAGTGAACCAGCCACAGGTGACCACTAGAGTGCACCAGCCACAGGTGAACACTAGAGTGCACCAGCCAAAGGTGGCCACTAGAGTGCACCAGCCACAGGTGACCACTAGAGTGCACCAGCCACAGGTGACCACTAGAGTGCACCAGCCACAGGTGACCACTAGAGTGCACCAGCCACAGGTGAACACTAGAATGCACCAGCCACAGGTGACCACTAGAGTGCACCAGCCACAGGTGAACACTAGAATGCACCAGCCACAGGTGAACACTAGAGTGCACCAGCCACAGGTGACCACTAGAGTGCACCAGCCACAGGTGACCACTAGAGTGCAGCAGCCACAGGTGACCACTAGAGTGCACCAGCCACAGGTGACCACTAGAATGCACCAGCCACAGGTGACCACTAGAATGCACCAGCCACAGGTGACCACTAGAATGCACCAGCCACAGGTGACCACTAGAGTGCACCTGCCACAGGTGACCACTAGAGTGCACCAGCCACAGGTGACCACTAGAGTGCACCAGCCACAGGTGACCACTAGAGTGCACCAGCCACAGGTGACCACTAGAGTGCACCAGCCAAAGGTGACCACTAGAATGCACCAGCCACAGGTGAACACTAGAATGCACCAGCCACAGGTGAACACTAGAATGCACCAGCCACAGGTGAACACTAGAATGCACCAGCCACAGGTGATCACGAGAATGCACCAGCCACAGGTGAACACTAGAATGCACCAGCCACAGGTGAACACTAGAATGCACCAGCCACAGGTGAACACTAGAATGCACCAGCCACAGGTGAACACTAGAATGCACCAGCCACAGGTGACCACTAGAATGCACCAGCCACAGGTGAACACTAGAATGCACCAGCCACAAGTGATCACGAGAATGCACCAGCCACAGGTGAACACTAGAATGCACCAGCCACAGGTGAACACTAGAATGCACCAGCCACAGGTGACCACTAGAATGCACCAGCCACAGGTGAACACTAGAATGCACCAGCCACAAGTGATCACGAGAATGCACCAGCCACAGGTGAACACTAGAATGCACCAGCCACAGGTGACAACGAGAATGCACGAATAAAGCAACCGATTCAATGATATATGTGTATAAAAATGCAAAAAGATGTTGCTACTTACCTTGGTGATAAACTACTAGCCATGAATTATCTTGGATATGCATGATCAACAATAAATGCTTCAGCTACACCATAAATGCTCTACTGATCAACAGATGGCCTATATTACAGATTGCACATAACAGCACGATCTCAAAGTCATCTCAACTGAAGATCACAACTTATAAACAGTTCATCTCCTGGTCAACAGGTAGAGCTGGAGTCTGAAATGGATTCCCACAACTGCAACAAAGGGAAACAGACATTGATAGAGTAATATGAACAGACACTGACTACACATGATGATTGTGAGTGAACATGTGATAATTGTGAGTGAACACATGATGATTGTGAGTGAACACATGATGATGATTGTGAGTGAACATACAATGATTATGAGCGAACACATGATGATTGTGAGCGAACACATGATGATGATTGTGAGTGAACATACAATGATTATGAGCGAACACATGATGATAGTGAGCAACACATGATGATTGTGAGTGAACATACAATGATTATGAGCGAACACATGATGATAGTGAGCAACACATGATGATTGTGAGTGAACATATGATGATGATGAGTGAACACATGATGATAGTGAGTGAACACATGATGATGATTGTGAGTGAACACACAATGATTGTGAGTCAACAGCTGAATGATTCCCAAAGTGTCGAGATGGTGTTCGATTGAACAGGTCTGCCAGGGAGTAAACTGCAAAGCGCGTTGAGCAATCCTGAGGACTGGACACTGCGCTAAATAAGAACTTACGTGACACCCATGGAAAGACACAGTTGGATCTCTAGTGCCAGAGTACGCAAAGACACAGTTGGATCTCTCTAGGGCCAGACGTGACACCCATGGAAAGACACAGTTGGATCTCTAGTGCCAGAGTACGGAAAGACACAGTTGGATTTCTCTAGGGCAAGACCATGGAAAGACACAGTTGGATCTCTAGTGCCAGAGTACGGAAAGACACAGTTGGGTCTCTCTAGGGCCAGACCATGGAAAGACACAGTTGGATCTCTAGTGCCAGAGTACGGAAAGACACAGTTGGATTTCTCTAGGGCAAGACGTGACACCCATGGAAAGACACAGTTGGGTCTCTCTATGGCTAGATCATAAAAAGACACAGTTGGATCTCTAAGGCCAGACCAAGGAAAGACAGTTGGATCTTTAGGGCCAGACGTGACACCCATGGAAAGAAACAGTTTTATATGTAGGGCCAGACCATGGAAAGACACAGTTGGACCTCTCTAGGGCTTGACATGACACCCATGGAAAGACACAGTTGGATATGTAGGGCCATACCATGGAAATACACAGTTGGATCTCTAGGGCCAGACCATGGAAAGACACAGTTGGGTCTCTAGGGCTAGACCATGGAAAGACACAGCTGGATCTCTAGGGCCACGCGTGACACATGGAAAGACACATTTGGATCTCTAGGGCCAGACCACGGAAAGGCACAGTTGGATCTGTCTAGGGCCAGACCATGGAAAGACACAGTTGGATCTCTATTGCCAGAGTACGGAAAGACACAGGGCCTGATGTGACACCCATGGAAAGACACAGTTGGATCTTTAGGGCCAGACGTGACACCCATGGAAAGATACAGTTGGATATGTAGGGCCATACCATGGAAAGACACAGTTGGATCTCTAGTGCCAGTTGTTACACTGGTGAAAGATAAAAGGTGAGTTGGACAAGCAGCCTGCCTTGTGGCCTTGTGTGTGTACCTTTAGTTTCTGTTGCACGGTGGATGTCATTGAGTTCGCTCCATTCTGTGTCTTGTTGAGGCCATTGCTGATGGCCACACCCTGCCGGGCCACAGTACCGACAACCTTGCTTTTGATGCACTTATTAATGACAGACACAGCCTGCTTCTTCTGGGGTGACCTGTGGTTCTGTCTTCTGCCAGCACTAGAGCTTGTCGACATTCTTGTGACGCGGGTCACAGAAGACGTGGAATGTGAACTCTTGTTCTTCACGGGCAACTTCAAGTTGCCACTTTTACTTGAGTCCTTCTGCACAGAAATAACATCAAAATGTCACTATTTGTAAAAATTACGAAATGTAGTAGAACGAACAAAGAAAGAGGTGAATAGATCTGATACCTGGGAGGAGATTTATCAAGATTTAACAATATTGCCACCCAGAGAATTAACTCTAGGTGGCAGGTGGACAAGGAAGCCATTTGGCTTATCAAGAGTCCGACCCTTTTATCTATGTGTATCCCGCCCTTCTGAGGTATGTGTCGATTTTATTTTAAAACATTCACGCTACTAGCACCCACACAATCAGCAGATAATCTATTCCATTCATTTACAGTCATTTGTGAGAATGAGAACGTTCTTATATCTAATCTACACTGCTCCTTTGCTAATGTAACTTCATGTCCTCTAGTCCTTCTATCTTTCTTAACTGAGAAAAAAATATTTCTATCAATATTTTCATAACCATTCATTATTTTAAACACTTCTATCTGATCTCCTCTCAATCTCGTGGTCTCTAGTGTTGTTAAGCTGCATTTTTTAGGCATATTTCATAACTAAGGTCCCTCAGTTTTTGTATCATTTTAGCTCTGCACTCTTTCTAGCATATCTATGTCCTTCCAGCGATATGGCCTCCACGCTTGAATACAATATTCTAAATGAGGCCTAACTATTGCTTTGTACAGCGGTATTAGTAGCTCTTTTTCCTTATACGTTATGTTTCGCCTAATTAATCCAAGGATTTGATTTCCCTTTGAAGCTGCAATTCTGCACTGCTCTGAAACCTTCATATCAGCACTAATGGTTAACCCTATGTCCTTTTCTTTTATAATAGTACTTAGTATGGTACCCCCCATTGTATATTCTACATCTTCGTTCCCATGTCCTGCGTGGAGGCATTTACATTTCCCAAAATTGAACAGCATTTGCCACTTTTCAGACCATTTGATCAACTTGTCAAGATCATCTTGTAAATGCTGTCTATCTCCATCACTTTTAATCCTTCTAAACACTTTTGTATCATCCACAAATTTCAACACCTTGCTTGTTATTTCATCATCCAAATCGTTGATATATATTAAGAATAATATAGGTCCTAGTACTGATCCCTATGCTACCCCACTCAATACCGATTTCCAGTTTGAAGCCTCCCCATCAACTACTACACGTTGTCTTCTGTCAATCAGCCATTTTTCTATCCAGTTTATTATACCATTTCCTATGCCATGGGCCTTTAATTTAAGCAGTAATCTTTGATGTGGTACTTTGTCGAAAGCTTTTTGAAAATCTAAGTAGACAATATCTACTGGTGATCCCTCATCTACCCACTTAGTGATGTCTTCAAAAAAAAAACATATTTGTTAAGCATGACATCGCTTTAAAAAACCCACGTTGAGATGGGTTTATCAAGTTATGTTTAACAAGAAAATCCACCATGTGATCTTTAATTAGTCTTTCTAATAATTTACAAATCACTGATGTTAAACTCACTGGTCTATAGTTCTCTGACTTGTTTCTCGAACCTTTTTTAAATAACGGTATAATGTTTGCCTCTTTCCATTCTAAAGGAACCACTCCCTCTTCTAATGACAAATTGAAAACTGTTGCAAGCGGTACGCTAAAAAATTTTGTTCTACAATTTTCAATAGTAGTTTGGGCGGAATCCCATCCACTCCAGGTGAATTATTATCCTTCATAGCCCTTATTTTCTTAGCTACCATTTCCGGGGTTACAATTAAGGCCAGGCTAAACCGGACTGGAAGTCCAAAACAAAGATGGGCAATATGACTTTAACATAGAGTGGTATAACTTGGCAAAAAAAATCAAATTGATGTATTTTTTTGAAAAATTCAGTGAAATTCTATTTTTAGCATCAGTATCATGTGATTCAAGATGGCTGACGTGTGATAACAACACCCATAAGAAAAAACAGGATATCTAAAAAACTACTCATCCTATTAAGCTGAAATTTGAAGATCATATTTGATATAATGAAACAAAGGAACTGGACCAAAATAAAGAATTTATTTCATAATGTAAAATTGTTATGGACAAATGAATTGCCGAGATGTAGCATGGTCATTCTCATGTGCCTAATTTCTACTTAAGATATCCGATTGATTTTGGTCCACTTTCTTCCACAATGTGTGCTTTATAAGTGTTCCAAATGTTAAGACAATATCTCAATGGGTAGCAGAGAAATCCTGCTTTGAATAATGTCATTTAACCTGAAAAAGGAGTTTTCGAGAAAACTGCGAACAAAGTTGATTGTCCATTTCAAAGCACTTAAAAGGCTCCAGTTTGGTATGTAGAGTCCTTCTCAGGTGCTCTTTGTAGACTGACCAATTGCTGCTGTCATGCATTTCTTGTCAACAGACTGAACCATCTCCATCAAGTTGTGACCACACTTCCGAAAAATCTTTATTTAAAAATCGTGCATATTTAATTAGGCAAATATGACAAAATAGGCAGTCACTAAATTGCACATTTTTGATATTTGACAGCCTCATTTAGATATGACATTTTTTGTGTATGATAGTATGATGTAAATCAGGTGAAAAAAAGTTTTTTTGCAATAAAAAAAAAAATCACTCAAATATAGGGGTTTAGCCTGCCCTTAATTGTCCTAAATAGTCTGAATCTGCCCCCTTGAACTTAGCCTCTGGAACTGGCAGTGAACTAATGTGTTCTCTGGTAAACACTGAACTAAAGTACTCATTCAGGTCTTCTGCCATTAAGAATCCCTCCGATATTATATTTCCAGCACTATCTTCTAGAGGACCGACCTTATCTTGAACTTTCTGTTTGCTTTGAACATACGCATAAAAACTCTTGCTGTCATGTTTTATATTACTAGCTAATTGTTGTTCATAGCTTCTCTTTGAATTTCTAATTTCAGCTGTAGCTTGGTTAAGTGCTTCTTTATAATTGTTGTAGTCTTCATCATTTCCACTACATCTATATGACTTCCACATCATTTGTTTATACTTAATTTTCTAATGGCTTCTTTCGATAAGTGTTTCTTTTTGGATCGTTTCCCTTGTTTTTTGAAGGGTACAAATTTATCAACTATGCACTTAATTTCACTCTTTAATATATTCCAGCATTCTGTTGCCGTCTTATTTTTCAGTGTGTTATTCCAGTCTATCTTTGCTAAATATTTCCTCATGTCTTTATACCTTCCTTTGTGGAAATTTCTCCTATACTGCTTTTTCCTATTCCTTTCTGATTTTATTTTGATGGTAAAATGTATCTGGTTGTGATCGCTACTCCCCAGTGGCTCACATATCTTGACATTGTCAACTAATTCATTCTGTGAGGACAAAACTATGTCTAACACATTCTCACCCCTGGTTGGTTCTAGCACATGTTGAGAAAGGAAAGTATCTTGAACTAAAACTAAAAACTTGTGGACCTCACTCCCCATACTCTGTAGAGATTTCCATTGTATATGCCCATGGTTAAAATCCCCCATAATAATACAGTCCCGTTTGCTTACTTCCCTTATAGCATTTTGTATTTTTTCATTCTCTTCTATGCTTATTGTATTGTATTGTATTTATTCAGATTCCAACAGTCCAGTGGACCAAATAACAGGACTGATAACTGAAACAATACATATAAATAATAAAACAATAATATAAAAATAAGAACAATAAGGACATAAAAACCACACAATATCAACATCAACTATACCAGGCAAACTTCTGTTATACATAGAAATGTCTTTGAATTGAGGATCTAAATGGTTCAGCTCCTGAATATATATCACAAGTTGGATCACTTAAATACAATGTGTTGAAAGTAGTCATACATCTATTCAAAACACAGTGTTTTCTAATGTTGATTCTGCTATTGGAAACTCTACAAGGGATGTAGTTTCGTAGAGATCGTGAAGGACAGTGGAATTGGATAGCCCCTACCAGAGACGACGAGTCTAGTTGGGAGTGCACACACTTGTGTAAAAACATAAGATCTGCAACTTGCCTACGATGAAGAAGGGAAGATACTCTAAAATGATGGCAAAGCTCAAGATAACTGTCAGAGGAGTACTGTATTTTGGATTTGTAACATAGATATTTAATGAATTTCTGTTGAACTCGTTCGATTTTGTCAATAAACGTCTGTTGCCAGGGATTCCAGATAACACTGCAATACTCCAACTGGCTTCTGACTAGAGATATATACAAGGATCGCAAAGCCTGTACATTGGTAAATGTTGTGCAAACACTCTTAATAAAACCACTAATCTTAATAGCTTTACAAACACAACGATTAATATGATCTTTAAAAGTCAAACTGTTGGTCAATGTGATACCGAGATCTTTGACAGCGGTGACCTTGGGCAGAGATTGGCTTAAAATCGTGTAGTCATAGGATATACGTTTCCGTTTGTTAGTGAATGACATTATGCAGCATTTCTCAACGTTACGTTTAAGGTGCAATGTCTCACACCAAAGACATACACTGTCCACATCCTTCTGCACCAACTGACATTCGGTCACTGACGTAATTTCTTTAAACAATTTGGAATCATCAGTATACAATGACATTTCACACGAATCAACATGATTAGTAAGATCGTTAACATACAATATAAACAGAAGTGGTCCAATTTGTGAACCTTGTGGTACACCAGACAACACTGGCTTCCAGTCAGATGTTTTGCCTTTGAAGACCACGCGTTGTTTTCGGTTGACAAGGTAAGACTACAACCACTCTATGCATTGCCCGGAATAGCCATTTGATCTAAGCTTGTGAATTAACAATGGGTGGCATACTGAATCAAAGGCTTTACTGAAATCTTTACTTATGTTTGGACTTCGATAAACTAACCCAACTATTAACGTTAAGTTTCCTGTAACTATGTTACACCAAACAGCTTCTTCGCAATCTGCTTCTCTTTCTAATTTTATTTCACAAGCCTGGATAAATGCTGATGTATAGATACTACCAGCCTTCCCCCAAAGTTAGTACATTAAAACCAGGGAGGAGATACTGCCAGCCTTCCCCAAAGTTAGTATATTAAAACCAGGGAGGAGGTACTGCCAGTCTTCCCCAAAGTTAGTATATTAATACCTGGGAGGAGATACTGCCAGCCTTCCCCAAAGATAGTATATTAATACCTGGGAGGAGATGCTGCCAGCCTTCCCCAAAGTTAGTATATTAATACCTGGAAGGAGATACTGCCAGCCTTCCCAAAGTTAGTATATTAATACCTGGAAGGAGATACTGCCAGCGTTCCCCAAAGTTAGCATATTAATACTTAGAAGGAGATACTGCCAGCCTTCCCCAAAGTTAGCATATTAATACCTGGGAGGAAATTCTGCCAGCCTTCCCCAAAGTTAGTATATTAATACCTGGGAGGAGATACTGCCAGCCTTCCCCAAAGTTAGCATATTAATACCTGGGAGGAGATACTGCCAGCCTTCCCCAAAGTTAGCATATTAATACCTGGGAGGAGATACTGCCAGCCTTCCCCAAAGTTAGCATATTAATACCTGGAAGGAGATACTGCCAGCCTTTCTCAAAGTTAGTATATTAATACCTGGGAGGAGATACTGCCAGCCTTCCCCAAAGTTAGCATATTAATACCTGGAAGGAGATACTGCCAGCCTTCCCCAAAGTTAGCATATTAATACCTGGAAGGAGATACTGCCAGCCTTTCTCAAAGTTAGCATATTAATACCTGGGAGGAGATACTGCCAGCCTTCCCCAAAGTTAGCATATTAATACCTGGAAGGAGATACTGCCAGCCTTTCTCAAAGTTAGTATATTAATACCTGGGAGGAGATACTGCCAGCCTTCCCCAAAGTTAGCATATTAATACCTGGGAGGAGATACTGCCAGCCTTCCCCAAAGTTAGCATATTAATACCTGGAAGGAGATACTGCCAGCCTTCCCCAAAGTTAGCATATTAATACCTGGAAGGAGATACTGCCAGCCTTCCCCAAAGTTAGCATATTAATACCTGGGAGGAGATACTGCCAGCCTTCCCCAAAGTTAGCATATTAATACCTGGAAGGAGATACTGCCAGCCTTCCCCAAAGTTAGTATATTAATACCTGGAAGGAGATACTGCCAGCCTTCCCCAAAGTTAGCATATTAATACCTGGGAGGAGATACTGCCAGCCTTCCCCAAAGTTAGCATATTAATACCTGGGAGGAGATACTGCCAGCCTTCCCCAAAGTTAGTATATTAATACCTGGAAGGAGATACTGCCAGCCTTCCCCAAAGTTAGCATATTAATACCTGGAAGGAGATACTGCCAGCCTTCCCCAAAGTTAGTATATTAATACCTGGAAGGAGATACTGCCAGCCTTCCCCAAAGTTAGCATATTAATACCTGGGAGGAGATACTGCCAGCCTTCCCCAAAGTTAGCATATTAATACCTGGGAGGAGATACTGCCAGCCTTCCCCAAAGTTAGCATATTAATACCTGGGAGGAGATACTGCCAGCCTTCCCCAAAGTTAGCATATTAATACCTGGAAGGAGATACTGCCAGCCTTCCCCAAAGTTAGCATATTAATACCTGGAAGGAGATACTGCCAGCCTTCCCCAAAGTTAGCATATTAATACCTGGGAGGAGATACTGCCAGCCTTCCCCAAAGTTAGCATATTAATACCTGGAAGGAGATACTGCCAGCCTTCCCCAAAGTTAGTATATTAATACCTGGAAGGAGATACTGCCAGCCTTCCCCAAAGTTAGCATATTAATACCTGGGAGGAGATACTGCCAGCCTTCCCCAAAGTTAGCATATTAATACCTGGGAGGAGATACTGCCAGCCTTCCCCAAAGTTAGTATATTAATACCTGGAAGGAGATACTGCCAGCCTTCCCCAAAGTTAGCATATTAATACCTGGAAGGATATACTGCCAGCCTTCCCCAAAGTTAGTATATTAATACCTGGAAGGAGATACTGCCAGCCTTCCCCAAAGTTAGCATATTAATACCTGGGAGGAGATACTGCCAGCCTTCCCCAAAGTTAGCATATTAATACCTGGGAGGAGATACTGCCAGCCTTCCCCAAAGTTAGTATATTAATACCTGGAAGGAGATACTGCCAGCCTTCCCCAAAGTTAGTATATTAATACCTGGAAGGAGATACTGCCAGCCTTCCCCAAAGTTAGCATATTAATACCTGGGAGGAGATACTGCCAGCCTTCCCCAAAGTTAGTATATTAATACCTGGGAGGAGATACTGCCAGCCTTCCCCAAAGTTAGCATATTAATACCTGGAAGGAGATACTGCCAGCCTTCCCCAAAGTTAGCATATTAACACCTTTCATCTCCAAGCCCATCAACATAGCAGCTGTTTAAGTTATGCAACCATGGAACCCAGCCAACCCTGCTCTCTGTACACCCCTAAATGATCTAGATTCTGAAGTCATGGTGGGTGATTGGTGTTAAACATTGATTCCTTGTATTAACCAGAAGTGACTGCTCCTGAGCTCACAACAGATCTGGAATCACTGATGACCAGCTGGATATTACTAGAAATCACCAAACCAGATGATTTTAAAGATATAATTTAGGCTCTGGATCAATCTGTTGCTATCAGTGAAAGATTAGTGTTTCACTGACTGATCCTTAGCATCATTGAATTTATTTATTACTCGTTACTGTGATATGATTTTAATTAAATTAAATTAACATCGTATATTTGTGTGCTATGTGCAACCGTAGAAATGTATCCATGTTTACAGTGTATTTATACCGTACCATATCACTTAGTTTCAACAATGTATTTGAATGAAGTTTTTCACATTTGCGTCACTCTACAAATGTCCTTATTACTTTTACAAAACGAATTGAAGCTAAATTCTTCTAACTGTGATACTTTGTTGGGAATGGATGAAACCTCACCGACACAAAATGTACACCGCAGGATTTGCTTCTACAGCCAGGAACATGATAGTAAACCATTACAGTTCGCTCGGCTCGTTATCTATCTTAAGATATATAAGCCAAAATAAAGTCATGAATTGTTATGTGCCTAAATAAATAGCAATTGTGTGTAACATTACTTACTAGTATTGATAAAATAGCCACATTTGTCAATAGTTTTTGTATTTAAATACTTCAGCCCCAACACAAAATTATTACAAATAATCAAGTATGACTATTTTAAGTTTTGTCATTATTGCATTCAAATGAGTGATACATGAAAATAGTCAACTCTGTGAATGTGTAAACAACCAGTGGTGTTTCGTTAAACATGCAGACACCTGCAGATGTAGCTAATATTAGTTCCAGTGACATATCACAAATGCAGCAAAAACCTGGACGCAGTAAAGACCGAGCAGGTGAATCTACTGCCGCATTGGTTCACGCTGCCATTCAGTCTTGTAATACACCAAACTGTCTTTCAAACGAACCATTTTGTCGATGGGCCTAGCCTAGATCGATCATTTAGGCCGCGCCTGCAGTAGTACTGCAGGCTGTGGCAAACTGCATGTCATTCTGTTTAATATGGTTTTAAAATGTGGCAGATCAAATATGCATACTTCAAAATATGCTTACATCAAAATATACAATGCAAAACGTACGCAATACATAGAATTGTTTCAGTTTTCTGATGATAAACAACAATGGAAGGGAAATTTGCTAAGTAACAAGTTTTTAACTTGTCAATTGAAGAGCGACTAGGTTGTAGGCCGGCTGTAGGGGTCATGTTCTAGTTCTAGTTAGACTGTATTTTTGAGAAATGATTTTTTAAACAAAATTTACATGTTGTGACATAAGTACATTTGAGTAGGCAGATTTTCAAGTGTGACTGCAGAAGGTGTCGACTGTAAAATGGTGAATTTCTAGATGATTTGAATAAGCGGAAGGATATTTGGCAGCAATTTGCCTGTGTGACCTGTTTGTGGAGTAATGCTTGCTGGCATTTGTAAATATTGACGGGTGTCACACATACTAGCATTTATGAGAGCTAGAAGTATGCAATTTAAAAATAAACCTATCAGCTTGTCAACGAGATGATGATAACAGCAGGTGAGAAGTTTAAGACATTTTACAGGTCACATTTTCTTATAATCAGACAAAACGTTAATGTGGTCGCCAATGGGAAACCAACTGTGTATTGTATATGGAACCAGAAGTTCTATGATATATACAAGCACCATAAATAATTTATTGTATATTTTGTTATTTGTGAATATTTAATGCTAAAAACTGCAGGACATGACATTTTTCAACAGAATAATATTGTAGAAATTTCATACAGAATATATATGGTTTAAAAGAGGTTTTTACTTTTTAAGATGTCGCTGTATAGTCAGATTTAGTTAAATAGAATCAAAGTGTATATTTTTAATTATATTCATTTAACTAACATTACACTTTTCATATTTGTACTGAAACCTCAGCTAACATACCCCCCACTGGTCAGTAGTTAAAATTTTGAAAAATCTGGCGACAACAAGGAAATATACTGTAATGACTATCGGGAGACAGATTCCATGTCACCTGATAACCAAATGTCGCATATATATATATAACATATATAACATATATATACTGTAATCATTGTAATTAGCATACAGTATGCTTGAACAATATTTGAGATGCTAAGCTATGTCTAAAAATTGTCCCTATTACACGTACACCCAAATGAGCCAAGCTTAAATAGACACAACGTCGATGCCGTCCGAGTTGGTCACTTGGTGACTTGGATGATGCAAGAGCAGAATTGCACCTGGCTAATTCCACCCGACGTACAAATGATTACTGTATAAGCAGCAGTGTCCTACACAAGCAATGTAATCCACTGTAAGTAATTAAATTGTATGTTATCTGAAATTGTTAATCACCGACGTCTACGTTAGAACTGGAAGTCGCAAACATACCCGTATGTATAGCTTCATCTGGTGGATGTGGCTAACCTCATTTCCAGGGCACTGTAATTTGTCTTAAGTAAATTCAAATGGTCTCAATGCTTGTATATGAAGATTCATGTACTTCCCCATTCGCTGAGATTTCGAGCAGCAAGCAAGCAAACTATGGTGAGTCCGTAGATGACACCAACAAGCGAAACTGGCATCAATCGCCGGCAAGCAAGCGGGGCACTTGTGTCGAATCCGGATCCACCTTGATTTTGCCATTATATTTTAAGTTTTGCCTAACTTTGATACCTCAGTACGTCAGTTCCATCATTCTATATCATCCCAGGCATATTTATATTACGAAAATACGACCATGTTTGTGCTAGTCTACTCCGTTGCGGCCGCGTGCATTGCACGTGTAAAATGAGTGATATAGCAGCGTATGTTGATGGAAACGAGGGCGCTATTTACGCCTCAAAAGGGCGCTAAGACGCAATATTCTTAAACGTAAATACACCTGGGGTAATGCTGAATGTTGGAACTAATGCACTGAGGTATCAAAGTTAAGTAAAACTCAAGTTAAAACAGTGAAATCGAGATGGGTCCGGATTTTACACAAGTGCCGTAAGCGAACTACGACGCTGGTGAGCAAGCGTGGTTATTGGCTAGTTAACATTGTGATAATATTGGTTAAAATAATGTCCATATAAATCCCGGCAGGAATGTTGACGTCGTGTGGCCGGCGAACACCCTTGAAAACGACCATGGGCGGCAACTTGGTTCCGTCAGCCATAGACGCCAACATGACGGTTATTTTCTCCTTCTCGTGGCCAGTGGATGCCATCGACACGGTGTTGCTTTCTGTTGTTTCCATGGTATAATCCTAGGCATATCAATGTACCTGTATGTTGGCGTCGGTATAATGGCATCTTTGGCGGAGGCGTATGATGAAGTGTAGGTACCCCTGCATTCTGTCGTCTAGTTGTTGCTGAGCTTTCTGTGTCACGTGCGTAGCACACCGGAAACTCGTGTTTTCTTCTCATGAAACGGTGCAGTCATCCACAGCTTGCCTCGAAAACCTGGTAAACTGGCAAGCATTCGATTTTCAAGTTCCTTCCTGTCATTCTAGCGCTGGTATCTCTTCTGCGCCAAATCCATGCCTTCAACTGTCTATATCAAGGTAGCGCACCTTCTTGCCAGCACCATCTAGTCTTTTTCTGCCAGCTCTCGCCTCCCTCAAAGCCGCCTCGTTGCGATGCCACTCAAGTGACCTTGTACTCCCTTGCTGCCATGGAGTTGTTGGTAGCCTTCGCAAACTCTATCACCTTCAGTTTGAAGGCAAACGTGTAGGATTGGTTCCTACAACCTCTGTGAGATTGCCCTGCATCTTGGATGACTTTCAATATCTAACTTTATGTAAACGTTAGGATGATGGTGATGGTATTTAAAACATAATTTATACCCTTGCATTCTTATCGTAACATAATTTTGTTGACCATTTATTATGTTTGTATTATCCCAGATATTTTTATTCAATTAAGGCAATATTTTTTGAACACCCCACTCAGCCACAACCAAACTGCCTATTGCAAGGGAATAAATACTAACCAGTCCTTTACTACATAGCTAGCAGTATATTCGCCAGGTGGCACCATCATCTCGCCGTTTGCGCGTGCTAATGGCGTACGCCAAGTAAGCGTGTCGTCCGAGCTGGATGCATTCACATTTCGAACCAAACATTTGTATATATTATGTGTTTAATACTATTAAAGAAGGTTATTTGGTGTTACCAGCCATTTATACATTTACGTGTGGTCAAGTCTCAAGACGATACAAGAAGGTTATTTGGTGTTACCAGCCATTTATACATTTAGTGTGGTCAAGTCTCAAGACGATACAAGAAGGTTATTTGGTGTTACCAGCCATTTATACATTTAGTGTGGTCAAGTCTCAAGACGATACAAGAAGGTTATTTGGTGTTACCAGCCATTTATACATTTACGTGTGGTCAAGTCTCAAGACGATACAAGAAGGTTATTTGGTGTTACCAGCCATTTATACATTTACGTGTGGTCAAGTCTCAAGACGATACAAGAAGGTTATTTGGTGTTACCAGCCATTTATACATTTACGTGTGGTCAAGTCTCAAGACGATACAAGAAGGTTATTTGGTGTTACCAGCCATTTATACATTTACGTGTGGTCAAGTCTCAAGACGATACAAGAAGGTTATTTGGTGTTACCAGCCATTTATACATTTACGTGTGGTCAAGTCTCAAGACGATACAAGAAGGTTATTTGGTGTTACCAGCCATTTATACATTTACGTGTGGTCAAGTCTCAAGACGATACAAGAAGGTTATTTGGTGTTACCAGCCATTTATACATTTAGTGTGGTCAAGTCTCAAGACGATACAAGAAGGTTATTTGGTGTTACCAGCCATTTATACATTTACGTGTGGTCAAGTCTCAAGACGATACAAGAAGGTTATTTGGTGTTACCAGCCATTTATACATTTACGTGTGGTCAAGTCTCAAGACGATACAAGAAGGTTATTTGGTGTTACCAGCCATTTATACATTTACGTGTGGTCAAGTCTCAAGACGATACAAGAAGGTTATTTGGTGTTACCAGCCATTTATACATTTACGTGTGGTCAAGTCTCAAGACGATACAAGAAAGCTGCAAAGTCTTCAGATGTGTGTGAAAAAGTGTTACGTAAAAAGATCGTCAAATGTTGCAGTAATTTGATATTGGGGAGAGGACATTGCATTACGGATTCCCGACATCGCCAAAACAATGAGGGTGTATGCTAATTTGGGCATGTACGCCAATTAGAACGAATACGGTATATATATATATATATTATATATAGATTTGGCATGATTCTGTGAGATTGTTGCACTCAAGTCCACTGTAGCTATCAGGGGTAGTTGTACTGTTGCATACAAGTCCACTATAGCTATCAGGGGTAATTGTACTGTTGTACACAAGTCTACTGTAACTATCAGGGGTAATGGTATGATACACTAAAGTCCACTGTAGCTATCAGGGGTAGTTGTACTGTTGTACACAAGTCCACTGTAGCTATCAGGGGTAGTTGTACTGTTGCATACAAGTCCACTGTAGCTATCAGAGGTAGTTGTACTGTTGCACATAAGTCCACTGTAGCTATCAGGGGTAGTTGTACTGTTGCACATAAGTCCACTGTAGCTATCAGGATAGTTGTACTGTTGTACACAAGTCCACTGTAGCTATCAGGATAGTTGTACTGTTGTACACAAGTCCACTGTAGCTATCAGGGGTAGTTGTACTGTTGCATACAAGTCCACTGTAGCTATCAGGGGTAGTTGTACTGTTGCACATAAGTCCACTGTAGCTATCAGGGGTAGTTGTACTGTTGCATACAAGTCCACTGTAGCTATCAGAGGTAGTTGTACTGTTGCACATAAGTCCACTGTAGCTATCAGGGGTAGTTGTACTGTTGCACATAAGTCCACTGTAGCTATCAGGGGTAGTTGTACTGTTGCATACAAGTCCACTGTAGCTATCAGGGGTAGTTGTACTGTTGCACATAAGTCCACTGTAGCTATCAGGGGTAGTTGTACTGTTGCATACAAGTCCACTGTAGCTATCAGAGGTAGTTGTACTGTTGCACATAAGTCCACTGTAGCTATCAGGGGTAGTTGTACTGTTGCACATAAGTCCACTGTAGCTATCAGGGGTAGTTGTACTGTTGCATACAAGTCCACTGTAGCTATCAGGGGTAGTTGTACTGTTGCACATAAGTCCACTGTAGCTATCAGGGGTAGTTGTACTGTTGCATACAAGTCCACTGTAGCTATTAGGGGTAGTTGTACTGTTGTACACAAGTCCACTGTAGCTATCAGGGGTAGTTGTACTGTTGCATACAAGTCCACTGTAGCTATCAGAGGTAGTTGTACTGTTGGACTCTAGTCTAGTAGCTACTGGGGGTAGTTGTACTGCTGGACTTACTTCCTGCACCAGGAGCTGTAACTTGGTCAGTTTACATTCCGTTTTCTCCAACTCTGAGTCCAGCTTCTCCAGTTCATCCTCAAACCTTTGCTTCTCCGTGGCACTACCTGATGCCAACTTCTGCCCTCGAACCTGCTGCCTATGGGCAAGAACATAGCAGACTTTATTGTCTGTTCACAGACTGTAATGACTGTCACCAGACTGTAATGACATTGTCCATGGACTGTAATGACATTGTCCATGGACTGTAATGACAGTGTCCACAGACTATAACGACATTGTCCACAGACTGTATATGACAGTGTCCACAGACTGTAATGACATTGTCTACAGATTGTAATGATATTGTCCACAGGCTGTAATGACATTGTCCACAGAATGTCTTGACATTGTCCACAGACTGTAATGATGTTGTCCACTGACTGTATATGACAGCGTCCACAGACTGTAATGACATTGTCCACAGACTGTATATGACAGTGTCCACAGGCTGTAATGACGTTGTCCACAGACTGTGTATGACAGTGTCCACAGACTGTAATGACGTTGTCCACAGATTGTATATGACATTGTCCACAGACTGCAATGATATTGTCCACATACTGTAATGACAATGTCCACATACTGCAATGAAAATGTCCACAGAGTGTAATGACATTGTCCACAGGCTGTATATGAGTGTCCACAGACTGTAATGACATTGTCCACATATTATAATGACAGTGTCCACAGGCTGTAATGACATTGTCCACAGAGTGTCTTGACATTGTCCACAGACTGTAATGATGATGTCCACTGACTGTATATGACAATGTCCACAGACTGTAATGACAGTGTCCACAGACTGTATATGACAGTGTCCACATACTGTAATGATGTTGTCCACAGACTGTATATGACAATGTCCACAAACTGTAATGACAGTGTCAACAGACTGTAATGACATTGTCCACATATTGTATATGACATTGTCCACAGACTGTATATGACAGTGTCCACAGACTGTAATGACATTGTCCACAGACTGTATATGACAGTGTCCACAGACTGTAATGACATTGTCCACAGACTGTATATGACAGTGTCCACAGACTGTAATGACATTCTCCAGACTGTAATGACATTGTCCACAGACTGTATATGACAGTGTCCAGACTGTAATGACATTGTCCATAGACTGTATATGACAGTGTCCAGACTGTAATGACATTGTCCACAGACTGTATATGACAGTGTCCAGACTGTAATGACATTGTCCATAGACTGTATATGACATTGTCCATAGACTGTATATGACATTGTCCATAGACTGTATATGACATTGTCCATAGACTGTATATGACAGTGTCCACATACTGTAATTACTGTGTCCACAGACTGTATATGACAGTGTCCAGACTGTAATGACATTGTCCATAGACTGTATATGACAGTGTCCACATACTGTAATTACTGTGTCCACAGACTGTATATGACAGTGTCCAGACTGTAATGACATTGTCCATAGACTGTATATGACAGTGTCCACATACTGTAATTACTGTGTCCACAGACTGTATATGACAGTGTCCAGACTGTAATGACATTGTCCATAGACTGTATATGACAGTGTCCACATACTGTAATTACTGTGTCCACAGACTGTATATGACAGTGTCCAGACTGTAATGACATTGTCCACAGACTGTATATGACAGTGTCCACATACTGTAATTACTGTGTCCACAGACTGTATATGACAGTGTCCAGACTGTAATGACATTGTCCATAGACTGTATATGACAGTGTCCACATACTGTAATTACTGTGTCCACAGACTGTAATGTTAGAACCAGGGAAGAATAACATTAGTTAATGTCTTTAAGTCAGCTCAACTAACCTGTTCACATACTACAGACGGTTATTGATATAATAAACTATATGTTTACAAACAATCAACACAACATTACAAATAAATAGAAGGCAAGAAAATATGGTTCAATATTCAAAAATTCTCTTGTTCTTTTAAAACAGTGAATTAAAAATGGAAATTGTCACCTTTGGCTCATCCTCTCACTCACTCTGTCTCATTCTCTCACTCACTCTGTCTCATTCTCTCACTCACTCTGTCTCATTCTCACTCACTCTGTCTCATTCTCTCACTCACTCTGTCTCATTCACTCACTCACTCTGTCTCATTCTCTCACTAACTCTGTCTCATTCTCTCACTCACTCTGTCTCATTCTCACTCACTCTGTCTCATTCTCTCACTCACTCTGTCTCATTCTCTCACTCTCTAGCTATTGTCAGCTGCACTTGTCCAGCAGGGAAGTGATGGACAAGTTGACCTTGCTGTCTGTGTTCCAGTGGCCAGATACAGAGGCTACGTGTCTGGTGACTGAGGGTGAGACAGAGACTACCTCCTTCCCCCCTCCCCCACCCCTCCTCCTGCCCCTCCCTGTCCTCCCCCTGCCACACCCCTGCCCTCCTGCACCATCCCTCCTCCTCCCCTGCCCCTCCTCCTCCCCCTCTCAGCCACTCCCCCTGCCCTCCTCCTCCCCTGCCCCTCCCTGCCACTCCCCCTGCCCTCCTCCTGCATCATCCCTCCTCTTCCCCTGCCCCTCCCTCACCTGTTCTTCCTGATGAGTGTAGACTTGTCCCTCAGCCTGCTGATCTCCTCCATCCTCTGCCTCCTGTCCTGCCCACCTCCCCCTCCCAGTCTTCCCCGTCGCAGCTCTCCCAGGATCGGGTTCTCCGCACACTCAAGGATCTCACGGTCCTGGCTGATGGAGCAACCTGGAGCACACAATGGACTGATGGAGTGACATGGAGCACACAACGGGACAGATGAAGTTACCTGGAGCACACAATGGGACTGATGGAGTGACCTGGAGCACACAACGGGACTGATGGAGCGACCTGGAGCAGACATTGGGACTGATGGAGCGACCTGGAGCAGACATTGGGACAGATGAAGTTACCTGGAGCACACAATGGGACTGATGGAGTGACCTGGAGCACACAACGGGACTGATGGAGGGACATGGAGCAGACAATGGGACAGATGGTGTGACCTGGAGTACACAGTGGGACAGATGGAGCAACCTGGAGCACACAATGGGACTGACAGAGTAACCTGAAGCACACAACAGGACTGATGGAGCGACCTGGAGCTCACAATGGACGGTTGTTATGTGCTGATAGCAGGGACCATCTCCCCCAAAGCAGGGACCGCATAGTATAGCCTGCCCAAATGACAATACACTGCGGAGTTGCAGACCACTACGGATACAACAGTACTTTAATATGTCTGTCTGTAGCCAGGTACTCATTCATGCAGCTGAGTGAACTGAAGAAACATAAAGTGAACGAACTTGCCCAAGATTCCACATTGCAGCACAGGATTAGTGCCTGGGTTCTCTCGATTGAGAGTCTGGTGCCTTAGCCACTGTGCCACTTTGCTCTACAACGTGTATCTATGAGCAGAATGTGGTAAACGTAGCCTCAATTTGTTGTTTTTTACATTTATTTTTAATTACTCAAAACTGGTACAAATCATCAAGTTTAACATTATCCTGGGGGTATGTGTATGGGTAACTGAATAACTCTACAATAGTGCTGCTAAAAACGGTGGAGGCAGATTTCCAAAGGAAAGATAGGGTGATGTCGTCATGTTCCTTCTGGTGTAATCATTTCTAGGGTTAGCCTACTTTATTTATTCACTATAAAGTTCTTGTAAATGCAAATCTAACGAATCGTCACTTGTTATTATGACATCACTGTTCAGTTGTCAAATATAGACCGTTTACCCCACCCACCCTAATTTTGATCTCGCACAACAGATGTCTGGTAATCCTTATGAACATAAGTAATCGTTAGATTATAGATGTGTAGTTAACCGGAACATACTATATATACCAGTCACATGCTTACACCACATTTGTACTAATATCCTGCTAATTTTGATCCTAGAAGAGTACAGTCTGCCCAATATGTATTTTTTTTTAAAAAGGAACCAACTTTAACTGGGTGGTGTTGTCTCAATCTACTGATTCTGACAATTATTTTTTCTCAAAATCTTTGCCAACTATCATGCTTTACGACGATATATAGCATTACTGAATCACTGCATTTTAAGTGTACTATATCTTGATGCAAACAATGATGATGGCAAATTTTCAAATTTGTAATGGTTATGTAGCAAAATGTCATTGTGTGATGTCATTTTTCGGACTAGCGAACATTTTGTTACACCTTGATCAAGATATGGTAATGATGAGTCCAATGATTGGTAATATGTTGATGTATGACTGTTCATTGGTAATATGTTGATGGACGACTGTTCATTGGTAATATGTTGATGGACGACTGTTCATTGGTAATATGTTGATGGACGACTGTTTATTGGTAATATGTTGATGGACGACTGTTCATTGGTAATATGTTGATGGACGACTGTTCATTGGTAATATGTTGATGGACGACTGTTCATTGGTAATATGTTGATGGACGACTGTTCATTGGTAATATGTTGATAAATGACTGTTCGTTGGTAATATGTTGATGGACGACTGTTCGTTGGTAATATGTTGATGAACGACTGTTCGTTGGTAATATGTTGATGAACGACTGTTCGTTGGTAATATGTTGATGGACGACTGTTCATTGGTAATATGTTGATGGACGACTGTTCGTTGGTAATATGTTGATGAACGACTGTTCGTTGGTAATATGTTGATGAACGACTGTTCATTGGTAATATGTTGATGAACGACTGTTCGTTGGTAATATGTTGATGAACGACTGTTCATTGGTAATATGTTGATGTACGACTGTTCATTGGTAATATGTTGATGGATTAGTGCCTGGGTTCTCTCGCTTGAGAGTCTGGTGCTCTAGCCACTCTTCCACTACCCGGTACTCGTTATTTCTGGTCAACACAACGTACTGTGCTCATGTTCTGCTCATGTTCACTTTTCTCATGTTACAAAAAACTGGTAGATATCTCGTGAAGACCTTTTTACCCAAGGTGCCCGGAGATGTGGTCTACCTATTTATGTAAAGAACAGGTTGCCGCCAGTGTTTTGGAATGAATACACACACATGCACAAACACGCAAACACACACACATGCACACACACAGTGAATTTATTTTTAGAAAACAGAAAGTGATATGTGTAGAGAATATTATGTATATTAATAAAATTTAACAGCCAATTATATTTTAGTCTTTGTAGTATTTTAGAAAAAATAAGTACTTTAGAAAATAGCCAATAGTTAGAACACTGACGAGTTTCTTTAGTTTTGTAGAGAGGCAGTATTTTTGCTATTTTTAGGATACGAATATGACCGGATAGCACCTCAACAGAACACGTTAACAAACTAGGAATAAACTATTCATTGCGAAATGGTAGATGACTTTTAAAAATAATACTACCGAACTAGAAATGAGCAACTGATTAGATAGTGCATATCACTTCACTGTCGGTCAGATTTGTAAATTTAAAGTTGCATTGTGAGCTTAAAAGTATGATAACTATTGTTATCTATTTTTTATGAAAGTGAATATACAACATTAACTTTATTCTTTGGTAAATTATGTGTTTTTTTGCCAGAATAACCGGTCGTATGTCCAGCTTCGGCGATGATGCAATTTGAGCAAATTTATTTTCAAAATGCCGCCGGTGCAACTGAATTGTCCCAATGAAGCCACCACCTTTTGTCGCCTAGCCAAAGCGGTAAGGCCGCCGAAGCTTCCTAAGTGCAGAAATAAAAAACGAGTGGCGCTGTAGTCATATTTCGTTTTTCGTTCTGACGCAGTGAAAACGAAAAACGGTTTGTTTTATCATTATTTCATTGTTTGCTTTTTTCGTTTGGCAATTTCAAAACAAAAAAGAAAAACATGGTACATACATGAACCCACTACCCTAAGGCTAAGATACGTCTATGCAAAAACAGACAAAAAGTTACTGAAGAGTTTTGAAAAAATAAGGAAAATTTGAAAATTTACCAGTTTCTGGAGGCCCTAGGGGGGCCCTACGGGGCTCTTAGAATGATTCAATGAAATACAGATTTCTCGTGCATAGTGGCAGTACCCTAGGCTAAGATATATCTATGCAAAATTAGAGAAAACATTGCTGAATGGTTTCTATGATAAGGCAGCTAACGGCAGACGGTGCATGGCGGACAGAGTGATGGCATAAGTCAGTTGGACCTTCGGCCCAAAGGACTAAAAATGGGTGGCTATACACCAAATTGGAACAAATCAGAAACCTATACAAGCCAAAAAAAGACAGGGCACTTGTGTCGATTTTGGATCCACCTCGGTTTCGCCGTTATAACTTGAGTTTTGCCTAACTAATATCTTAGTGCGTTAGTTCCATCATTCAACATCAATCCGGGCATATTTACATTTAAGAATATTACATCTTAGCACATTTTTGAGGTGTAAATAGCGTCTCAGTTTGCATCAACATACGCTGCTATATCGCTAATTTTACATGCACGATTCGGTAACGCATGGCCGCAGCATTGCGCCAATGGTAGTCCAATACATAGGCTTACAGCATAATAGCTGACACCCAGGCTACTCCATTCAGCCACCCCAGTGATCAGAGATAGGGCAAAGTGCACTATCCAGTTATAAATAGAGATCAGTGGCTAGGCAGCAGGCCAGCTTCTGCAGTGCGTTAGGGAAATAGTAGGAAAATTTTGCATTTTGGGGGGTCCTGAGGTGCCCTTAGAATGATTCAATCAAATACAGATTTCTTGTGTATAGTGGCACTACCACATGAAATGTCTATGCAAAATCAGAGAAAAAGTTACTGAAGAGTTTTTGAAAAATGGACCAAGTGGCCCTGAAGTCCTTTGGACTAATACGTCTATATGTGACCCCGGCTGACCAAATGAGTGATATGTCGGAAAAATTGTAACATTGTTTTCTTACATTCTTGTAAAGGTTGGGTAGGGTGCTTTACACGGTTAAAAAAATTATGACTGCTACAAAAATTGGTGAAGTTATGGAGCATTGAACTTGGTAAGGGTCAAAAAGTTTTACATTATATATGCAAATGGATTGCATGGAAAAATTACATGCTACAAAAACTTATAACGTTATGCCAGATTATGTCTTTATGTATAAAACTAAGAGGACAGATTATTTGAGAGCAAAAGATAGACTAAAGAAAATTTAAAATGGGTCAGCTGGATGGTGATAGTCCGTTTGAACTTGAAGCCTTTGTCAAACTTTTGTCTCGACTTCACCGAAGGCGGTGTCCTGCTGTCAGAACTTCGAAGGTGTTACTCACCTAACTTACAGGTCTTTGTCAGTAAGAATAATGGGATGGTAATTTACACCAACGTTGTTTCCTGTAGAAGTTATTTTGTGGGATATATTAACATTAGCCACGCAAATTCAAAAATTAGTACTATATAATAGTAGTTTGTCAAAATATAAACAAACTCAAAGACTTAGGGGCTGGCTAAGTCTATGGCTGGGCGGCCAGGCTCCAACTTTATAATGATCTCATTTATCTCCCTTCTCAACCACCTTCCATATCTTAGTAATTCTTGTTATTGTGTAAATCAGAATATATAATTTATGTATCTGAATTGAATATCACTATTTTTAGTTATAAGTACTAAAACATTCCTAATTTTACTGTTCCACAACTGTTCTTTTACTGTTCTGAAATATTTTAATGACATAATGATATATTTCACATAAATATATAGGGAGCTAATGGAGAGGCCCATCATAATCCATAGCACTAAAAAATGAAGTATCTGAAAGTCACACTTCATATATTGAGTGACACATCTCATACTGTCTTTCTGGACTGTCGCAATGTCCAATAGTTTCCTATCACAACCCTCGTGTACAATATACCAAAGCTATATATTTCCAACACCACAACATATGTATTATTATTGGATAGGTAATTGAAGAATCTTTCAGATGAACGCAACTTGTAGCAGCAGAAAATGAAGCATACAAAAGATACACCGCAAACAATGACATGCATTCTCAAAATGTGATTCATTATAAAAATTACCATTTACCAAGCTCAGTATGGTCAACATATTTCATTCCAACAACATACTAAAAGGTGTCATCATGTAGATAATTCAGTGCTAATAACACTGACATGTAATTATAGAAAATGATAAAACTACCATGCATAATTTTTTTGGAATCTAGGTCAAGCTTTTGAGGAAACAGACACTGTATAGAAATAACATGCTGAGTGCTAATGGGTTAACAGGGGTCTAGTACATGTGGTCTGTTGACACAAGCCTCTGCCAGTGACCAATTACAGATTTAGTCACAGTTTTAATCAAACAATAGCAGCCAGAGAATCTTAGCTGCAGTGGGGTGGCTGTAATACACAATACTCTGCCAACCCTGTCCAGGCAGAAACAGACAAAATGTGACCATTTAGCTTTTTGGGAGGCCCTGAGGTGCCCTTAGAATTATTCAATCAAATACAAATTTCTTGTGTACACTGACACTACCCTAAGAGATGCCTATGCAAAATTACAGAAAAACTTACTGAACTGTTTTTGAAATAACAGAAAAGACAACCTTTGATCCATGCAAGACACAGACTCCGCATGTGACAGATGTTGTTGGAAAAGGGTTTGGCCAGCAAGTTATAAATAGAGCTGCTGCTGTAGGGGACAATTTAGTTAGGAAATTTAGCATTTTAGGGGACCTTTGATGCCCTTAGAATGATTCAATAAAATACAGATTCCTTGAAAAAGTTGCTGAACGGTTTCTGAGATATGGCAGCTAACGGTGGACGCAGAGTTATGGCATAAGTCCGTTGGACCTTCGGCCCAAAGAACTAAAAACTCGGAATGCGAACTATGCCGTTTATTAACACAAAAATTATAATTGTTGACCGCGCTGTTTTGTTGGAATACGTTGTAATCATCATCGATGCGCTGAACTGTTTGTGGAACTCATAGACGTTGAATAGCATAATTTGTAATGCAGAGGCACCCGAAAGCGGTATTTTGCGAATCATGGGTGCTAATAAAAAGCTTCGCTTCTCCGTTCTCAATAGCCAGGTACATGGGATACCATAGCCCGGTAAATTACTCGGATCCCGGCTCTTAACAAAAACCCTGCAACGGGACAGATGGAGCACACAATGGGAATGATGGGATGACCAGGAACACACAAACACACACACACACACACACACACACACACACACACACACACACACACACACACACACACACACACACACACACACACACACACACACACACACACACACACACACACACACACACAGACACACACACACAGACACAGACACACACACAGACACACACACACAGACACACACACACAGACACACACACAGACACACACACACACAGACACACACACACAGACACACACAGACACACACAAACACACACACACAAGAACACAGACACACACACACACACAAACAAGAACACACACGAGCACACACACGAGCACACACACGAGCACACACACAGACACAAGCACACATGAACACACAGACACACACACACACACGCAGACACACACGCAGACACACACGCAGACACACACACAGACACACACACAGACATAGACACACACACACACACACACAAACACACACACACAGATACACACAAGCACACATGAACACACACAGACACACACGAGCATACACATAAGCACACACACACACACACACACACACACACACACACACACACACACACACACACACACACACACACACACACACACACACACAAACATAGACACACACATAGACACACACACACACACACACACACACACACACACACACACACACACACACACACACACACACACACACACACACACAGACATGCACATACAGACGCAGACACACACGCATGCACAAATACAGTGACACAGAGACTCACACAAACTCACCTGTGTAGGTCTTGATGACGTCACCACCACAGCTGCCTTTGCTGCTGGTCATACTGCTGCTAGTGTCGCGTCGACTGCTCAGTGACACGCCACTGTCACCACTGCTGCGACTGTCACCACTGCATGTCACGCCATCGTCACTTGCCGATAGACTCAACTTATACTGGGAATGGATCTCAGAGAACTTGGCTGTCATCTCCGCCTCAAAGTTGAGGCCGCAGTGCTGTGTGCAGAGGTCAGAGGTCAACATCAACTAATCAATTAAAGTCAGAAATATTTTCTATATTTTCAGCGGTACAGGAATATCAATATGTACCATATTCGTTCTGTTATGCGTACAGTTCGTTTAACCACATTTGAGATGTGAAAATATATCAAATGTTGTGTTCCTATAAGTGAATAGTGGTGAACACACTATTTTTTGCAGTTCCTGGTTACAGCGATCTCAGCAAACGTGATTGGCAAGCAATTTATACATCCATGAACATAAGGATACCAGAACACTGCAAAGTCTGATAATTTAGGTGGACCTTTTGATATTTGTTCATCACTGAGCTTTGATTCAACTGTGACATTAGTAGAACTTAAAATACAATGATGGATTCAATAGTCAATGTTGGTAATGGAGGTCATTGTAACACTTTCATGTGTTGCTAAAACGGCAATTGAAAAACTGAAAAGTAAATAGAAGCATTAGTATAGAGTTGCCATTACTAGATGCATACACACCTACTACACAAGTGAAACAATGCAAACAGACTTTCAGTAGTGAACATACACTTTAAAAATACAAAAGACAGTAATACAGCTGCTGGCGCCACCTTCCAGATACTTTCAACATAACAGTTCAATATACTTTTGTTACCACAGTTTATAGCTAGAGATTATTAAAGATCAACACCGATTTTGCACAGAGTAAAAATATCTTGCAGTGTTCAACAGTATCCTCTGGCTAGTGTGAAGATTGTCTCTTTAGCACCACTCAAATAACTCAACTGTCATCTGTCTGGAATGAGCAAACTATACAACATTTAGCATTGATGGACACTACGATACTGATGAGGTGTTTACTATACAACATTTAGCATTGATGGACACTACGATACTGATGAGGTGTTTACTATACAACATTTAGCATTGATGGACACTACGATACTGATGAGGTGTTTACTATACAACATTTAGCATTGATGGACACTACGATACTGATGAGGTGTTTACTATACAACATTTAGCATTGATGGACACTACGATACTGATGAGGTGTTTACTATACAACATTTAGCATTGATGGACACTATGATACTGATGAGGTGTTTACTGTAATACTAGCTTGTTTACATCCTGCGAGGTTTCTGGGAAGCAATTATAATTTTGAATAATTGTGAACCTAGCAATCGTTATCATAAATAAGTTATGGACAAAATAGTATGTGCATTTCACAATAGGTAATCAATAAGCACAATTTATAAATACATTAGAAATAAGACATCTAGAATAAAATAAGAGGTTTCATCAGGAATCATTTAGCAGTTGAGCTGCAATGAAACCTAAAGTAGCACCAAAACAAATATGATTTGAGTCTGAACAATTATAAAATAATCATTGTACCATTTCAGTAACCAAATCCATCATGTTAGTATTTTTCTTTTGAAAGAGTTAATTCCTGGTCAACCTTTTTCTGTTTCATGAAACTATTACTGGGAGAAATTACTACATCATGTGATTGAGCATGTGACGAATGATTTCAGATTTTCAAAGAAAAACAACATAATTTTGTTAAGTCTTCATAACCAGCCAAGGGAGCATACCTTGGAGGATCCATCCTTGGAGCCTGGGAGGTCGTCATTCTGACACAACTTGTGTCGGAGCAGTCTGTCAACTGGAGGGGGGTTATTGGGCAGTGGCGGGGGGTTACTGGGCAATAATGGGGGGTTATTGGGCAATGGAGGGGGGCCTGTGCTGCTGATGACTTGACTGCGAGGGTGTGCTGAAATGGAAGTATGCTTGGTAAGTAGAAATAAGGTGAGTTATAACTGAGGTCAATGGAACTTTTATTTTGTAACAATTGATCATACTTACATAGAAACTTAGACAATTATTCCTTTTATTGTATTTTAAATAGTGCATTTTTCTGGAATACATTAGCATTTTACTTGAAAACGGTTGCTTTACCCTGGGCTCCCTGGCTGTAGGCAGGATATGACAAGCTGTTGTTAACTTTACCCTGGGCTCCCTGGCTGTAGGCAGGATACGACAAGCTGTTGTTAACTTTACCCTGGGGTCTCTGGCTGTAGGCAGGATACGACAAGCTGTTGTTAACTTTACCCTGGGCTCTCTGGCTGTAGGCAGGATACGACAAGCTGTTGTTAACTTTACCCTGGGCTCTCTGGCTGTAGGCAGGATACGACAAGCTGTTGTTAACTTTACCCTGGGCTCTCTGGCTGTAGGCAGGATACGACAAGCTTTTGTTAACTTTACCCTGGGCTCTCTGGCTGTAGGCAGGATACGACAAGCTGTTGTTAACTTTACCCTGGGTTCTCTGGCTGTAGGCAGGATATGACAAGCTGTTGTTAACTTTACCCTGGGCTCTCTGGCTGTAGGCAGGATATGACAAGCTGTTGTTAACTTTACCCTGGGCTCTCTGGTGGTAGGCAGGATATGACAACATGTTGTTAACTTTACCCTGGGCTCTCTGGCTGTAGGCAGGATATGACAAGCTGTTGTTAACTTTACCCTGGGCTCTCTGGCTGTAGGCAGGATATGACAACCTGTTGTTAACTTTACCCTGGGCTCTCTGGCGGTAGGCAGGATATGACAACCTGTTGTTAACTTTACCCTGGGCTCTCTGGCGGTAGGCAGGATATGACAACCTGTTGTTAACTTTACCCTGGGCTCTCTGGCGGTAGGCAGGATATGACAACCTGTTGTTAACTTTACCCTGGGCTCTCTGGCTGTAGGCAGGATATGACAACCTGTTGTTAACAATGGTATATGTTGCTCTCTGTATAAAAATGTGGATATCTAGATAACAAAGCCATACAAAATGTGCATGAAAATGAATTGTTACAATGCACACAGAAGCAAATAATATATGTTGTCACAATAGCTGTGTAACAAGTAATTATTTTTAGATGATGATGCAAATTTCAGGGAATTATGAAAAACAACATATTTAATTTTACTATGCTCTACAAAAACATCCATTGAACACAGTATGTTTATGTTTTCAGTAAAGCAAATACACACTACCACGGTGTGTATTTTAGCTATGTTTATGTTTTCAGTAAAGCAAATACACACTGCCACGGTGTGTATTTTAGCTATGTTTATGTTTTCAGTAAAGCAAATACACACTACCACGGTGTGTATTTTAGCTTTGTTCCAGTAAGACAATTATCCAGTTTTTATTTACACAAAACACTTGTTAGTAACCTGCATTAAAACAAAATAAATAGCAATTTCAAGATGGCTACAAGTTGTATTTTGTGAATGGTAATGTTTTTGTTTCAGTTAAAAAATCCAACTGATAGGAAATTCCTTCATAAATATGTGCTTAGCAACGTGATTGTACTAACAAAATAGATAAAAACATACAAAGAAAATCAAAACTGGTTACACATGGTACAAGCTATCAGCAACTCCAGGACATTGGTGATATGAAGCTGACAAAAGGTGATCTTGTAATCTCCGGGTTGTAGCTCTCAGAATGCTACATTGCATGGTAATACATCACAGCTGATACAAGTTATCTAACTAAACAAGTGATGAGAAACAACCCCAGATCATCTCAGTCAAAACCACCAAAGGACACATCACTGTTGCATGGTAATACATCACAGCTGATACAAGTTATCTAACTAAACAAGTGATGAGAAACAACCCCAGACCATCTCAGTCAAAACCACCAAAGGACACATCACTGTTGCATGGTAATACATCACAGCTGATACAAGTTATCTAACTAAACAAGTGATGAGAAACAACCCCAGACCATCTCAGTCAAAACCACCAAAGGACACATCACTGTTGCATGGTAATACATCACAGCTGATACAAGTTATCTAACTAAACAAGTGATGAGAAACAACCCCAGACCATCTCAGTCAAAACCACCAAAGGACACATCACTGTTGCATGGTAATACATCACAGCTGATACAAGTTATCTAACTAAACAAGTGATGAGAAACAACCACAGACCATCTCAGTCAAAACCACCAAAGGACACATCACTGTTGCATGGTAATACATCACAGCTGATACAAGTTATCTAACTAAACAAGTGATGAGAAACAACCACAGACCATCTCAGTCAAAACCACCAAAGGACACATCACTGTTGCATGGTAATACATCACAGCTGATACAAGTTATCTAACTAAACAAGTGATGAGAAACAACCACAGACCATCTCAGTCAAAACCACCAAAGGACACATCACTGTTGCATGGTAATACATCACAGCTGATACAAGTTATCTAACTAAACAAGTGATGAGAAACAACCCCAGATCATCTCAGTCAAAACCACCAAAGGACACATCACTGTTGCATGGTAATACATCACAGCTGATACAAGTTATCTAACTAAACAAGTGATGAGAAACAACCCCAGATCATCTCAGTCAAAACCAACAAAGGACACATCACTGTTGCATGGTAATACATCACAGCTGATACAAGTTATCTAACTAAACAAGTGATGAGAAACAACCCCAGATCATCTCAGTCAAAACCAACAAAGGACACATCACTGTTGCGTGGTAATACATCACAGCTGATACAAGTTATCTAACTAAACAAGTGATGAGAAACAACCCCAGATCATCTCAGTCAAAACCAACAAAGGACACATCACTGTTGCATGGTAATACATCACAGTTGATACAAGTTATCTAACTAAACAAGTGATGAGAAACAACCCCAGATCATCTCAGTCAAAACCACCAAAGGACACATCACTGTTGCGTGGTAATACATCACAGTTGATACAAGTTATCTAACTAAACAAGTGATGAGAAACAACCCCAGATCATCTCAGTCAAAACCACCAAAGGACACATCACTGTTGCGTGGTAATACATCACAGTTGACACAAGTTATCTAACTAAACAAGTGATGAGAAACAACCCCAGATCATCTTAGTCAAAACCACCAAAGGACACATCACTGTTGCGTGGTAATACATCACAGTTGATACAAGTTATCTAACTAAACAAGTGATGAGAAACAACCCCAGATCATCTCAGTCAAAACCAACAAAGGACACATCACTGTTGCATGGTAATACATCACAGTTGATACAAGTTATCTAACTAAACAAGTGATGAGAAACAACCCCAGATCATCTCAGTCAAAACCACCAAAGGACACATCACTGTTGCGTGGTAATACATCACAGTTGACACAAGTTATCTAACTAAACAAGTGATGAGAAACAACCCCAGATCATCTTAGTCAAAACCACCAAAGGACACATCACTGTTGCGTGGTAATACATCACAGTTGATACAAGTTACCTAACTAAACGAGTGATGAGAAACAACCCCAGATTATCTCAGTCAAAACCACCAAAGGACACATCACTGTTGCGTGGTAATACATCACAGTTGATACAAGTTATCTAACTAAACAAGTGATGAGAAACAACCCCAGATCTTCTCAGTCAAAACCACCAAAGGACACATCACTGTTGCATGGTAATACATCACAGTTGATACAAGTTATCTAACTAAACAAGTGATGAGAAACAACCCCAGATCATCTCAGTCAAAACCTACAAAGGACACATCACTGTTGCATGGTAATACATCACAATTGATACAAGTTATCTAACTAAACAAGTGATGAGAAACAACCCCAGATCATCTCAGTCAAAACCTCCAAAGGACACATCACTGTTGGACTCCATTTTTATAATCTAGACTCGCTTTCCAAAAACTCTTTCATTAAATGAAAACATAGCTAAAAATTAGCAAACTTTGTCCTCCAAGAAGGCAATCTCACATGCGAGCTTCACTGTGTATTTAATGTGTGTCGTATAGTAATGGTAATTGGCTTATTCTGAAATAGCACATGGCCAAGTTTTATTAACAATATATTAAATGGACACTTTGTCCGAATCTACGCAAAGACACTAATGGACACATTACTTGGGAAAGGATGGTAAGTTCAGTAAATCAGAACTTCTTAGAAAATAGTTCATGTAATAGTTTCTTTAATTTATAGAGTTCACCAGGACACTGTGTTTTAAACAGAAATAAAATCTTCCACCTCCTAGTTCATGATATGACAGTTACAGCAAACCAACAGACAGGCAATGCCTGTTTAAGATATTTATGTTAGGCAGAAACAGAGGGAAAGCTTTATTTGAAGACTACGTCCTGCAGTAGAGGCATACAGCTGAGGTGAAATATCTACTTGAGGACTACATCATGCAGTGGAGGGATACGGCTGAGGTGAAAGGTCTATTTGAGGACTACATCCTGCAGTGGAGGGATACGGCTGAGGTGAAATGTCTATTTGAGAACTACATCCTGTTGTGGAGGGATACGACTGAGGAGAAATGTCTATTATAGGATTAACGTCTGCAGTGGAGGGATACGGCTGAAGTGATATGTCTATTATATTTGTGTGGAGCGCAGTAGCACAGCGGACTCTCGACTGAGAGAACGCGGGTTCGAATCCTGTGCGGCGGTGTCAAACTTTGGGCAAGTTCGTTTACTCTACATTGCTTCAGTTCACTTAGCTGTATGAATGAGTACCTGGCTATGGACAGTGGTGGATATTTGTGTACGAATAGTCTTCGCGCATTAATTGCAGCATGGCTGAATGCTTCCCAGAGAAGTCGAGATGGTGTTCGATTGAACAGGTCTGCCAGGGAGTAAAGTGTAAAGCGCTTTGAGCAGTCCTGAGGACAGGATACTGCGCTATATAAGAACTTACCTTTATTAGAGGACTACATCCTGTTGTGGAGGGATACGACTGAGGTGAAATGTCTATTATAAGACTAGTCTGCAGTGGAGGGACACGGCTGAGGTGAAACATTTATTTGAGGACTACATTCTGCAGTGCAGGGATATGACTGAAGTGAAAGGTCTATTTGAGGACTACATTCTGTAGTGGAGGCATATGGCTAAGTTGAAATGTCTGTTCGATGACTACATCCTGCAGTGGAGGGATACGGCTGATGTGAAATGTCTACTAGAGGACTACATTCCATGGTGGAGTGATACAGCCGAGGTGAAAGGTCTATTAGAGGACTACATCCTGCAGCGGAGTGACACGACCATGGTGAAACTGTACGCAACTGCTGCCACACAAGCAGCTTTCCCCCTCACCAGCAGGTGGAAGCACTAGTACCATGTCAGCTGACCAAAGCCATTTCATACATTCCAAGCAGCTCTGTTACAAGAGGCTTATAAAAGCAGCAAAGTTTGCTGAGTTAGCGAGACTCAGTAGCAACTATTACCTGTTGTGGGAGGTTCTAGATCAACATCATCATACACGTCACCTTCATCTTCCTCATCACTACTTGCTCCAGCTACTGCAATAAGTGTCATCCTTGTCTTTACACCAATAAAAGCCTATTCATTTAATGTACTCATGTAATACTCATTTACCTCCTGATGTCTCATTACACTTCCTCTTGCATTTATCAACATATAATGACTAAAATTGTAGGGATGTTCTTCAGCCTTCTGTGAAATCAGTTTACTGCTAAATTTTGTATTGTATTAAGTGTGTATTGTATTGTGACATAAGTTTACTGTTACACATTTGTATTGTATTGTGACATCAGTGTAGTGTTACATGTTTGTATTGTGATATCAGTGTATTATAGTATTGTCTTGTGAGATCAGTTTACTGTTACATTGTTGTATTGTCTTGTGACATCAGTTTACTGTTACATTGTTGTATTGTCTTGTGACATCAGTTTACTATTACATTGTTGCATTGTCTTGTGACAACAGTTTACCGTTACATTATTGTTTTGTCTTGTGACATCAGTTTACTGTTACGTTGTTGTATTGTCTTGTGACATCAGTTTACTGTTACATTGTTGTATTGTCTTGTGACATCAGGTAACTATTACATTGTTGTATTGTCTTGTGACATCAGTTTACTGTTACACTGTTGTATTGCATTGTGACATCAGCTTACTGTGACATTGTTGTTTTGTCTTGTGATATCAGTTACAAGTATTATTGTGACATAAATTTACTGTTACAATGTTGTATTGTTACATCAGCTTACTGTTACAGTGCTGTAATGTTTTGTGAAATAAGTGTACTGTGTAATGTGACATCAGATTATTGTAGATTATCTCATATAGCAACAATGACGATGTTCATCTTTATATATCTAAAAGTGGTCAACAGTAACCATTCCAAGCAACTCTGTTTACAAGAGGTTTATAGAAGCAGCAAAGTTTGCTAAGTTAGCGAGACTCAGTAGCAACTGTCTACCTGTTGTGGGAGGTTCTAGATCAACATCATCATACGTGTCACCTTCATCTTCCTCATCACTACTTGCTCCAGCTACTGCAATAACATAATATCATGAATCTAGTTCTTTTGTGTCCAAATACGTAATGTGTAAACTGCTGAAGTAAATCAACAGTCGCTTTAACAGACAAGTGGATACATTTGTTTAACAAGTTGAAAGAATTTACTTTGGCCATTACATCTTGGCTTGGCAATTGGCTGGGCCAACATTCAACCATCATTCTACAAAAATATCAGTTGGCTGGGCCAACATTCAGCCTTCATTCTACATAAACATCAATTGAATTGGTGACACTGGAGCGCATGTCACACAATAACTTCAACAAACCACAATTGAGCATCTACACAACTGACCGTGCAAAAAATTACACTGCAGACAAACACAACTACACAGACATAGTCCCTCTCTTCAGCGGACCCTCTGACGAAGGGACACCCGCTATGTTGGGACAGTTTGTCAATGTACGGACCGGTTTGCCATGTTAATGTTCCTCTGCTGTGGGGACACCTCGTGTATGCGGACAGCGGACAGCGGACAGGATATTCGGGTTATATGTACCTCCTAAGACAGACAGTATTAATTAATTCGAAGATTTTTTGCCAAATTTGTTTAGAAAATGGCGGACATACAGCTTGGTGTATGTCAATGGTAACACCAAGTACACGTGTACCCATAATAACGAACTTGTCTTCCTTGCTGTAATCGTTGTGTTTATCCAAACTACTTAGAGTTCCTTTGATTACGCTCTGTAAACTTTAGGCAGAGTGAATGTGGAGGAAGGTATTGTAAATTTTGTGCTGTTATCAATCACGTTTGCTGCTGGCGATGGGATCATCATGATGGCTTCCCCGTTCACGCCTTCAGCCCCAATCAGAGCTTCGGCTTGGCATTGCTTTTCATCTTGTAAATTGCAATTAAGATTCAAAAATAGGATGTATAAAAGGTTCACTTCAATTGTTTTCAATGTAGCCCAACATTAAGCCTAAACTTAGGTGAAATAATAAACAAGCATCATAAATAATAAACACACACATATATATATATATATATATACAGTGTAGTGCTTAATTCCTATCAGTCAATGCATTGACATATTGCCACATCTTTACGGTTGTACTGATCTGAACTCCGGCACTAAGATGCCTGTCCCTCCGATGAGCGGACACCCGCCATGTCAGGACACTTATGCTTGGATACAGATGTGTCCGCTGAAGAGAGGGACTACTGTATAAGTATATAAAACATAATATTTAACACAATACAATGAAGATGTAATAAAACACGAAATATTGTGAACTAAAATTAAGGCACAGAAGTAAAGATTCTGATCCGGAATGAAAGAATCAAAGGTAACTAGTTGATTCCTTCCAAAGGACTGTATATACCTGTTTTCTGGCTGACATTTGAAGAATCGTTGACACTGTCTTCATAGACATCACTGTAGACTGTATCAGTGTCGACCGAGTCAGTCTCACTGACACTGGCCAGAGGGTAGGATGGAGGGGCTGGAGCTGTCTGTTTAATGAGTGCATTCAACCAACGACCATGGTCCAGGACATCTCTCGCCTGCAAATACCACATGCTGGTCATGTGACAACTGACATACCAACATACAAACATACACAAACTATCTTCAATACTATCATACAAAGTCATTTAGGAATGCAACAAAACCAAATCAACTGAAACATGACCATCATCAGGGTTTTCATGGGATGGTGACCACCGAGACACAACGACACTGCATCAGGGGTTTCATGGGATGGTGACCACCGAGACACAATGACACTGCATCAGGGGTTTCATGGGATGGTGACCACCGAGACACAATGACACTGCATCAGGGGTTTCATGGGATGGTGACCACCGAGACACAATGACACTGCATCAGGGGTTTCATGGGATGGTGACCACTGAGACACAATGACACTGCATCAGGGGTTTCATGGGATGGTGACCACCGAGACACAATGACACTGCATCAGGGGTTTCATGGGATGGTGACCACCGAGACACAATGACACTGCATCAGGGGTTTCATGGGATGGTGACCACCGAGACACAATGACACTGCATCAGGGGTTTCATAGGATGGTGACCACTGAGACACAATGACACTGCATCAGGGGTTTCATAGGATGGTGACCACCGAGACACAATGACACTGCATCAGGGGTTTCATGGGATGGTGACCACTGAGACACAATGACACTGCATCAGGGGTTTCATAGGATGGTGACCACCGAGACACAATGACACTGCATCAGGGGTTTCATGGGATGGTGACCACCGAGACACAATGACACTGCATCAGGGGTTTCATGGGATGGTGACCACCGAGACACAATGACACTGCATCAGGGGTTTCATGGGATGGTGACCACCGAGACACAATGACACTGCATCAGGGGTTTCATGGGATGGTGACCACCGAGACACAATGACACTGCATCAGGGGTTTCATGGGATGGTGACCACTGAGACACAATGACACTGCTCTGGTCACACAGCCATTGTGAGAAATAAATCAAAGCATAGCATCTCTTTATTTTCACATGAATGGAAAGAAATGCTAAATAATCTTGAATAAAAAAAATATATTTTTTCGTTTTTACCACTTAAGTTTTCATTTAATTGAACATTTTTTTAATGAATATGATGCTATTTAAAATAAATATTATTATTATTATAATTTAAACCTGTTTTCTATATAGGTTAAACTCAAAACTAAATTTTCCATTTAGACAGAACATTTTTACCTCCACACAAAGCATTTCCTTGTCAAACTGTAGCAGCTTGAGAGAGAGTTCTCGCTTGGTGCTGGGCGCAGCGTTTTCGATGGTGAGGCCAGTGAGGAGCATGGAGAGCAGAGGGCTGTCATCTCCCATCTCACGGAAACACTCGAGGCAGCCGTGTCTCACCACACACCACAGCGACTGCCATGTCCCACCTACCAGGTCACTGCAGATGTTGAGTTGACCTGGGGACACACACACACACACAGTTGACTCGGGGACAAACACAGCCGACCTGGGGACACTTGCACACTTGACCTGTGGACACACAGTTGATCTGGGGACACATGCACAGTTGATCTGGGGACACACGCACATCTGACCTGAGGACACATGCAGAGTTGACCTTGGAACACATATGGTTGACCTGAGAACACACATACAGTTGTCCTGGGAACAAAGTCACTGAGTTGACCTGATATTAAATACACTGAGTTGACCTGGATCCCTCAGTCTTGGTATAATTGTAGTCACTCTCCTTTGTACTCTTTCTAGCATATCTATGTCCTTTTTTCATTGACCTGATATTAAAGACATTGAGTTGACCTGAGGACAAAGACATTGGGTTGACCAGGGGACAAAAACATTGGGTTGACCAAGGGACAAAGACATTAGGTTGAGAAGGGGACAAAGACATTGGGTTGACCTGGGTACAAAAAAAATTGGGTTGAGCTGGGGACAAAGAAATTGGGTTGACCTGGGAACAAAGACATTGGGCTGACCTGGGAACAAAGACATTGGGTTGACCTGGGGACAAAGACATTGGGTTGAGCTGGGGACAAAGACATTGGGTTGACCTGGGAACAAAGACATTGGGTTGACCTGGGGACAAAGACATTGGGTTGACCTGCGGACAAAAACACTGGGTTGACCTGGGGACAAAGACACTGGGTTGACCTGGGGACAAAAACATTGGGTTGAGCTGGGGACAAAAACACTGGGTTGACCTGGGGACAAAAACACTGGGTTGACCTGGGGACAAAGACATTGGGTTGACCTGGGGACAAAGACATTGGTTTGACCTGGGGACAAAGACATTGGGTTGACCTGCGGACAAAAACACTGGGTTGACCTGGGAACAAAGACATTGGGTTGACCTGGGGACAAAGACATTGGGTTGACCTGGGGACAAAGACATTGGGTTGACCTGCGGACAAAAACACTGGGTTGACCTGGGAACAAAGACACTGAGTTGACCTGCGGACAAAGACACTGGGTTGACCTGGGGACAAAGACATTGGGTTGACCTGGGGACAAAGACACTGGGTTGACCTGGGGACAAAGACACTGGGTTGACCTGGGGACAAAGACACTGGGTTGACCTGGGGACAAAGACACTGGGTTGACCTGGGGACAAAGACACTGGGTTGACCTGGGGACAAAGACACTGGGTTGACCTGGGGACAAAAACACTGGGTTGACCTGGGGACAAAAACACTGGGTTGACCTGGGGACAAAGACATTGGGTTGAGCTGGGGAAAAAAACACTGGGTTGACCTGGGGACAAAAACTCTGGGTTGACCTGGGGACAAAGACATTGGGTTGACCTGGGGACAAAGACATTGGGTTGACCTGCGGACAAAAACACTGGGTTGACCTGGGAACAAAGACATTGGGTTGACCTGCGGACAAAAACACTGGGTTGACCTGGGGACAAAGACATTGGGTTGACCTGGGGACAAAGACATTGGGTTGACCTGCGGACAAAAACACTGGGTTGACCTGGGAACAAAGACATTGGGTTGACCTGCGGACAAAAACACTGGCTTGACCTGGGGACAAAGACATTGGGTTGACCTGGGGACAAAGACACTGGGTTGACCTGGGGACAAAGACACTGGGTTGACCTGGGGACAAAGACACTGGGTTGACCTGGGGACAAAGACACTGGGTTGACCTGGGGACAAAGACACTGGGTTGACCTGGGGACAAAGACACTGGGTTGACCTGGGGACAAAGACACTGGGTTGACCTGGGAACAAAGACACTGGGTTGACCTGCGGACAAAGCCACTGGGTTGACCTGGGGACAAAGACATTGGGTTGACCTGGGGACAAAGACACTGGGTTGACCTGGGGACAAAGACACTGGGTTGACCTAGCATCACAATAAAAACAAATGTGGAATTTACATGTCACTGCATCAACTGTGTGTGTGTGTGTTGTGTGTGCGAGCGTGCGTGTGTGTGTTGTGTGCATGCATGCGTTTGTGTGTGTTGTGTGCATGCATGCATATGTGTGTGTTGTGTGCATGCATGCGTTTGTGTGTGTTGTGTGCATGCATGCATGTGTGTGTTGTGTGCATGCATGCGTTTGTGTGTGTTGTGTGCATGCATGCTATATGTGTGTGTTGTGTGCGTGCATGCGAGTGTGTGTTGTGTGTGTGTGAATGCATGCATACTGTTGCATGTATGTGTGTGCACGCATGTGTGCATATGTGGGTGGGTGGGTCGGCGCATACATGTGTGTGCATGCATCAGTGTGTTGTGTGTTGGCTGAAACTGTCAAGTTCTACCTGCCATGGAGGTGTCTGTGTCAATATCTTTTAATGTCAGTCTCTTGATGACTTTGTCTCCTTTTTTCTTGCCAAATGTCAGAAAGTTCTGTAGTGAGAACTTCTTCTTGTCAGCATTAGCTTCATCTCTGCCCACCTTCTTCTCTTGATCTGCGATAGAAACAAGTTGTCATTCATATTTCTTAGAACTGTAGATCTGCTATAACAGAAACATAAGATGTTCCCTTAAAACTGTAGGGCCAAAGAGAGAGGCCAAGGAGAGACATTGAGAGTCAGAATGACAGTGAGAGACAGAGAGAGACATTGAGACAGAGACAGTGAGAAACAGAGAGAGAGAGACAGATAGAGACAGTGAGATACAGCATGAGAGAGAGAGAGAGAGAGAGAGAGAGAGAGAGAGAGAGAGAGAGAGAGAGAGAGAGAGAGAGAGAGAGAGAGAGAGGGAGGGTGGAAGGGAGGGAGGGAGAGAGGGGCGAGGGAGGGAGGGTGGGAGGGAGGGAGGGAGGGAGGGAGGGAGGGACGGACGGACGGACGGAGGGACGGACGGAAGGAGGGAGGGATGGAGGGACGGAGGGAGGGAGGGAGGGAAGGAGGGAGGGAGGGAGGGAGTTAGAGATAGGGAGGGAGGGAGGGAGGGAGTTAGAAATAGTGAGAGACAGAGAGAGACAGTTAGAGACAGAGAGACAGTGAGAGACAGTGAGAGACAAAGAGAGACAGTTAGAGACAGTGAGAAACAAAGAGAGACAGGGATAGACAGTGAGAGACAGTGAGAGAGACAGAGAGAGAGACAGTGAGTGCCTCACCTGATGCAGTCTGTATGATGCCGTCTCCACTGCTTCCTTCACTGCTCACAGATGACAGGTTGGACTGAGACAGTTAGAGACAGAGAGAGAGACAGTGAGTGCCTCACCTGATGCAGTCTGTATGATGCCGTCTCCACTGCTTCCTTCACTGCTCACAGATGACAGGTTTGACTGAGACAGTTAGAGACAGTGAGAGACAGAGAGAGAGACAGTGAGTGCCTCACCTGATGCAGTCTGTATGACGCCGTCTCCACTGCTTCCTTCACTGCTCACAGATGACAGGTTTGACTGAGACAGTTAGAGACAGTGAGAGACAGAGAGAGAGACAGTGAGTGCCTCACCTGATGCAGTCTGTATGACGCCGTCTCCACTGCTTCCTTCACTGCTCACAGATGACAGGTTGGACTGAGACAGCGACTGACAACATCACAACAGTTAGTGTCAACTGCATGTGTTGACACACAGTGTGTAAAGAAAGAGTTAGTGTGAACAACAGATGTGTCACAACATTGTAAGATAAACCAATGTCTATTTAGTATGTGTGTTATCAAAGACAGATAAACCAATGTCTATGTAGTAAATGTGTTATGAAAGACATATAAGCTATATCTATGTAGTAAGTGTGTTATCAAAGTTAACGTAAATGTAGTTAGTATATTAAAACAGACATATAAAGTTATGTCAAAGCAGTAATTACATCACAATATACATGTGTATATTCTCATTGTGAGCTCATGTGATTGCTAAGTGTGAACTTGTGATACAAAAAGGCATTGCTACATATGAACTAGACATTGCTATGTTAAAGTTGTATGACAGCCAGATATTGTTATGTATGAAGTTGTGTGATAGACAGGTATTGCTATGTATGAAGTTGTGTGATAGCCAGATATTGCTATGTATAAAGTTGTGTGATAGCCATATATTGCTATGTATAAAGTTGTGTGACAGCCAGGTATTGCTATGTATGAAGTTGTGTGATAGCCAGGTATTGCTATGTATGAAGTTGTGTGATAGCCAGGTATTGCTATGTATGAAGTTGTGTGACAGCCAGATATTGCTATGTATGAAGTTGTGTGATAGCCAGATATTGCTACGTATAAAGTTGTGTGATAGCCAGATATTGCTATGTATAAAGTTGTGTGACAGCCAGGTATTGCTATGTATGAAGTTGTGTGATAGCCATATATTGCTATGTATGAAGTTGTGTGTGATAGCCAGATATTGCTATGTAAAAAGTTGTGTGATAGCCAGATATTGCTATGTATAAAGTTGTGTGATAGCCAGATATTGCTATGTATGAAGTTGTGTGATAGCCAGATATTGCTACGTATAAAGTTGTGTGATAGCCAGATATTGCTATGTAAAAAGTTGTGTGATAGCCAGATATTGCTATGTATAAAGTTGTGTGATAGCCAGGTATTGCTATGTATGAAGTTGTGTGATAGCCAGATATTGCTATGTATAAAGTTGTGTGACAGCTATGTATGAAGTTGTGTGATAGCCAGATATTGCTATGCATAAAGTTGTGTGACAGCCAGGTATTGCTACGTATACAGTTGTGTGATAGCCAGATATTGCTATGTATGAAGTTGTGTGATAGCCAGATATTGCTATGTATAAAGTTGTGTGACAGCCAGATATTGCTATGTATGAAGTTGTGTGATAGCCAAATATTGCTATGTATGAAGTTGTTTGATAGCCATATATTGCTATGTATGAAGTTGTTTGATAGCCAGATACTGCTATGTAAAAAGTTGTGTGATAGCCAGATATTGCTATGTATAAAGTTGTGTGACAGCCAGATATTGCTATGTATGAAGTTGTGTGACAGCCAGATATTGCTATGTATGAAGTTGTGTGACAACTAGATATTGCTATGTATGAAGTTGTGTGATAGCCAGATATTACTATGTATAAAGTTGTGTGACAGCCAGATATTGCTATGTATGAAGTTGTGTGACAGCTAGATATTGCTATGTATGAAGTTGTGTGATAGCCAGATATTGCTATGTATAAAGTTGTGTGACAGCCAGGTATTGCTATGTATGAAGTTGTGTGATAGCCAGATATTGCTATGTATGAAGTTGTGTGATAGCCAGATATTGCTATGTATAAAGTTGTGTGACAGCCAGGTACTGCTATGTATGAAGTTGTGTGATAGCCAGATATTGCTATGTATAAAGTTGTGTGACAGCCAGATATTGCTATGTATGAAGTTGTGTGATAGCCAGATATTGCTATGCATGAAGTTGTTTGATAGCCAGATATTGCTATGTATGAAGTTGTTTGATAGCCAGATATTGCTAAGTATGAAGTTGTGTGATAGCCAGATATTGCTATGTATGAAGTTGTTTGATAGCCAGATATTGATATGTATGAAGTTGTTTGATAGCCAGATACTGCTATGTATGAAGTTGTTTGATAGCCAGATATTGCTATGTAAAAAGTTGTGTGATAGCCAGATATTGCTATGTATGAAGTTGTGTGATAGCCATATATTGCTATGTATGAAGTTGTTTGATAGCCATATATTGCTATGTATGAAGTTGTTTGATAGCCAGATATTGCTATGTAAAAAGTTGTGTGATAGCCAGATATTGCTATGTATAAGGTTGTGTGACAGCCAGATATTGCTATGTATGAAGTTGTGTGACAGCCAGATATTGCTATGTATAAAGTTGTGTGACAGCCAGATATCGCTATGTATGAAGTTGTGTGATAGCCAGATATTGCTATGTATGAAGTTGTGTGATAGCCTGATATTGCTATGTATAAAGTTGTGATAGCCAGATATCGCTATGTATAAAGTTGTGTAACAGCCAGATATTGCTATGTATGAAGTTGTGTGATAGCCAGATATTGCTATGTATGAAGTTGTGTGATAGCCAGATATTGCTATGTATGAAGTTGTGTGATAGCCAGATATTGTTATGTATAAAGTTGTGTGACAGCCAGATATTGCTAGGTATAAAGTTGTGTGACAGCCAGATATTGCTATGTATGAAGTTGTGTGACAGCCAGGTATTGCTATGTATGAAGTTGTGTGACAGCCAGATATTGCTATGTATAAAGTTGTGTGACAGCCAGATATTGCTATGTATGAAGTTGTGTGACAGCCAGATATTGCTATGTATGAAGTTGTGTGATAGCCAGATATTGCTATGTATAAAGTTGTGTGACAGCCAGATATTGCTATGTATAAAGTTGTGTGACAGCCAGATATTGCTATGTATGAAGTTGTGTGATAGCCAGATATTGCTAAGTATGAAGTTGTGTGATAGCCAGATATTGCTATGTATGAAGTTGTTTGATAGCCAGATATTGATATGTATGAAGTTGTTTGATAGCCAGATACTGCTATGTATGAAGTTGTTTGATAGCCAGATATTGCTATGTAAAAAGTTGTGTGATAGCCAGATATTGCTATGTATGAAGTTGTGTGATAGCCATATATTGCTATGTATGAAGTTGTTTGATAGCCATATATTGCTATGTATGAAGTTGTTTGATAGCCAGATATTGCTATGTAAAAAGTTGTGTGATAGCCAGATATTGCTATGTATAAAGTTGTGTGACAGCCAGATATTGCTATGTATGAAGTTGTGTGACAGCCAGATATTGCTATGTATGAAGTTGTGTGATAGCCAGATATTGCTATGTATAAAGTTGTGTGACAGCCAGGTATTGATATGTATGAAGTTGTGTGATAGCCAGATATTGCTATGTATGAAGTTGTGTGATAGCCAGATATTGCTATGTATAAAGTTGTGTGACAGCCAGGTATTGCTATGTATGAAGTTGTGTGATAGCCAGATATTGCTATGTATAAAGTTGTGTGACAGCCAGATATTGCTATGTATGAAGTTGTGTGATCGCCAGATATTGCTATGTATGAAGTTGTGTGACGGTCAGGTATTGCTATGTATGAAGTTGTGTGACAGCCAGATATTGCTATGTATAAAGTTGTGTGACAGCCAGATATTGCTATGTATGAAGTTGTGTGACAGTCAGGTATTGCTATGTATAAAGTTGTGTGATAGCCAGATATTGCTATGTATGAAGTTGTGTGACAGCCAGATATTGCTATGTATAAAGTTGTGTGACAGCCAGATATTGCTATGTATGAAGTTGTGTGATAGCCAGATATTGCTATGTATGAAGTTGTGTGATAGCCAGATATTGCTATGTATAAAGTTGTGTGACAGCCAGATATTGCTATGTATGAAGTTGTGTGATAGCCAGATATTGCTATGTATGAAGTTGTGTGATAGCCAGATATTGCTATGTATGAAGTTGTGTGATAGCCAGATATTGCTATGTATAAAGTTGTGTGACAGCCAGATATTGCTATGTATGAAGTTGTGTGATAGCCAGATATTGCTATGTATGAAGTTGTGTGATAGCCAGATATTGCTATGTATGAAGTTGTGTGATAGCCAGATATTGCTATGTATAAAGTTGTGTGACAGCCAGATATTGCTATGTATGAAGTTGTGTGACAGCCAGATATTGCTATGTATGAAGTTGTGTGACAGCCAGATATTGCTATGTATAAAGTTGTGTGACAGCCAGATATTGCTATGTATGAAGTTGTGTGACAGCCAGATATTGCTATGTATGAAGTTGTGTGACAGCCAGATATTGTATATATGTGCACCTACTGTGCCACACTTACCACTGTAGTCTGTTCTGTGGACCCTTGGGTTCTGAGACTGCCACCAGATATCTCTTCAGTGCCTCGGTCATTCACTATTTCCAGGTCACTGGCTGCTGCATTGAGATGCTGCAACATGCACCCATCTCAACATCAGTCACTGACACACACCCATCTCAACATCAGTCATTGACACTGACACACCCATCACTCACATCAGTCATTGACACTGACATGCACCCATGACAACATCAGTCATTGACACTGACATGCACCAATGACAACATCAGTCATTGACACTGACATGCACCCATGACAACATCAGTCATTGACACTGACATGCACCCATGACAACATCAGTCATTGACACTGATATCCACCCATCTCAACAACAGTCATTGACACTGACACGCACCCATCTCAACATCAGTCATTAACACTGGAACACACCCATCTCAACATCAGTCATTGACACTGACATGCACCCATGACAACATCAGTCATTGACACTGACATGCGCCCATGACAACATCAGTCATTGACACTGACATGCACCCATGACAACATCAGTCATTGACACTGACATGCACCCATGACAGCATCAGTCATTGACACTGACATGCACCCATGACAACATCAGTCATTGACACTGACATGCACCCATGAAAACATCAGTCATTGACACTCAAATGCACCCATCACAACATCAGTCATTGACACTGACATGCACCCATCACAACATCAGTCATTGACACTGACATGCACCCATCACAACATCAGTCATTGACACTGACATGCACCCATGACAACATCAGTCATTGACACTGACATGCACCCATGACAACATAAGTCATTAACACTGGAACACACCCATATCAACATCAGTCATTGACACTGACATGCACCCATGAAAACATCAGTCATTGACACTCAAATGCACCCATCACAACATCAGTCATTGACACTGACATGCACCCATCACAACATCAGTCATTGACACTGACATGCACCCATGACAACATCAGTCATTGACACTGACATGCACCCATGACAACATCAGTCATTAACACTGGAACACACCCATCTCAACATCAGTCATTGACACTGACACGCACCCATCTCAACATCAGTCATTGACACTGACATGCACCCATGACAACATCAGTCATTGACACTGACATGCACCCATGACAACATCAGTCATTGACACTGACATGCACCCATGACAACATCAGTCATTGACACTGACATGCACCCATGACAACATCAGTCATTGACACTGACATGCACCCATGACAACATCAGTCATTGACACAGACATGCACCCATGACAACATTAGTCATTGACACTGACATGCACCCATGACAACATCAGTCATTGACACAGACATGCACCCATGACAACATCAGTCATTGACACTGACATGCACCCATGACAACATCAGTCATTGACACTGACATGCACCCATGACAATATCAGTCATTGACACTGACATGCACCCATGACAACATCAGTCATTGACACTGACATGCACCCATGACAACATCAGTCATTGACACTGACATGCACCCATGACAACATCAGTCATTGACACTGACATGCACCCATGACAACATCAGTCATTGACACTGACATGCACCCATGACAACATCAGTCATTGACACAGACATGCACCCATGACAACATCAGTCATTGACACTGACATGCACCCATGACAACATCATTCATTGACACAGACATGCACCCATGACAACATTAGTCATTGACACTGACATGCACCCATGACAACATCAGTCATTGACACAGACATGCACCCATGACAGCATCAGTCATTGACACTGACATGCACCCATGACAACATCAGTCATTGACACTGACATGCACCCATGACAGCATCAGTCATTGACACAGACATGCACCCATCACAACATCAGTCATTGACACTGACATGCACCCATGACAGCATCAGTCATTGACACAGACATGCACCCATGACAGCATCAGTCATTGACACTGACATGCACCCATGACAGCATCAGTCATTGACACTGACATGCACCCATGACAACATCAGTCATTGACACTGACATGCACCCATGACAACATCAGTCATTGACACTGACATGCACCCATGACAACATCAGTCATTGACACAGACATGCACCCATGACAGCATCAGTCATTGACACTGACATGCACCCATGACAACATCAGTCATTGACACTGACATGCACCCATGACAACATCAGTCATTAACACTGACATGCACCCATGACAACATCAGTCATTGACACTGACATGCACCCATGACAACATCAGTCATTGACACTGACATGCACCCATGACAACATCAGTCATTGACACTGACATGCACCCATGACAACATCAGTCATTGACACTGACATGCACCCATGACAACATCAGTCATTGACACTGACATGCACCCATGACAACATCAGTCATTGACACTGACATGCACCCATCTCAAAAACAATCATAGAACAGCACCAAGAGATGTGTAGACACAGTATTCCTTCTTTAGTCTTTAGTTAAGTGTGGTGCTTTATTGATTTTTGTATGTCAAAATTGCAGTCAAATGGCTATAAATTAATAAATACATGATGTAATAAAGACATAGTTTATATAAAAATGTGCTAATGTTATACTGAGGCATTGTGGATGAATGAAACCCAGAAAGTTTAGCACCTGAGATACAAAACATCTATAAAAAAAACTTAAGACATACACACACGCACACATACATACACACATACAGATCTGTACAAAACAATAGTTAGGTCTCATTTAGAATATTGTATACAAGTGTGGAGGCCATATCGCAAGAAGGACATAGAAAGAGTACAGAAGAGAGCGACGAAAATGATACCAAAACTGGTGTGAGTGTGTGCGTGTGTGAGCGTGTGCATTCAAGTGTATTGTTTTTTGTTTTGCATGTACATGTACACATGTATACACACTTAAGTTAGCGTCATTGTAATCGATTACACATTCTCATTACATCATTTATTATATGTTTTGCTGGCATGTATAACAGTTTGACAGTGTGCACATATAATTGTATTAATTTTTTGTAAGAAATAATGTTTGATATATATTAAAAAACCTCTCATACTGTGAGTGTGTCTTTTCTATAATTAAACTGAGAGTGTTATTTATAGCGTGTGGTAAGTTGTGTTTCAAACATTTAGTTGAAAACCCATGCTTTGTTCTGAAAGTATATTATATATTTTTTGTTTTCCGACTGTTGTAGTTATGTATGTTATCTTTTGGGACAATTTTATTCTTGTAGTTTTAGGTTTTCTACTTTTAACAGATTAAGTTGTTTAAAAAGTGGTTCAGTAGGTGAGTTATATTTGTTTAGTGTTAGTATTTGCATTGCTTTCTTTGGGATTTTCATAGGGAGGGATCTTAGAAATATGCCTAAATGAATGTGGTTTAACAACACTAGAGACCAGGAGATTGAGAGGAGATCAGATAGAAGTGTTTAAAACATTGAATGGTTATGAAACTATTGATACATTTTGTTTTTTTCAGTTTAGAAAGATAAAAGGACTAGAGGACATGAAGGAGCAGACATAAGAAAGTTCTCATTTTCACAAAGGACTGTAAATGATTGGAACAGATTATCAGCTGATTGTTTGGGTGCCAGTAGTGTGAATGTTTAAAAATAAAATTGACACATACCTCAGAATGCATGTAGATCAAATTAGTTGGACTCTCAATAAGCCAAAAGGCTTCCTTGTCCACCTGCCATCGAGAGTTAATTCTCTGGGTGGCAATCTTGTTAAATCTTGTTAAACTAGTGCTGACACTACTGCTAGTGCATGGTGCATCTTACCTCCACCCAGCCGTGTGCACTATCACTAGTGCTGGCACAGAACCAGTGCGTGGTCTGAGCGGGCTGTGAGAGGCGGATCACATGACTGCGTTTGTACTCTTTCTCCAGGTAGAGGGCGTCGTAGCCGGGAAGAGGGACAAGGAGCAACGGCTTGCTGTCACGCTCGCTTTTGTATACGCACAAATGTTGCCGACTGATGACACAGTAGCGTCGCGGCCAGGACAGCGTGCCACGCTGTGACAGTTCACCACTCATGGTGACATCTGACAGTCTGTCTGACTTCACACTGAGTTCCTTCAACACCTTGCTCTTGACACTGTCAACACAACACACTGACACTGTCAACACAACACACTGACACTGTCAACAGAACACACTGACACGGTCAAAACAACACAGACACTGTCAACACAACATATTGACACTGTCAACACAACACACTGATACTGTCAACACAACACACTGACACTGTCAAAACAACACACTGACACGGTCAAAACAACACACTGACACGGTCAAAACAACACAGACACTGTCAACACAACATATTGACACTGTCAACACAACACACTGACACTGTCAACACAACACACTGACACGGTCAAAACAACACAGACACTGTCAACACAACATATTGACACTGTCAACACAACACACTGACACTGTCAACACAACACACTGACACATTCAAAACAACACAGACACTGTCAACACAACATATTGACACTGTCAACACAACACACTGACACTGTCAACACAACACACTGACACGGTCAAAACAACACAGACACTGTCAACACAACATATTGATACTGTCAACACAACACACTGACACTGTCAACACAACACACTGACACTGTCAACACAACACACTGACATGGTCAACACAACACACTGACAGTCAAAACAACACAGACACTGTCAACACAACACACTGACACTGTCAACACAACACACTGACACTGTCAACACAAGAAACAGACACTGTCAACACAACACACTGACACTGTCAACACAACACACTGACACGGTCAACACAACACACTGACACAGTCAAAACAACACAGACACTGTCAACACAACATATTGACACCGTCAACACAACACACTGACACTGTCAACACAACACATTGACACGGTCAAAACAACACAGACACTGTCAACACAACATACTGACACTGATACTGTCAACACAACATATTGACACTGTCAACACAACACACTGACATGGTCAAAACAACACACTGACACTGTCAACACAACACACTGACACGGTCAAAACAACACAGACACTGTCAACACAACATATTGACACGTCAACACAACACACTGGCACTGTCAATACAACAAACTGACAGTGTCAAAACAACACACCGACACCGTCCACACAACACATTGTCACTGTTAACACAACACAGTTACACTGTCAAAACAACACCTTGACACTGTCAATACAACACACTGACACGGTCAACACATTGACACTGTCAACCCAACACATTGACACTGTCAACACAATGCACTGACACTGTCAAAACAACACACTGACACTCTCAATACAACACACTGACACTCTCAATACAACATACTGACACTGTCAACACAAAACATTAACAATGCCAATACAACATACTGACACTGTCAACACAACACACTGACATGGTCAAAGCCACAGACACTGTCAACACAACATATTGACACTGTCAATACAATACATTGACACTGTCAAAACAACACACAGACACTGTCAAAACAACACACTGACACGGTAAAAAAAACACAGACACTGTCAACACAACATATTGACACTGTCAACACAACACATTGACACTGTCAACAAAACATATTGCCACTGTCAACACAAAACGTTAACAATGCCAATACAACATACACAACACAATTACATTGTCAATACAACACCTTGATACTGTCAACACAACACCTTGACACTGTCAAAACAACACACTGACACGGTCAACACATTGACACTGTCAACACAACACATTGACACTGTCAACACAACGCACTGACACTGTCAAAACAACAAACTGACACTGTCGACACAACATACGGACACTGTCAAAACAACACACCGACACTGTCCACACAACACATTGTCAATGTTAACACAACACACTTACACTGTCAAAACAACACCTTGACACTGTCAATACAACACACTGACACGGTCAACACATTGACACTGTCAACACAACACATTGACACTGTCAACACAATGCACTGACACTGTCAAAACAACACACTGACACTCTCAATACAACACACTGACACTGTCAATACAACATACTGACACTGTCAACACAAAACGTTAACAATGCCAATACAACATACTGACAATGTCAACACAACACATTGACACTGTCAACACAACACACTGACATGGTCAAAGCAACAGACACTGTCAACACAACATATTGACACTGTCGACACAACACACTGATACTGTCAATACAATACATTGACACTGTCAAAACAACACACAGACACTGTCAAAACAACACACTGACACGGTCAAAATAACACAGACACTGTCAACACAATATATTGACACTGTCAACACAACACACAGACACTGTCAAAACAACACACTGACATGGTCAAAACAACACAGACACTGTCAACACAACATATTGACACTGTCAACACAACACACAGACACTGTAAAAACAACACACTGACACGGTCAAAACAACACAGACACTGTCAACACAACATACTGACACTGTCAATACAACATACTGACACTGTCAACACAAAACCCTAACTATGCCAATACAACATACTGACACTGTCAACACAACACATTGACACTGTCTATACAACACACTGACATTGTCAACACACTGTCACTGTCAAAACAACACACTTACACTGTCAACACAACACACTGACACTGTCAACACAACACGTTGTCACTGTCAACACAAAACACTTACACTGTCAACACAACACCTTGACACTGTCAACACAACACACTGGCACTGTCAATACAACACACTGACAGTGTCAACACAAAACATTAACGATTCCAATACAACACACTAATACTGTCAACACAACACACTGACACTGTCAACACAACAAACTGACACTGTCGACACAACACACTGTCACTGTCAACACAACACACTGATACTGTCCAAAAAAACCTGACACTGTCAATTCAACATACTGACACTGTCAACACAACACATTAACACTGTCAACACAACACAGTGACACTGTCAACACACACTAAACTAGCAGTGAGACTCAGTGCACTTGAATAGGGATCAGTTATTATCTGATAAGGCAAACACTTGACCTGTCGAGGTCAACAAACTGGACCAATCACTCTGAACAGTGACAGTTGACAGGTGCACACATCTGGGGCCATTCTGGGCATGCCACACAAACATAAATGTGATAAAGATAGAGATTGGAACGTTGGTTTGTGGTGTATTTATGATGGTGTAACTGGTCCATGAACTCCACATGCACAGAAAATACAGTCAGTCTAGTTTATATTGGCATGTCATTTTAAAAACTTTCTCGGTCTCATATTCTCTATTACACTGGCTACATTTTGCAAAGAGAGTATATTTTGTTAGCCAATTATTGTATCAAAGTGCACAAGTGCCAGTATCAACATACTATGCAGTACATATATGGGAATAGTCAATTCACAACAACTTCTAAGGGAACAACAAGTAATTGTATTAAATGAAGAAGATCCATAATTTCTGTTTGAATTTATTATTGTTAGTACAGTCTGACACTTGAGTTATACAACACTAGGGGATTCAAATCTTAAGAAACAAATAAAGTTGACAACCGTGCTCTGACTAATCCATCATATATGCCTAATATGCAGTGCTCATGCGCCACCGGTCAATCATTAACTAAGTAACCCTCTCAATCATTAAACATGTGACCCCTGTCAATCATCAAAGAAGTGACCCTGTCAACGATTAAACAAGTAACCCTGACAATCATCAAACAAGTGAACCTGTCAATCATCAAACAAGTGACCCTGTCAATCATCAAACAAGTGACCCTGTCAATTACCAAAAAGGTGACACCCCCTGTCAATCATGAAACAAGTGATCCTTTTAATCATCAAACAAGTGATCATGACAGTCACCAAACAAGTGACCATGTCAATCATTAAACAAGTGACCCTGTCAATCATTAAACAAGTGACCTTGCTAATCATTAAACAAGTGACCCTGTCACTCATGAAGCCAGCTCACCTTGGAAGAAGGACTTCCTGGCCCAGGATCTGATTCTCGTAAACTAGCTCGCGAGTCTTTGTTTCTTCCTCTTCATCGTATGACTCATAGGATGTCCCATCTGAAAGTCACATCAAGTCACAAAATCACTAAATGTACATTAACATTGTCTGGCAGGCATATATAGAACACCTGTAGTTTGTATTGGCTTGCCTGTGTAAAACACACACATGGTTTGTATGAAAATTCACCATAAGCATGAATACTATGGATTGTATAGGAACTCACCAGAACATGAGCCTGAAGACTGTAGTTTGCATACAACCTCACCAGACCACGAACTGCAGTTTGTATAAGAACTCACCAGACCGTGAGCATGAAGACTGTGGTTTATATAAGAACTCACCAGACCGTGAGCATGAAGACTGTGGTTTATATAAGAACTCACCAGATCGTTAGTTAACAACATCACCTACACTCTAGCCTACTCAACTGTAGTCGAACGATAAATGATAGACGGGGGGGGGGGGGTAGTAGCGACGGACCAAAACCATTACATTACACTGTCATCGACATCGCCTAGACTCTAGTGACTGTATGATAGGCTGTAAATGATAGACTAAACTCCTCAATAAATACACTAACTTAGTCTTAATACAGTCAGTTGGCCTAACACTACAAGTACACTCACTAAATTTTTGCATTACACATTTCTTTTTGGTTGGCGGTGGTGTCGTTTCGCAGTTAGCCATCATTTCGTGCTGCGTGACTTCGTTTTGTTTGATTGCGGAAATGTGAATTTGTCATAACGCTGTTTCCTATTGGTTAGATTACGACCAGACTCAGCGAATGAAAAACCATGTCACAACATGCTGCATACATATGCTGCCACCTGTTGAATATAGTGGTAGCTAAATTTGAGTGATTGACGAACATGGTGACAGTCCGTAATATTTTCATCCCTCACCGTAATACCGTAATTTGAGGTGACTTTCCGTAATGATTCCGGATAATCCGGAATGGTAGGCAGGTCTGGTAGTTTGTATAAGAACTCACCTGACCATGAGCCTGAAGACTCTTCTTTGTGTAAGATCTCACCAGACCATGAGCCTGAAGACTCTGGTTTGTATAAGAACTCACCAGACCATAAGCCTGAAGACTGTAGTTTGTATAAGAACTCACCAGATTGTGAGTCTGAAGACTGTGGTTTATATAAGAACTCACCTGACCATGAGCCTGAAGACTCTTCTTTGTGTAAGATCTCACCAGACCATGAGCCTGAAGACTCTGGTTTGTATAAGAACTCACCAGACCATAAGCCTGAAGACTGTAGTTTGTATAAGAACTCACCAGATTGTGAGTCTGAAGACTGTGGTTTATATAAGAACTCACCTGACCATGAGCCTGAAGACTCTTCTTTGTGTAAGATCTCACCAGACCATGAGCCTGAAGACTGTGGTTTGTATAAGAACTCACCAGACCATGAGCCTGAAGACTGTAGTTTGTATAAGAACTCACCAGATTGTGAGTCTGAAGACTGTGGTTTATATAAGAACTCACCTGACCATGAGCCTGAAGACTCTTCTTTGTGTAAGATCTCACCAGACCATGAGCCTGAAGACTGTGGTTTGTATAAGAACTCACCAGACCATAAGCCTGAAGACTGTAGTTTGTATAAGAACTCACCAGATTGTGAGTCTGAAGACTGTGGTTTATATAAGAACTCACCTGACCATGAGCCTGAAGACTCTTCTTTGTGTAAGATCTCACCAGACCATGAGCCTGAAGACTGTGGTTTGTATAAGAACTCACCAGACCATGAGCCTGAAGACTGTAGTTTGTATAAGAACTCACCAGATTGTGAGTCTGAAGACTGTGGTTTATATAAGAACTCACCTGACCATGAGCCTGAAGACTGTTCTTTGTGTAAGATCTCACCAAACCATGAGCCTGAAGACTGTGGTTTGTATAAGAACTCACCAGACCATGAGCCTGAAGAATGTAGTTTGTATAAGAACTCACCAGATCGTGAGTCTGAAGACTGTGGTTTATATAAGAACTCACCGGAATATGAGCCTGAAGACTGTTCTTTGTGTAAGATCTCACCAGACCATGAGCCTGAAGACTGTGGTTTGTATATAAGAACTCACCAGATCATGAGTCTGAAGATTGTGGTTTATATAAGAACTCACCAGATCATGAGTCTGAAGATTGTGGTTTATATAAGAACTCACCAGATCATGAGTCTGAAGATTGTGGTTTATATAAGAACTCACCGGACCATGAGCCTGAAGACTGTCGTTTATCGTCCACTCCTTCTGGCACTTCGTACAACTCATCATCAGAATACCTGCACACAATCACATGCATTGTCGTTTAGCTTCTGTCACCCCAGTACTGATATTTAACTCTTCATGATGCAATACATAATTGTAATAACTGTGATATTGTGAAAAGTATGGCATTTGATCAACATTTCTCCTTTTATTTGCCATGATTATTATACAAAGATTAAGTGCCTGTTGTGATTACTCTACAATGTTATACAGGTGTTTAAACGCATACAGTTAATAACACTATCCTAGACACCATTATTTCCTCTTTAGTCCAAGTGGTTTAGAAATTTCAGCTAATTAACCACGGTTTGTCAAAGTCTTGGATGCCATCTTGAATTCTGCAGTTAACATGTAGAAGATTCTTGGCAACTTTTAGTATGCTGTTGTATACTGTATTTAACAACTATCCTGAAAAAATTGGGTCCATTTTTGGACCCAATGCTCTTGAAGTACAAACTTTTTTGGTTTGTGAAGTCTTATATATTAAAGGGTTCATGTTGTGCAGTTGTGATCTTTCAGCCATGTTTGGTGTCAGCAAAACAAATACACCAAGATAAAGAGAAACATCCTCTTGTGCTGGCGGTGGCTGATGTTTAAATGTTATAAGTTTAACTGTAAAGAAAATGAATGAAAGCTGACTGAAATTAAAAAGAAAAAATTGAAACAAACTAGTGAATGTTTCTGCTGCCCGACATCCTCTTCAGCTGCCCGGCATACAACTTGAGCTGCCCGGGATCCAACTTGAGCTGCCCGGGATCCAACTTGACCTGCCCGGCATACAACTTGAGCTGCCCGGGATCCAACTTGAGCTGCCCAGTATCCAACTTGAGTTGCCCAGCATCTAACTTGACCTGCCTGGTATCCAACTTGAGCTGCCCGGCATCCAACTTTGGGCTGCCCGGCATCCAACTTGAGCTGCACGGCATCCAACATGAGCTCCCCAGAATCCAACTTTGCGCTGCCCGGGTCAATACGTCACATACAGTATAGTGGTACTTTTAACTTGGTATTGTTATCACTTGGGTGCTGCTATCAGTTGCGTGTTGTTTTCAGCAACTAGTATTATCACTTGGGTGGTTTTAAGTGTAAATCAGCAAGAAATAAAACAATGTAAATACAAGACTCACACTTCAGTTGCATCTCCTACGCCACTGTATTCCTCAACGTCTGACGTCACTGTTTCCTGAAATTATATCAAATTAACCCCAGGAAATTATACAAGAATATTTCACAACCAATAGACATCTGAACACAACCAGTTGATATCTGAACACAATACAGAGATACCTAGAGACTCTCCAACTGATGTCGAAACCTCCTGTGAACTGGCTACATGTCCAACAGAGATGACCTGAAGAGTTACAGCTGTCTGGTTCATTGCTACATGTCCAACAGAGATGACCTGAAGAGTTACAGCTATCTGGTTCATTGCTACATGTCCAACAGAGATGACCTGAAGAGTTACAGCTGTCTGGTTCATTGCTACATGTCCAACAGAGATGACCTGAAGAGTTACAGCTGTCTGGTTCATTGCTACATGTCCAACAGAGATGACCTGAAGAGTTACAGCTGTCTGGTTCATTGCTACATGTCCAACAGAGATGACCTGAAGAGTTACAGCTGTCTGGTTCATTGCTACATGTCCAACAGAGATGACCTGAAGAGTTACAGCTGTCTGGTTCATTGCTACATGTCCAACAGAGATGACCTGAAGAGTTACAGCTGTCTGGTTCATTGCTACATGTCCAACAGAGATGACCTGAAGAGTTACAGCTGTCTGGTTCATTGCTACATGTCCAACAGAGATGACCTGAAGAGTCACAGCTGTCTGGTTCATTGCTACATGTCCAACAGAGATGACCTGAAGAGTCACAGCTGTCTGGTTCATTGCTACATGTCCAACAGAGATGACCTGAAGAGTCACAGCTGTCTGGTTCATTGCTACATGTCCAACAGAGATGACCTGAAGAGTCACAGCTGTCTGGTTCATTGCTACATGTCCAACAGAGATGACCTGAAGAGTCACAGCTGTCTGGTTCATTGCTACATGTCCAACAGAGATGACCTGAAGAGTCACAGCTGTCTGGTTCATTGCTACATGTCCAACAGAGATGACCTGAAGAGTCACAGCTGTCTGGTTCATTGCTACATGTCCAACAGAGATGACCTGAAGAGTCACAGCTGTCTGGTTCATTGCTACATGTCCAACAGAGATGACCTGAAGAGTCACAGCTGTCTGGTTCATTGCTACATGTCCAACAGAGATGACCTGAAGAGTCACAGCTGTCTGGTTCATTGCTACATGTCCAACAGAGATGACCTGAAGAGTCACAGCTGTCTGGTTCATTGCTACATGTCCAACAGAGATGACCTGAAGAGTCACAGCTGTCTGGTTCATTGCTACATGTCCAACAGAGATGACCTGAAGAGTCACAGCTGTCTGGTTCATTGCTACATGTCCAACAGAGATGACCTGAAGAGTCACAGCTGTCTGGTTCATTGCTACATGTCCAACAGAGATGACCTGAAGAGTCACAGCTGTCTGGTTCATTGCTACATGTCCAACAGAGATGACCTGAAGAGTCACAGCTGTCTGGTTCATTGCTACATGTCCAACAGAGATGACCTGAAGAGTCACAGCTGTCTGGTTCATTGCTACATGTCCAACAGAGATGACCTAAAGAGTCACAGCTGTCTGGTTCATTGCTACATGTCCAACAGAGATGACCTGAAGAGTCACAGCTGTCTGGTTCATTGCTACATGTCCAACAGAGATGACCTGAAGAGTTACAGCTGTCTGGTTCATTGCTACATGTCCAACAGAGATGACCTGAAGAGTTACAGCTGTCTGGTTCATTGCTACATGTCCAACAGAGATGACCTGAAGAGTTACAGCTGTCTGGTTCATTGCTACATGTCCAACAGAGATGACCTGAATAGTTACAGCTGTCTGGTTCATTGCTACATGTCCAACAGAGATGACCTGAAGAGTTACAGCTGTCTGGTTCATTGCTACATGTCCAACAGAGATGACCTGAAGAATTACAGCTGTCTGGTTCATTGCTACATGTCCAACAGAGATGACCTGAAGAGTTACAGCTGTCTGGTTCATTGCTACATGTCCAACAGAGATGACCTGACGAGTTACAGCTGTCTGGTTCATTGCTACATGTCCAACAGAGATGACCTGAAGAGTTACAGCTATCTGGTTCATTGCTACATGTCCAACAGAGATGACCTGAAGAGTTACAGCTGTCTGGTTCATTGCTACATGTCCAACAGAGATGACCTGAAGAATTACAGCTGTCTGGTTCATTGCTACATGTCCAACAGAGATGACCTGAATAGTTACAGCTATCTGGTTCATTGCTACATGTCCAACAGAGATGACCTGAAGAGTTACAGCTGTCTGGTTCATTGCTACATGTCCAACAGAGATGACCTGAAGAGTTACAGCTGTCTGGTTCATTGCTACATGTCCAACAGAGATGACCTGAATAGTTACAGCTGTCTGGTTCATTGCTACATGTCCAACAGAGATGACCTGAAGAGTTACAGCTGTCTGGTTCATTGCTACATGTCCAACAGAGATGACCTGAAGAGTTACAGCTGTCTGGTTCATTGCTACATGTCCAACAGAGATGACCTGAAGAGTTACAGCTGTCTGGTTCATTGCTACATGTCCAACAGAGATGACCTGACGAGTTACAGCTGTCTGGTTCATTGCTACATGTCCAACAGAGATGACCTGAAGAGTTACAGCTATCTGGTTCATTGCTACATGTCCAACAGAGATGACCTGAAGAATTACAGCTGTCTGGTTCATTGTTACATGTGCAGTAGAGATGACCTGAAGAGTTACAGCTGTCTGGTCCATTGCCAGGTGCACCAGCTACAGCTATAGCAGTGTGGATGTTGTTGTGTTTTATCACACACACAACATACGCCTACATTGATAAGACTTACCTTGATGGTTGGTGTAGCATTGGCCCTGGACAGAGCCCTCTGGTGGGCCAAGAAATTATTACTCTCCTCTGCTGGTTGACCTGAATGACAGAAGATACAACAGTGACTGATGGTTGAACCATGTGAGAGAAGATACAACAGTGAATGGTGGTTGACCTGTACGAAAGAAGATAGAACAGTGACAGATGGTTGACCTGTACGAGAGAAGATACAATAGTGACAGATGGTTGAACCATGTGAGAGAAGATACAACAGTGAATGGTGGTTGACCTGTACGAAAGAAGATAGAACAGTGACAGATGGTTGACCTGTACGAGAAAAGATACAATAGTGACTGATGGTTGAACCATGTGAGAGAAGATACAACAGTTAATGATGGTTGACCTGTACGAAAAAAGACAGAACAATGACAAATGGTTGACCTGTACGAGAGAAGATACAATAGTGACTGATGGTTGAACCATGTGAGAGAAGATAGAACAGTGAATGATGGTTGACCTGTACGAGAGAAGATAGAACAGTGACAGATGGTTGACCTGTACAAGAGAAGGTACAATAGTGACTGATGGTTGAGCCATGTGAGAGAAGACACAATAGTGTGCGTTAGTTGACCTGTATGAGAGAAGATAGAACAGTGACAGATGGTTGACCTGTACAAGAGAAGATACAACAGTGACTGATGGTTAACCTATGTGAGTGAAGATACAAAAGTGATCGATGGTTGAGCCATGTGAAAGAAGATACGACAGTTACTGATGGTTGATTTGTACGAGAGAAGATACAACAATGACTGATGATTGACCTGTACTAGAGAAGATATAACAGTGACTGATGGTTGACCTGTACTAGAGAAGATATAACAGTGACTGATGGTTGAGCCGTGTGAGAGAAGATATAATAGTGAGTGGTAGTTGACCTGTATGAGAGAAGATAGAACAGTGACTGTTGGTTGACCTGTATGAGAGAAGATATGTCATAGAATGATGGTTGATCTGTCAGAGAGAAGATACAACAGTGAATGATGATTGACCTGTACGAGAGAAGACAAAAAAGTGACTGATGGTTGACCTGTACGAGAGAAGATACAAGAGTGACTGATGGATGAGTCGTGTGAGAGAAGATACTACAGTGAGTGATGATTGAAATGTGTGAGAGAAGATACAACAGTGACTGATAGTCAACTTGAACAAGAGAAGATACAACAGTGACTGATAGTCAACTTGAACAAGAGAAGATACAACAGTGTCTGATGGCTGACCTGTATCAGAGAAGATACAACAGTTGTTGAGCCATGTGAGAGAAGATACAATAGTGACTGATGGTTGACCTGTATGAGAGAAGATACAACAGTGACTGGTGAGGAAACTGGCCCTGAACAAAATGTACATTACAGAAACAAGTCTGTCCAGCACACTTCCTTAGCTATCTACCACATGACTTGAAATAGTAGACTTATTTGAAATATTATCAAGTACAGGCAGACTTACCATTAAGCTTCACAAATTGAGACAGACTTACCAAACATTACCAATACCAGGCAGATTTGCAACATTTCTTTTCCAAATGGAGGAAACTTCATCCTACTGTATCCTTTAAAGTAGAACAAGATAAACTGACCATCAGGTCTTGGCAGGTGATCTGGATGGAGGTGAAACTGACCACCAGGTCTTGGTGTGAGATCTGGGGGCAGGGTGAACTGACCATCAGGTCTTGGTGTGAGATCTGGGTGCAGGGTGAACTGACCATCAGGTCTTGGTGTGAGATCTGGGGGCAAGGTGAACTGATCATCAGGTCTTGGTGTGAGATCTGGGGGCAGGGTGAACTAACCATCAGGTCATAGCAGGATATCTGGGGGCAGGTGGAACTGACCATCAGGTCTTGGTGTGAGATCTGGGGGCAGGGTGAACTGTCCATCAGGTCTTGGCATGAGATCTGGAGGCAGGGTGAACTGACCATCAGGTCTTGGTGTGAGATCTGGGGGCAGGGTGAACTGACCATCAGGTCTTGGCATGAGATCTGGGGGCAGGGTGAACTGACCATCAGGTCTTGGTGTGAGAACTGGGTGCAGGGTGAACTGACCATCAGGTCTTGGTGTGAGATCTGGGGGCAAGGTGAACTGATCATCAGGTCTTGGCGAGAGATCTGGGGGCAAGGTGAACTGACCATTAATCCTGTGTGTGAGATCTGGGGGCAGGGTGAACTGACCATCAGACTTGGGTGTGAGATCTGGGGGCATGGTGAATTGACCATCATACTTGGGTGTCTGATCTGGGGTTAGAATGAAACAACCATAATGTCTTGGCGGGAGATCTGGGGGCAGGGTGATCTGACCATCAGATCTTGGTTTGAGACCTGGCGACAGGGTGAACTGACCATCAGACCTGGGTGTGATATCTGGGGGCAGGGTGAACTGACCATCAGGTCTTGGTGGGAGGTCTCGGAGCAGGGTGAACTGACCATCAGGTCTTGGTGGGAGGTCTGGGGACAGGGTGAACTGACCATCAGGTCTTGGTGGGAGGTCTGGGAGCAGGGTGAACTGACCATCAGGTCTTGGCGGGAGGTCTGGGGGCAGGATGAAAAGATCCAGCCTCTCCACATAGAACCGTCTCTTCCTCTCTGCCAGAGAGGACAACTTCTCCTTCTTGAGAACATGGCGCACAAAGTTGTCTATGTCAGGCAGCAGTTCTGAAAATGACAACATTGACTTTTTTCCTTGAAAGTAATGACGATCTGGTTTCTTGGTTATTCATGTTTAGTATATTTACGTCTCAAGAAACTTTTTTGGGTTTTTCTTTTGTATAATTTTTTTTACTATACAGAAAAAAACTAAAATAGTTTCTTTAGAGGTAAATATACTAAACAACATTGACTTTCATTTAGTTCAGCATTTCTTAACCTTTTTTTGCTGTAACCAAAAGTCGTTTGTTACATATGTTATGCCTGTTACACACATGTTACACACCTGTTACACCTGTCACACTGAAAGCATATTAGGTTTTTTTCGAGGACTTAGTATGAAGGAAATTATCACATAAGTTGTGTTTATAGCCAAGGTGTTTGGCACTTTCCCTGGTAATAAGACAAGGAACTGATTCTTTTAGTTTTAGAATGGTGTTAGCTGGTGGGGCGGCCAAGAACAGGTGGTTCCTTTAGAGGGCTTGAATGGAGCTTCTACAGTATAACAGTTAGGTTGATACTTGACAATTGATCCATTTTAACCAGCACCAGTGTAGCACTTTTATTGCGATCTTAACCTGTTGTTAATGATGTTAACCTGTACCACATTCATGGTGTATATACATAATGATAATCCCCAACTCCACCAACATGGCATATAATCACAACAGTGCAACAATGCTCCAGTGTGCACTTAAGTGGAAGAATAAGATTATAAATATATGGAGGCAAATTTGATCAAACTTTGTAAACATAGCATCTGGATAAGCTCCTGGAGAAATTGGGTCTTGTTGGCTCAGGTTTAATGTGTTTATACAGCAGACAGATGTGGTGCAGAGCTTGAGAATAACCACTTGATAAAGGCCAGCAGCACTCAGTATAGTGTTGCATATTTTGTAGGCTCTTCTGAAAGAACTAAATTCATGGAACTGGAACATCTTTACTTGATAGTAATAAATACAAAACATGTAACAGCATTTTCATAAAAGAAGAAACTTCTGCTGAGAGACTCTTACTAAGGCTTACAAATATGCGGCTGACGTGAGAGTCACCCACCCACTAAACATTCCTACTGTGGTGTACAAACCATATTTAAGTTAAAGATATATACAAGTGTTTATACATGGAAAGACCACCGTGTGATGTTTGTTGGTAGGCTAAGTGCATACGTAGCAGTTTCTGTCTGTGCAAGTGACTTTGTAAAGTGCTCGTAAGTATTGTTTGGTATATGTACTGAAAAACCGAAGAGGCAATGTGTGTATATTTTATCCAAAATGCAGTGTGGCATTTTTCTAAGTAACGTTGTTAGATGGTACCATGCAACAAAACTAAATTATTAAACTGAAAAGAAAAATCATTTTATACATTTCCTTGTCAAAACTATAATGGAATATGTCTTAATGCAACAATGTTATTCCAATGGTGCTTTCTCAATTATGGTACATTATCGCCTGTATCTCTTATATTCTTTTTAATGATCTACTTTGTTTTATTTTAGCAACTTGTGAAACTTTACTCAAAATACATGATTTGAATATAAAATTATAAAGTTTGTTTGGGATTGAGAGAATTACTCTCATATCTAACCAGTACAATGTTGCATTATTTTTGTATGCTTACAAATATAATGTAAGTTTGTTGCTTTAAAAGTTTGCCGTTTCAATTAAACACTTTCTGCAGAGATTTAAATTTGCAGATTAAAACACTATAATGGAATATTTTGTACCAAAGCTACAATAAAAGATGGTTATTAACTTAAAATTGTGTAATGCTGATTTTGTAGTGTAAACTGCCATTACAGATACACTTGTGTACTATGTATGTTCAACACAGCAAGCATTAATAATAATAAAGGTTCTTTTATCACGCGATCTCTAACTAATAGTTAATCAATGCGCTTACAATATAGAAACATTATAAAAACCATTAAAATAATATATAAATTAGTTATAAATTAATTAATTTACAAAATAAAAAACATTAATAAATTAACAAGAGTCGCTAAAACGTCCTGTAAATAAATCTTGCTATTGTCCACAATAAGTTTGTTTAAATAAATGTCTTCAGGTGACATTTAAATAAAAACACAGACGGAGCATCTCGTAGAGTCAGTGGCAGTTTGTGCCATTTGGCCGGACCAGTTATGCCAAACGCTCGCTTGCCGATGGATTTTGATGCTCGTGGAACTGCAAGCTGAAGATGGTCATGAAGCTGCCGAAGACAAGGATTGCGAGTTCGTGGATGTTGTAGATGTGCAAGGTACTTCGGCGCCAAACCATGGAGCACCTTGTAAATATACACAAGTACTTTAAACACAATGCGTTGTCTGGCTGGCAACCAGTGCAGAAGCGCCAGTACTGGTGTGATGTGTGAAGATATAGATGTGAGGACAACTAGGCGGGCTGCCCTATTGTGTATCTTCTGGAGACGTGCTAAGTGAAATTCGGGTAGGTCCAGCAGCAGAGCATTGCAGTAATCTAAGCTTGAAACAACCAGCGCAATGACCAATGAATGGCAGACAGGTTTCGTGATATAGGCCCTGATGGAGCTAATACAGATGGTAGTTACACTTCTTGCAAACAGCATCAACATGCTGCTTCATGCTCATGTGAGTGTCAAAGTGAGCTCCCAAATTCCTGACAGAGACAACAGGTTTTATGTTGACTCCACCAACAACGAGGTACTCTGGAAGTTCAAATTTCTTTAGATGATAGGGACTGAGGACCACCATAAATTCAGTCTTATTTTCGTTTAGTTTGAGTTTATGCTTAACCATCCAACATTTGACCTCACTGATGCAGTCACTAAGTCTCTGAACAGCGCACTCCAAGTCACCAGATATGTAAGGACAGTAGGATGTGTATATCTGAAGATCATCAGCAAATTTATGATATTCCACAGAGTGTCTCGTTAGTATGTCCTCCATTGGTGCTGTGTACAGTGAACAACAACGGACCCAACACTGAGCCCAGTGGAACACCGTATCTAACAGGACGTTCTTCAGATGCATCCACCCCAATCCATAGACGCTGGGTACGATCTGACATGTACAAACCGAACCATGCAAGTGCCGTGCCAGATATTCCCAGGTGGCTATGCATAGTCTTTAGTAGGATAGCAGCATCGATCGTATCGAACGTAGAAGATAAATCCAAGAGAACCAAAAGGACACCCCTGGAGTCTGCCATGTAACTGGTGATATCGTGCTGCACTCTCATTAAAGCAGTTTCAGTGCTATGTCGGGGTTTGTATGCCGATTGTAGCTGCTCGTGAAGGCCATTGTCACTTAGATGTTGAATAAGTCGTTTGGCTGTTACCTTTTCCAAGACTTTAGACACGAATGGCAAACTTGAAACTGGACGGTAATTTTTCAGCGTGTTTCGATCCAAGGTCGGTTTTTTCAACAGTACAGTTATGACAGCCTTCTTGAGTTCCAGCGGAACAGTGGCCGACTCAAAAGACATGATAAGATGAGTCAGTATTTGAATATGTGCAGGAAGAGAGCTCTTTAATAGCGGTGTAGGTAGAGGGAATCGTTACCCTGATTGTAGGACAAAGGGTTACTGTTCAGTAAGTAAGTAAGCAATCTGACCCTTACTATGGCCAACACTGAAGGTTACAAGTGAACCTTCTACCCAGTCATGATTTACCATTTAACAAACAACCATAATCATTATGATCAATAAATATACACTGCACAAACTATGAATGACTGAGATTAAAGGACATAACAATGCACTCATCAGTTAGATCAAACATCTTTGTTGAGCTACAACCAGTGTTGAGCCACACTGTGCTGGTACAATCAGTGTTGAGCCACACTGTGCTGGTACAACCAGTGTTGAGCCACACTGTGCTGGTACAACCAGTGTTGAGCCACACTGTGCTGGTACAACCAGTGTTGAGCCACACTGTGCTGGTACAACCAGTGTTGAGCCACACTGTGCTGGTACAACCAGTGTTGAGCCACACTGTGCTGGTACAACCAGTGTTGAGCCACACTGTGCTGGTACAACCAGTGTTGAGCCACACTGTGCTGGTACAACCAGTGTTGAGCCACACTGTGCTGGTACAATCAGTGTTGAGCCACACTGTGCTGGTACAACCAGTGTTGAGCCACACTGTGCTGGTACAGCCAGTGTTGAGCCACACTGTGCTGGTACAGCCAGTGTTGAGCCACACTGTGCTGGTACAGCCAGTGTTGAGCCACACTGTGCTGGTACAGCCAGTGTTGAGCCACACTGTGCTGGTACAGCCAGTGTTGAGCCACACTGTGCTGGTACAGCCAGTGTTGAGCCACACTGTGCTGGTACAACCAGTGTTGAGCCACACTGTGCTGGTACAGCCAGTGTTGAGCCACACTGTGCTGGTACAACCAGTGTTGAGCCACACTGTGCTGGTACAGCCAGTGTTGAGCCACACTGTGCTGGTACAACCAGTGTTGAGCCACACTGTGCTGGTACAACCAGTGTTGAGCCACACTGTGCTGGTACAACCAGTGTTGAGCCACACTGTGCTGGTACAACCAGTGTTGAGCCACACTGTGCTGGTACAACCAGTGTTGAGCCACACTGTGCTGGTACAATCAGTGTTGAGCCACACTGTGCTGGTACAACCAGTGTTGAGCCACACTGTGCTATTACAACCAGTGTTGAGCCACACTGTGCTGGTACAACCAGTGTTGAGCCACACTGTGCTGGTACAACCAGTGTTGAGCTACACTGTGCTGGTACAATCAGTGTTGAGCCACACTGTGCTGGTACAATCAGTGTTGAGCCACACTGTGCTGGTACAATCAGTGTTGAGCCACACTGTGCTGGTACAACCAGTGTTGAGCCACACTGTGCTGGTACAACCAGTGTTGAGCCACACTGTGCTGGTACAATCAGTGTTGAGCCACACTGTGCTGGTACAACCAGTGTTGAGCCACACTGTGCTGGTACAACCAGTGTTGAGCCACACTGTGCTGGTACAACCAGTGTTGAGCCACACTGTGCTGGTACAGCCAGTGTTGAGCCACACTGTGCTGGTACAACCAGTGTTGAGCCACACTGTGCTGGTACAGCCAGTGTTGAGCCACACTGTGCTGGTACAACCAGTGTTGAGCCACACTGTGCTGGTACAACCAGTGTTGAGCCACACTGTGCTGGTACAATCAGTGTTGAGCCACACTGTGCTGGTACAATCAGTGTTGAGCCACACTGTGCTGGTACAACCAGTGTTGAGCCACACTGTGCTGGTACAACCAGTGTTGAGCCACACTGTGCTGGTACAATCAGTGTTGAGCCACACTGTGCTGGTACAACCAGTGTTGAGCCACACTGTGCTGGTACAACCAGTGTTGAGCCACACTGTGCTGGTACAACCAGTGTTGAGCCACACTGTGCTGGTACAGCCAGTGTTGAGCCACACTGTGCTGGTACAACCAGTGTTGAGCCACACTGTGCTGGTACAGCCAGTGTTGAGCCACACTGTGCTGGTACAACCAGTGTTGAGCCACACTGTGCTGGTACAACCAGTGTTGAGCCACACTGTGCTGGTACAATCAGTGTTGAGCCACACTGTGCTGGTACAATCAGTGTTGAGCCACACTGTGCTGGTACAACCAGTGTTGAGCCACACTGTGCTGGTACAACCAGTGTTGAGCCACACTGTGCTGGTACAATCAGTGTTGAGCCACACTGTGCTGGTACAATCAGTGTTGAGCCACACTGTGCTGGTACAATCAGTGTTGAGCCACACTGTGCTGGTACAATGCCAGCAGTTATCACTATTATTATTATACGATAAAAAATGGGTTAATTGCACTAATTATCTCAGCCTGCTAGTGAAACAACCACAGGCAGGCAGCAGAAATGTAGAGTAGAAGAAGTTCTTCTGTAACCTATTTCACTGATTGAATCTCCACACAAAATTAGAAGTACAGGTAACACATGGTAGGTTCGAGGGTCAGTGGTAGATTCAAGTTAGTGGTAGATTCAAGGTTCAGTGGTAGATTCAAGTTGGTGGTAGATTCGAGGGCTAGTGGTAGATTTTAGGGTTAGCGATAGATTTTAGGGTTAGCGACAGATTCAAGGGTTAGCGGTAGATTTAAGGGTGAGTGGTAGATTCGAGTGTTAGTGGTAGTTTTAAGGGTTAGTGGTAGATACAAGGGTCAGTGATAGATTTGAGTGTAAGTGGTAGATTTAAAGGTTAGTGGTAGATTCAAGTTAGTGAAACATTCAAGGTTTAGTGGTAGATTCGAGGGTTAGTGGTAGATTCAAGGGATAGTGGTAATTTTGAGGGTTAATGGTAGATTCGAGGATTAGCGGTAGATTCAAGGGTTAGTGGTAGATTTGAGGGTTAGTGGTAGATTCGAGGGTCAGTGGTAGATTCAAGTTGGTAGTAGATTCAAGTGTTAATGGTAGATTCAAGTTAGTGGTACATTCAAGGGTTAGTGACCAATAGATTCCAGTTAGTGGTAGATTGAAGGGTTTGTGATAGATTCAAGTTAGTTGTAGATTCAAGGGTTAGTGGTAAATTCAAGGGTTAGTGGTAGAATAAAGGGTCAGTGGTAGATTAAAGGGTTAATGGTAGATTTGACGGTTAGTGGTAGATTTAAGGGTTAGTGGTAGGTTCAAGTTAGTGGTAGATTCAAGGGTTAATGGTAGATTCGAGGATTAGTGGTAGATTCGAGGATTAGTGGTAGATTCAAGGGTTAGTGGTAGATTCGAGGGTTAGTGGTAGATTCAAGGGTTACTGGTAGATTCGAGGGTTAGTGGTAGATTCGAGGGGTAGCGGTAGATTCAAGGGTAGATTCGAGGGTTGGTGGTAGATTGAAGTTATTGCTAGATTTAAGGGTTAGTGGTACATTCGAGCATTAGTGGTACATTCGAGCATTAGTGGTAGATTCAAGGGTTAGTGGTAGATTCAAGTGTTAGTGATAGACTCGAGGATTAGTGGTAGATTTCAGGGTTAGTGGTCGATTTGAGGGATGGTGGTAAATTTGAGGGTTAGTGGTCGATTTGAGGGTTAGTGGTAAATTTGAGCGTTAGTGGTAGATTGAAGGGTTAATGGTAGATTGAAGGGTTAATAGTAGATTGAAGGGTTAGTGGTAGATTCAAGGGTCAGTGGTAGATTCAAGGGTCAGTGGTAGATTCAAGGGTCAGTGGTAGATTCAAGGGTTAATGGTAGATTCAAGGGTCAGTGGTAGATTCAAAGGTTAGTGGTAGATTCAAGGGTTAGTGGTAGATTCGAGGAATTGTGTTAGATTCAAGGGTTAGTGGTAGATTCAAGGTTTAATAGTAGATTGAAGGGTTAGTGGTAGATTGAAGGGTCAGTGGTAGATTCAAGGGTCAGTGGTAGATTCGAGGAATAGTGTTAGATTCAAGGGTTCGTGGTAGATTCAGGGGTTAGTGGTAGATTTGAGGGTTAGTGGTAGATTCAAGGGTTAGTGGTAGATTTGTGGGTTAGTGGTAAATTTGTAGGTTAGTGGTAGCTTTGAGGGTTAGTGGTAGATTGAAGGGTTAGTGGTAGATTGAAGGGTTAGTGGTAGATTGAAGGGTCAGTGGTAGATTGAAGGGTCAGTGGTAGATTCAAGGGTTAATGGTAGATTCAAGGATCAGTGGTAGATTCAAGGGTTAGTGATAGATCCGAGGATTAGTGGTAGATTCAAGGGTTAGTGGTAGATTCAAGGATCAGTGGTAGATTCAAGGGTCAGTGATAGATTCAAAGATCAGTGGTAGATTCAGGGGTTAATGGTTGATTCGAGGGTTAGTGGTAGATTTGAGGGTTAGTGGCAGATTTTAGGGTTAGCGGTAGATTCAAGGGTTATTGGTAGATTCAAGGGTTAGTGGTAGTTTTGAGGGTAAAGTGCAGTTGCTGAAGAGGAGCAGCAATGAATGTAAGTCATACACAATTAATGTAGATGAAAACATAATTTAGTAATTTAAACAGTAAAACTGCACTATTGTAGAATTGTGTATTATTAGCACAGACATACAAATGTATGCTGGATTATATTCTAAAATGTAGTCCAAACTTAAATAGGTGATGCATGTAGTACTGCTGGCCTAGTTTACAGTTTGAGTCATATCAGCAAACATTTGGTCTACTAGTTGCACAAGAGCCATGCTTGCAAAATGCTTCTTCCTAAATCCAAACTGGTAATCATATAAGATGTTATGTTTGTTTATGAAGGATGTTAATCTGTGGTACAGTATTTTTGTAGAACTTTAGAAAAAACTGGCAAAATCGATATTAGATGGTAATTGTTTACAAGTGTCTTGTCCCCGCCTATATATATCGGGATCACTTTTGCACAGTTTGCGGTCACACAGTGCCTAAAAAAAGCCAGATGAAAAGTCGACTTCTTTTTCTGTTGCCGTCGACGACCCACTTAATCGACCCATATTTGATAGACCGTGACGAGGAGGTGTTGCAGTCTGTTAATACCCAGTTATTAATACTGTCTAGCTGGTCGTTGTGCTGCATTGCGTTGGTCGGTGGATTGTGCAATTACAGGCCAGTGACACAAGAATGATCAATTCAGACACCGATCACTGCTGTCCACCACGCCCAGACAGAGACACTGATCAAGGTCAACTGACCAGACCAAGCATCATCATAAAAGCTTTCTACCCAACGCAGAAAATTCACAACTTCAATGGGCACTGCATCCTGAATCCACCTGCTGGGCCAATGTCTCAAAAAGTGTACAATTGACAAAAATCGTGTCTTTTGTCTCTCACATCGTCAATTATAAAGTCAGCCTAACGACATTTTCACCACATATTGATGTCATTACGTTCTTTCAGGACATGTAAGGTTTGACAGTCTTGTTAATTTGTAAAATGGCAGAAATTGGCTGTAAGTTGCCAAAAACGACCAAAATGATGTGTCCAATTGAAGTTTCCAAAGTTTGAAGTAGTGCCATACAAAAACAGTGCTATATTTATTTTTTATGAGTTCACTGGGCAAATGGAGTATGTATTGGGAATGTACAGTAACAAAAAATCATGTTTAAAAAATAAAAAATGTACACTGCGTTTTCTATAATGAAAAGTTTTTTACAATTACATTAATGTACTATTGTCGTTGTAGGATACCTATACATGTATTCTTTTCCTACATGTTAAGTAAATGATATACAAAAAATATGGGTCTAAACCTAAATTCGACCAAAATATAACACGTTCAAGTAACAAAATATGGAGTGGCGTTTTTGCTGCGTGTCCAGCGTCATAGATAGAAAAGGCTATCTTCAAAACAATAGGAAACGTACGCCATTTTTTATTTTGTTGTACATACCAGCAACCACCATGCTATAACCCCAACAATGGCAATAGCAAGTCACAATATTTCTTGGTCAAATAAGAATAAAACTTATATTGGAGCGTGTCCATCGTCATCTGTGGGATTACCGAGAAAGACTGCTGAGAGCGCATTCTACTTTGATATGTAGGAACTACAGTGATCAGTGCATCCGTGGCGTGGCGGTCGCCTCTAGGCTGGTGGGTATTTGTTTGTTTCCTACAATAAATATTTGATGAGTTGTGGTCCTATATGTATGTCTTTCATATGAAATGGTGTAATAGAATAAGGCTAATATGATAAATTAATAAAGGTAACACCACTTATAGCGTTAGTATACTTAACAGCTGTGTTCTAACAAACCAATGAACGATAATTTGATACGTTGATCTATGGGAAAGTTAATATATGACAATCCTAATTTCTAAGCAACTTGATGACGCTGGACACGCCAATTTAACCAAATGTATATTTACCGGCTGTAGTTGACATACAATATAGAAGAACACATTATTACAAACAAACCATACTGACGCTGGACACTTGCTGATTAATGATAAAAATCAACATATCTAAGAATAATTTCCGTTAAAATAATAGCTATTAATATACGTTTGAAGAACAAGACAGGTAGCAAAACAATATAATGCATTTGGGTGATATTAAAAGGTAATTTGAAGAATTATGGCCAATGGGCTTACTCACTCACGGCAGTAAGGCTGGACATGCAGCTATGGGTGTGATCCTGCAACGCATATCGCTTACATACTACTGTGTCCGTTATCTCACGTGATCTGCTCATCTCATTGAATTATTTTCAAAAGCATTTAAGCGTTTCACGAAAACAAAATACAGAATAACTAATATTGCGTTCTACATTTTTTTAGAATACCCTGTCAACCAAAGAGGCATTATCATGGCAAGCCACGACACGCAAATGTATTGTGCTAAGATCTCGCACCGTTACCGAGATAGAAAGATAGCACAAGACCCCCACTTCTTGGCCCATCGTTTCGCTCAAAACCGGGCACATTATGTCTGCGCAAGATACCTCCCAGACCATAAGCTGAGAGCTCGGCGAGCGCGCAAAGCTATAAATGTAAGTAGCGTATGATAACACATTTGATTTGAGTTTGACGGTGAAGACGAAAAGGCTGCAAATAATAGAATCATTGAAAGCGCTCTACTCGTAATCAGAAAGAAGGATCAGGCCAAACAAGAACTGATACGACTCCCATAAACACCACTTTTGACAACGCTGATATGCCGTGCTGACACAATAATGAGGAAGGACGGATTGAACCCTTCGTGAAACAAAGAAGTGAGAAAGGTTCTCGCTGCCCATGAATCACTTGTGATGGAAATGCAAGATATTCTAGTCAAGAAAAGGCAGTCTTCACAGGACGTCACCTGAAGGGAAGTCGGGGAGGAAGCATGGTCGCAAAGAAGTTGCACCTAGACCGACGATACTTTCTCTGCAAGAATGGCTTCGCAAGACAAAATACAGCACAACACTTGAAGGCCAGACGTATGCGGTTACACGTGAAGGAGTTCATGAAGAGACCGGATAAATTTACACTTCTCCCAGGCAAGAAGGATGCCGTGAAAGATGGTACGAAGAAGGTGCAGAAATATACTTTGACAAACTATAAGGAACAATAAGAATTCAATGTAGACATTATTGTCCATGCCGCTGCATGTTTAAAATGGTGTTCGTAGTTGTTTTGTAATTTGTGACGAAGGATAATGATTGTCTTCAATTAAAGCTACATTGCGTGTCCAGCGTCATCAGTATATACCCATTTCTTAGCTCACAGTTTGCCTAGTCTCGATCCCCGGACGCATATGACAGTTGGCACACACAAAGATAACTGATCAGGGTTACTGATTATGTATCATTTATAATTCCACACACTTTTCTGAGATAGCTGCACTAATAAAAAATAGGCCATTCCAAGAAACAACAAATGCTCTAATTGTAGCAAATATTGTAATTTTTCGTCGATGACGCTGGACACGCGATAAAAATCACGTTTTACTTCAAGTGACTGTCATAACAAAAGTAACCCATATTACACTGACCCATTTATGGAAAATATACCACAATATATGTACAATAAGGAAATATAACTTAATTGTTCAGAATTAAGCATTTATTTTTGGACCTGTTAAAACCTAATTGTACACTTTTTGGGACATTGACCCTGCTATTATGAAGGCTTAATCCATAGTTCTTGAAAGAGTATGTATGCGTTCTGCCAATACTTAAAGGATTGTTGGAGCATGAACACAGCGCTGGTCAGGTCTCACACCACATGGCTCTATATAATGGTTTTTAATCGACATTCGTCTACACGTGTTTTGAGAACCGGTGGCACACTTGTCAAGCAGAATGCTTTGGTCTATTCCTGGACAACACTGGATCAGGAACAACTTTTGTGCAACTGCCGATGATACGCCGTGATGCATGACGCACTTCAGCATACGTATGTGTCAACAATAGCATCAGCAGTGCATTATTCATGGACAAAATTGTTGTCAGTTGACACCAGTGCAACCAGGTCTACCAGATCTCGGGTGACCTGCTGTGTGAATCTTCTTCTTCATCAACTAAGCATCTTCAAGCATTCATCTACGAGATGTAAACACTGTGGTGGTTGTAAAGTCGCAAAACAGATCGGAACAATAATTCAGTACGCAAGAGTACTGACGTTGCCACAACCAAGCAAAAATTTACCAATTTAATAACTTTACCGCTGTATAAACAGGTCACCATCCTGCGCAATCAAGGCGTAAGAGTATGTTACGTTAACACACAATCGTGTCGGAAAAAACACTCGCCATTGCAGATCATATACTTGAAAACCACATTGATATGATGGCGATATGAGAAACATGGTTGAAGCCTTTGAGCAACGCCAGTGTGATTACAGACATTGTACCAAATGGATATTCCATCAAGCATATGCCTTGCCCTACCGGCAAAGGGGGCGGTGTCACTATTATCCATAAATCCGAAATTGTCTTACACAAACAGGATACCAACGCATTTCGATTGTTTGAACACATCGAGTGCTGGCTGAAAACACTTGCATCATCCGTGAGAATTGTTGTCATTTACTACCTGCCGCCATCAGCGAAAAATGGCTTGTCAACTACTATTTTTTTGAAGAATGGGACCGTTTTATCGACTAGCATGCCATAAAACCTGGACCTCTGATTATCATGGGAGATTTGTACTTTCATATTGACAACGTTGATGCACGGCGACTGATCAATTCTGTGAATGCCACAGGAATGGTGTTGCATGTTCGAGGGCCAACACACAGGAAAGGACACACGTTGGATGTACTTATGACCTGCAGCACGAACGAACACCTTGTTCAAAATGTTACCGTTACGGACATGGGCCTTTCTGACCACTCTGCGGTGAGTTTCAACGTAGACATTGTTTAACATTGCACTGGTTTGATGAAAATCAAACATCACAAGTTACGCATTATTGATGCAGTGACTTTTCGACAAGACATACCATTGTTCCGCTTGGATGATCTTGACTTGCTGAACTTAGAAGAACTAGTTGATCAGTACAATCATATGCTGGTCAGCTTAGTTGATTCACATGCGCCTATGCAAGAAAAGCATGTCCGATTATGGCAAGACAGCATGGTATACCGACGACCTATGGGCTGAGAAATGAGAGAAACGGCAGAGAGAAAGATCCAAACTAGAGGTGCATAGACAATTGTACGCTGATCAGTGCAAGAGAGTGAATGCACTACTTACCCAAACAAAATCTGCCTATTATTCCAGCATAATCCGTGACACAGGCAAGAACCATCAACGACTTTTCCTAATTGTAAACCGTCTGCTGCATCGCAAAGTGGGAATTGTACTCCCTACTCACATGTCAGAAGCTGAAATGGCGAGTAACTTTTCAAACTATTTTTCAGAAAAGATCAGCAATGTTTGTCGTGAGTTGTCTACCAGCTCTGACAGAGCAATTGGTGACAAAAATGTGGATACCAATAACTGCTGCACATCGGAGGTGTCTTCCTTCTTGTGTTTCACTGACTGATTTAAGTTGTTATGATAAATAGTACAACTCCTCCTTCATATATCGATATTCTAGTGATATTATGAGATTGTACACGTTACTTTCTGTAGTTGGATGCTCAGATATATACATACATACAGATACCTACACTCTGTTTTATAATATAACATGTGTACACTGCACATAAAACAGTTATAAATAACTGGGTGTCATGATGCAGGACAATGACATATAACTGGGAGTTATATAACTCTGTCTGCCCTGAGTCTCTGGGTCCCTGCCTACCCTGAGCCCCTGCCTGTCCTGGGTCCTTGTCTGCCCTCAGGGGTCCCTGTCTACTCTGGGTCCCTGATTGCCCTGTGTCCATGCCTATCCAGGGTCCCTGTCTGTCCTGAGTCCCTGTCTGCCCAGGGTCCCTGTCTGCCCTGAGCACCTGTCTGCATTAAGTCCCTGAGTCCCTGTCTGCCCTGGGTCTCTACGAGACCTACACAGAACAGTAAGTGTCCATGGTAACAAAGCAGGTCAACACTCCACACAGTTGAACTGATAAATTGAAAGTAATCATGTATGTAGACTGACATCATAAGTTGTACTTTGAGACAGTAACTATGACTAATATTTGTACAAAAAGTGGACTGATCTTGTGGGAAAGGGCTATTATGATAAATAAAGTATGTTGGAAGGATTAAGGTATGTTGTTTGAAATAAGGTAACACCAAAGAGTTTAATCATTCATTACTAACTGGGTTGTGAGTTTCACTTGAACCAGTGTCCATTATACACTGTTGTACAGGCCTGGAATAATTGTAATACGTAATAGTAATGATTACAAATGTTTAAGTAATAGTAATAGGTTGAGCAAAAACTAAATATAATAGTAATAGTAAGCAATGCAATATTAATTGACCTACAGTCGCGCCTCATTATAACGCGCCCCGTTATAACGCGGTCGGTCTTGGACCCCGAATTTCTGCCGCCAGGGGGGAAATGGGCGCTATGACAAACTATATTCTATTATATTCTATTCTATTCTATTAACACGGTAATAACTGTCAATTGTTTTGTGTGAAGTTATCCCCGTCTTTGTCTACGATATGTGTATATTGAAAGACTATAAATTTCACGTTGAGGTACAACTGCAACGAATCAAGTGTGAGGCGCGTCACTACGTTGCCGTTGTTTATTCTGCACTGCCAATGCTATCAAAGGTATAAGTTTCTTTGACTATAATTATGGTTAATTTTAACTTTAGGAACAGTAAATGTGGAGCGAGGTATTGTTTGTTTTGTGCCGACATCAAACGAATCGTTTCCAATCTATCTGCTAGTCATGCCCACGGAGTCATGGCTTCCGCGGATCGCGAGTTCGCCTGGTTTCGGCGCCGAGCGGCTTGTAAAGTGCAATTGAAATTCACAAATACGCCTTGCTTAAGAATGGGTTAAACACGTTTTAATACAGCTTAGTAGGCAATATCAGTAAGCTAACTTTGCGTAACAAATATCAGCTTTTCGCTACGATGAACGCAAAGCTTCGCCTGTACTGGTGCGCCAAAATATTAATTTGTCAACCGCATATGAATTGGAGAATCGTAATATTGTTCGGCACAGTAAATGTGCTTTCTAAATTGGTATTTTCATATTGATTGAAAGACAAAGTTAAGCCAATTGTGAGCGTACTTACAGCTTTAAATCCTTAATCAACTCTAACACAGCATTTGTCAAATCATTTGCGTATTCGGCTGCTGAGTGCCAGGTCATTATTTTAGATCTTACGTCAGCGGTAACATATTATCTTTCGGTTGACCGTGGATTGTTGGTCCATTGTTTATTTAAAAACGGTACACAATTCATGAATTTTATTCAGTTCAACATTCAGCAGTGTATGACATTTAAACAGAATACACATTGACGTTGGCTGGCTGTTTAATAAACTTCATAAACTGCGTATAGACTGTGCGACGTGCACAATTTGGCTTCGAGTTCGATGCCGATGGCGTTCTCGGGTAAGACCACATTTAAAATTTACATACTCTATGACTCATAGACATAGGCGGCCATTATAACGTTTCCTTCCTTTCTTGCAAAATTTCTTACGATTTTCTTTAAAATTTCACAGCATATTTAAAATCCACCCAAACCTGACACCCCTCAATTTTGCCCCAATCTGGTGACGCATTTTGAAATATTGGTGTGTTCTGCAAAATAGCCACGGCACTGGCACTATGCGAATACGCGAGCGACTAGAGACTAGACTAGAGACTAGAGTAGAGTATATTTATTGCTATCTCGTGAAAGATTTAATGCAGGAGTGCATTCATTCAGTATTTACTGGACTAACATGTGCCACGTCAAAGTGCTCGAATAAAATTCACACATCACACCAAAACGGTAATGGCGGACGAATCCTTAATGTGGTCTTACCCCAAATAGATCTCCTGAATCTTGCAAATCTTCACGAAAGTTAGATTTATATCAAGTTGTACATATAACTAGATTAACCTCAAAGGGAAATTTACACTGTCTCAATAACAATTAAAATATGCGTCATCAAACTGTGCACACCTCCAAGCTAAACAGCGCCTTGAGGCTTGACTTGAGTTGATTTAAACATGCTTATTCGGTATCTTATACCACATACAACGTTTGCAAGTACATCAATGAGTCCATTGTCCTAATCATATTTTTTTTAAACATCACCAAATTCTTACAAAGGTACTAAAAATAATTTCCGATGTTAAATATACGGATAAAACATACAAAATACCAGTGAAAAAAGCAGCTTCTTGTCAAAGTAGTTCACGTAAGCTTACGATTAGTTTAAGCTGCCTTGCCTTGTGCACACTTTGGTATAAATCGGTTATGTTACAGCTGAAAAGTGCATGACCGTCGACAATGATAGCATGCCAGTCCATGTACACAATTTCAAAAGTTTTAATTGATGTGGGTAAAATTTGGATAATTGCGGTCGCTGCATATTTAGAGAGTCACACACTGCTATGATATTCTCAGTCACATTCGGGGTATATTTATGCAGATTCTCAATTGTTCTTGTTGTCTCAGTTAGTGTATGGATGTTGCTGTAAAAAACAGGTGCTAGATGCCTGATTGGTAGAAGTGTGTGGACAACTTGCTTCCTATGGTGGCCAACATTTCACTGAAATTAGGGCCGCGTTAGGGGGGTGGAATCAAAATGTTGCCTGCTTGCTCATTGCTTATTGTGCGATCCAAGTATGATATATACAAGTGCCATATATTTAGGAAGGACAAGTTGGAACAGCAGAAACACTCATGTTAGTATTGGAGTTAAGAAACACGCATTTATAGATGTCGCTTACAAAAATATAAATGATATAACTGAGGCGAAATTCATCTTACTGGAAATATGTCAATATTGTCGCACATGATGCAGATTTAAAAGAAACTCCACGCCCTGACACATATGCACTTTTTACACAAGCTTTCGTGGTACTCAGTATCATAGAACATGCTTGGAATGTAGTTTTTAACCTTCACACCAACTAAATTACCATTTTATTTTCCATGCATGTCACCTAATATCAGGTTTATTAATGACTTTTAAAACCTCTTAGACGTAACACTAACAGTATGCAATAGCTGCACGGTATACTGGTCTACATTAGCTTCCAAATGCAGTCGAAAAACCATCACCCGTCGCTCAAATCACATTTTGGCGGTTTTCGTGATAAAACGGGCCGTATTTCTAATTTGGGGTAAGACCACATTTAAAATTTACATAGGCGGCCATTACAACGTTTCCTGCAAAATTTCTGTTACGATTTTCTTGAAAATTTCACAGCATATTTAACCTCCATTGACACAAGTGCTGTGGAAAACTCATTTTTCAGAAAAATCCACCCAAACCTGACACCCCTAAATTTTGCCCCAATCTGGTGACGGATTTGGAAATATTGGTGTGTTCTACAAAATAGCCACTGTGCGAATACTCGAGCGACTAGAGTATATTTATTGCTATCTCGTGAAAGATTTAATGCAGGAGTACATTCATTCAGTATTCACTGGACTAACATATGCCACGTCAAAGTGCTCGAATAAAATTCACACATCACACCAAAACGGTATTTTCAAGGGCACTCTTTCGGTGGGTAATGGCGGACGAATCCTTAATGTGGTCTTACCCCTTCTTCGTGCAGCAGCGGTGTCGCCGTCGGTCGTTGTCGTAGCGCCCCTGACGGCAGATATGGGAATACACCACGTTTATAACGCGGATTCATTTCATGGACTACCGCGTTATATTATAACGAGGCGCGACTGTACGTTATATACTTTTATATTACTAAACTGGGCTTTCACTGCTTTGATTCGAAGCCAGTTCTGCCAAATGCCAAGTTGCCAACATCCCTTTTCATGTAAGCCTAGATGGGTTTAGTGACTGCCTCCATGGTGCACACAATTCAGCCTAAACTGCTACTTGAGCCAATAATGAACTGTCCAACAAGCACCAAGCAGCAGTAGAGCAATGTCGTTTAATTAGACTCTAATATGATCCACAAAGTTATGTGGCATTGACTATTGCTTTTAACTTTCATTCCAGTATGGTATTTAAATATAAAATGGAACATATATGTTCTATCCTTAGTCAATGTAGTTAGTAGATTGTACTAAATATGGTATATACTATATATATATTTTTTTATATATATAAATATTTATGATTTTTTATACATAATATATATATATAATACTTCCCTAATGATGGTGATGAAATTACTTGACATTCTCAAATATTATTTCAAATACTTTGGGCATGGGTATCAATAAATAGCAAGTTAGATTTGTTATCCACCTGTCTTATTGAATTTCTTGAGACTATGAGTCAAACAATTGTACTTATTGTATTTATGCATACAGTGCATTACATCAACAAATGTTCTGATGAAAAATGTAATAGGAAGAATTTAGCATCTAATAGTAATAGGAAGGAAATAAATAGTAATATAATACATTGTAATAATAATATGACTTTGCAAAGTAATTGACCCTAGGCTTGCTGTTGTATAATGTCTACCTTCTGCAATCACATTTGTCAGACTCTAGTCTGGGGACATAATGTGCACATGTGACAGAGGGTCACCCCACACTCAAAATGACATGACACCTTGACAAGGAGCAAGTTTTTATGGGCCTACATATCAACTGACTGTGTTCCCAGCCAGAGTGTAGTGGGTGGGTATATCTGTTATTTGTATTAACAGTAGACCAAGTCTGTTCCAGGATGCAGGATGATTTTAGCTGACAGGCAGTCAGTCAGACTGGTTGACTCAGAAACAAGTCCTGATAAAAATTATTGTTTTATTAGTCCTTAAAAATAAATGTGCCGGGTACCATCATACTGTTGTATCATATATATATGTGACAGTTATGGCAGATACTAATACTAAAAGTGGCTTTATATAATCAAGAAAACAGGCCGTTTCTCATTTGAATTAAATGTTCACTAAATATGTTAATTACAATTAAACAATTACATGTGATTTTGTAGACCCAATTACAAAGTCGTCAGAATAAATAAGTTTAGTTTAACCAGGCACAGCAAACGGCAGTGGAGTACAAGGCGATGTCTGCAGAATTTGAAGCCTGACACCGACGTTTCATTAGCATTTCCTTTCCCGAAGCCGACAACTGAACAACCTGTAACATTGCTGGCGCTTGGTAACTTGCTAAGATAATTACCCGATGCGGGAATAATGCAACTACAATGGGATAGCATGTAACTATATCTGTAACCATGTATGTATGTTTGTCCATGTTGCTCATCAATTTAGCAGCGTGTGATAAAATGCTACCTTATTGTCTTATTTGGTTTATTCCATCACAACGCCCAACTAGCATGTACACAGCATAAATTAATTCACATAATCAGAGCTAGTTTGATGGGACTGCTCCTCTAAACATGGACTAGTCCGGTCACTGAAAGTGAAACTACTTGTCCGGGACGATCAGACTGGCCTTATTTTGCAGCCTGCTGTTCCCAACAACAGGGTATGTACAGTTGCTAACAGTAGACTGTAACATATTTTAAGTTGTTTTTGGATTACTCTGAAATTAACAGTGTCACTTGATGATGCTGTGGCTTCACCTGTATATGATCTACGATCCTTTTGTGGCATGTCAGTATAAAAAGGTCTCACAAACTAACACACCAACACTGTCCAGCAGGAATATTGTAATGTAAAGAAGAAGAATTTGTTTTATTTGACCCAGACATTTCAAATAATACATACAATATATCCATGTCAACAAAATGTAATAATACTAATATATAACCTTATAGTAAACATGGTATAATGTATGATAAATAACGAAAAGTAGGATCAGGAGACTCCTCTAAGACTATGGTAGTCGCTATCGAGGAGCCACCTTTTGTAATAAAATTTTTATTGAATCAATACATCACCTAACCAAATACTTCCAGAAAAAAACCCAATATGTTTGCATGTGTGTAGTGTGAGCAAGCTTACATGATTATTGAGTTTGTCGTTTAGGCACTGTTTTGTACTGTATCAAGTTGACAGGTGGTTGTCGGTTCTTAATTTTGCATACATATATAGCAATTTTGCCATGTGCATGTTACTTGATAGTTTTGTAAAAAATAAAGTTTAACATACTTGGCAAATCCTTGTGAAATATGTATACTAAGTTTTTCTTTGACAATATCAGGAATATTATTTAGTAAAAGTAGCAAATTATGCCTAAGACATTTCTTAGCAAATTCATGTTTCATTTTATAAGTGTATATTTTATTCCTGGCTTTTGTATCATGATTATGTACCTCATAGTTATAATCATATATTTATTTTTAGCTTGATTTATTTAATTGATGATAATGTTATAATTATGGTTTGGATCAGCATTTGAACTTGTATCTAATTGTTTTTTATTTCAGAAGAAATTATATCACTTCTGACATTTAACATAGCCTCTTTATTTTGTACACTAACTCGTATAAATTTTGTAAGATGTTCCTCTTTTAGAGCAGTGTCCATAAGCATAAAATATGGTTGATCAGAATTTTGTTTAATTAATATTCCTGCTGTACTTTGCAAAATATGCTTTGTTAAATTACAAAAAAATTACCAATAAGTGTACCTGTACATGTTGTGAACCTTGTAGGAAGAGTAATTTGGGGGAAGAGACTAAATGATGTTACCATGTCAAAGAAAGTGCTACAGTGTTGTTGCTCGTTTATTTTTAGCATATTTATATTGTAGTCCCCCCAAGAATAAGGTTGTTGTGTTGGTGATGTTGCATAGATGATATGTAGGTAACATATACCAGTAGATATACAAGAAACCTTAACACCTTGTATTGTTCAAGAAAGTTTGTTATAGAGATTTATTCTTCTGTGCTCAAATATGAAGTGCAGCCAGTATATTGGGATCAAACACGAAAATAATTGTACAATCCTAGCAAGAACTTGCAAAGGTGAAACAACTAAAGAGACAGTAGGCAATGTATTCATTTTTAAAATAAACGGCTTGCTCATCTAACTAAAGATTTGGCTAGATGGGCAAGCCTTTTATTTTTAAAATGAATACATTCCCTCCCTCCCTCCCTCCCTCCCTCCCTCTCTCTCGTGCCATCACAATCATGAATGGGAGGCTCTACTGCTTCCTTCCATGAATATCTACATTTGCCAAAGCAACTTCATAGTAGTGTGCATGTTTGTTAAAAATACATTGGCAATGCAGAATTAACTACTACCAGTAGAGGTGGTAACAAAATCCACTGGCTAATAACGTTGTTTCCTTGAGAAACAATGAGGCAAAATTCTCCACTGATGACACTGACCGAAATGTCATATACTGCACTTGCTAGTGCAACCTTTGCTTGCATATTCAGAGATCAGTATGACTTCGGAAAATATACATTTCCCTATATTATAATTATATATTATAACAGGCTACTGACTATGATGTGACTAAAAATACACTTTTAAAATAAAATTAATGTCTAATTAACCACTGATAATTTTAAAATAAATAAATAGTGTCCTTCAAATGCGTGTTGTTCGTAATTTAGTTATAATTTCAATGAAGATTTGCATATAATTTCCTAACAATGCTTAGGTGGTGTTTTAATTAACTTTAATTACAAGTTTTCTGTGTTTGTATCAAACTTGCTATCAACTGTATGTTCCAATTAATAATGTATTAACATTATTTAGCCAATATAGGCAGAATAAAGACATTGTGTCATTGAACAATTTGCGCAATGAGATATTGTCTGCCCATATTTATTATACATCATACGGCATATTATTTGTGAATATCCTTTGTATTATGTTTGAATGGCAGGCCTTTAATGAAATAAGACTAATGTGTCCAGGTTTCGTGAGAATCGACCATATATATATACCAGACCTGGGGCCGAAGTACTCGGTACTCATGTACTCGAGTACATTTTTGAAGTACTTGTACTCATGAAACTTATGGGTCATGGACTCGTACTCATTGTACTCAGATTTTACGAGTACATTACGAGTACATCTGGGTACTTTCTCAATATGTTCTGGGGAAAATAACTATATTTGGTTATAAAATGAAACTTTCCTGAAATATTTAAATGTTCAACTATTTTAAAAATACTTTGTTATTTCTGATAGTATACAACCTTACCATCCCTACACATCCTCATTCTCTGGTAACGATGACTATGATACCCAAACATGGCAACAGGCAGCATCTTTTCCCAGTCAGAAACACCCTGTTAAGCAAACATAATAATTGTAGGCTTGCAGTTCAGACCTTAAACCTGTTTGTTTAATTAAGCCATAAAGAGTCAATTAGCAGTCAACCCACCAGTTAGACAGGAAATGCCTTTGATGTAGTATGGAGACCATGCCACTTGGCACTGGCTGACAGGGCTAACTGCTAAGAACAAGAACTGCCAGTCTTCCTCTGTAGAAGTAAGTCTCCTACACTAGTATAATCCTATGCCAGCAGCCTGGCTAAAAAGTCTAAAGGGGATACTGAGCCTGTTATGTGGACATGTGCTAACCCTCTCAACAACTAGTAGTCTATGATCAGAAAATATAAATTGCAAACTTATAACATCAGCAGATGAACGTGAGGTGAACGAATACCTCAGTCAGCCATGTACAGATTGTCACAGTGACCCACTGCAGTTCTGAGTTTTCCAACTGTGGGTCAGTTGGTCCCTCACCATCTCAGCATTCCAGCCTCATCAGCCCCAGTTGAAAGGGTATTTAGCATAGAAAGTATTCTGCCCTAAACAGTACAGCCTGGAAGACTCAACCTGTGAACAACTCGTGTTCATTCAGTGCAATAGCAGATAGATGATAAGATCATACGATGCCACTGAAATGAATGCCAATGAAGTGAATTTCATTGTTGATGAAATAGAGGTTTTTTTAATTTTCCTCATACAAAATTTATCAACTGCCATTACATATTCACTTGTGCATACTTGTTACATATTCACTTCAGTTATATAAATTAGATATATATTTTTTAATGTACTTGAACGTTTACTCGTACTCGTGAGAATGTACTCGTACTCAGCTTTTAGCAATGTACTTGTACTCATCCATCGTCAAAGTACTCGTACTTGTACTCATAAAACGTACTCGGCCCCAGGTCTGATATACACACATACATACATAGAAACAGCAGCTAGTCAGCTTGTGTGGATAAAATGTTTCAGTTTAATATTCTAGGTAGTGTATTCAGAAATATAATAAGAATAATTATTTGCACCACACAAAATTAATTTGGTGATTTTTAGAGCATTGTTTTCAGATGTTGTATGACCTATCTTGTGTAAACGAGTGTTCTGTCCCACACAACATTACATGCACAACTGGTCTGCTACAGGAGCAGCATTTACAACTCGACTTGGTTACATAAACAAAGTCAAGAAAGGGATGCCTACTGAACACAATGAATGGCAGTTCACAAAGAAGACAGTAAGATTGTTTATAGAATGGCTGGAGCTTGGCTAGAAGTCACAGTACGTGACCTATTGGAATAGGATTGTGGTAAGTTGGAATATTGATAACCATTACTGAGGCAACTATTTATAAAGGAAACAAAACAGAGACAGGGGGCCAAAGCTATTAAAACAACTGAACAGGGTGCAGTGCACACAATAGGGTTTATACAGTATTTCTACCATTATAACCAGTGTGTCTTATTATTGTCTACCTTGAAAACAAAACGAAAAATCTGACATAATCGTAAACTTGACAGTCTCCTATGGTCTCTCTTTGAAAAGGTGTGACCAACTCTCTGACATTATTGGTAGACTAACAGTGTTATGGACCAACTTCATTCAGAGGTAAAAATTAGGTCAAACTTGTATATATTCCATGAAAACAACATTTTCAAGATGTCACAATAAAACTTACAAATTAAATGAAATTAAATGACAATTTATTTAATAAAAAAAATAGAACTATACATAGTGTTTTTGTTAATATTGTTGTACTATAGATTTGATCATTCTTAGTGCAATCAACTACATTAATTGCAGAGATTAATTTTACTGAAGAGCTCATTGACATGCTGATTATACGATGTAGTCATGTAGATGGGTGGGCAATTCATGTTATTTTAAATTGTTTACACTACACTATGTGTAACATAAATTTTTATGACCTGTGATGTGTGTTATGTAACTCCTAGATTATCTTCAGCTAACATTTGATCCCTGACCCTAAAGGGTCAAATATATTCAATATAAGGTTGCTTGGAGTAAATTCAATGACATGAATGTTCTAACCAATGGTGACCGGGATCATATCCTGGTTGAGGTGACTCATCAAGTAACTTCCTATACCTGCGGCTAGAGTTATGTAGTTGTGACCCAAAGTTCATGCTTTCGCCAAATATATATAGGTTTAAATTGACATTTATATAGTTAGTGTTATAATAAAACAATAATAAATTGGGTGCTTTTATCTCATGTGATAAGATAAGCAGTGTCATGCTTGACTAATGTTACAGGAAGACAAATGTAGATAGAATAGATAGAAACAGTATTATTATAGAAACAGTATTAGATAGAAACAGTATTATTATTATTTGCCTACTTCATATATATGACAGGAAATAAAAATACACGGAGATAAACAGTAAGTCTTAGTCTTCACTTCACACGCATCACAGGACAGTTAAAGCTAAGCCTAAGGCTAAGCCAAGCACATCTGCCATTAGATTAACATCTGGCACTGCTTACGTTTAATTTATGGATATTTTAAACAACAGGCCTTGTCTAATACAGTGACAGTGTAGTGAGATACACGGTACTGAAAAAACGAATAAAACATTCCTCCAAACCGGATCTTTAAGTTCAAAACCGCGTGCCAGCGTTAGACCTTATATTTTCAAGAAGCCGTAGAGTTTCGGTGACAAGCGATTGTAATCTGCGTTACGCCGTTAGCTGGCTCACTCGGGTCTTGTACTATTCCGCGGCCGGTGGCTAGAAACGCAACGCGTCGGCACCCACCTTCAAGGGCTTCCATCGATGACGCCATCGCAACTGTATCCAAGCTTCGAACATGAAACAGTGTGTCCTATTTGCCAAATGCCGGGTCTACACCATCATCTGCACGCACCGATACATGGACAAAGCAGAATTGAAAGTGCTCATTTGATAGATGATCGACGGAAGTCAATGACCAAGTGACACATACTGGCGACATCTAGCGAGTAACACCGATTACGAGGCTCCGAAAGTTGTTAGACTGAGAGGGCTGACTGGGTCATGTTCTAGTTAGACTCCTGTCCGTTGCGAATAAAAATACAGTGTATTTTTGAGAAATGATTTTTTTTAAACAAAATTCACATGCTGTGACATAAGTCTGGCCTTTGATGATTTCACACCCTAAGGTGATTTTTGTTGATATTTTTACCTTTCTAAATATAGCACAAGGCCAAAAAATCAATATAAATTGGAATTTATCATAATAACTGGCTGAATTGAATATTCTTATCAAGCACTATCTGGAAAAAACTTTTAGGAGTTCATACGTACCACATGAGAATGAGTGTGCAGTGTAGAGATATGCCAGATTAGAAATTGTCGGACAGTGAAATGTATATTCACACAGTGCCCTGTCATGTAGGGTGGCTCTTTTGAAATGTGTATAAAAAACAAACACGTGGATGAATTACCAAAAAAAATATCACACATTGTATGAAATAGGACAGCCTATGAAATGTGCTAGTTTCAAAAATTGCCTTCAAAATTGCCTTGCCTATTTGGGGTCATGTTCTAGTCAGACTTCCTGTCCGTTGCAAACGAGGACAAATGCAGTGTATTTTTTAGAAATGATTTTTTACAAAATTCACATGCTGTGACATAAGTGCATTTGAGTAGGGAGATTTTCATGTGTGATTGTAGAAGGTGTTGACTGTAAAATGGTGGATTTCTAGATGATTTGAATAAGCGAAAGGACATTTGGCAGCAATTTGCCTGTGTGACCTGTTTACGGAGTAATTCTTTCCGGCATTTGTAAATATTGACGGGTGTCACACATACAGGCATTTTACAAGAGCTGGAAGTATGCAATTTAAAAAAAAATCTATCAGCATGTCAATGATATGATGATAACAGCAGGTGAGAAGTTTAAGACATGTTGCAGGTCACGTTTTCTTATAATCGGACAAAATGTTAACATGGTCGCCTATGGGAAAACCAACAGTGTGTTGACCCCAATAAAGTCCCTGGCAACGGAAACACAGCTACACAGTGAGGCATCATGGAGGACACGTTTTATGAGAAATATTCAGAAAAAAATAATGAAAATGCGTGTGTGTCATCAATAAGTGTATATTGTGGACAGGCTGTATGAAATGCAGAAAAGGGTCAAATGTGAAGTATGGTGCAATTAATTGTAAATTTGCATGTGGCAATAGACGCACAATAACAGCCCACTGTTTAGCCTACATGCTGCAGCACCGTACGACATTCCTACAAGCAGTACTGGATGCTTCCCATCTCTGTCACAATAGCCTGTGTGTAACAGCCGATCATGTGACCCTTGAGCCACACCATGTGAACAATGAGAGGATACGTACGTTGCAGTAATGTTGACAAATGTTCCGGTCATGGCGCTTACCCGGCATGCATGATAGATTAAAAATAGGTAAGAACTTACTTTTTTGGGAGTAAATGTAGAATTTACTTTTCCGAATTACCGTCGTAATGACTGGTCACTGGGGTGCGTTTACAGTCATGTGTCCATATCAGTCAGCCCATGCTAACGGATATGATGTAATATTGTCGATTGTTTGTGGTGCTCGTGTTCTGGCTGTGTTCACAGGCAGGCAGGTGGAGTTGTGTCGCGTGTATGTCAGATCGGATGGTGTAGATCTTGTCTCATTGCGTACGCACAGACAGTCAGTTTTGCAGCTCAAGTAGACGCTGCAGAAATACAGAATGTCACAATTGTTAGAATGCTGTGTACGCCTACTCTCTGCTTTCGTAAGGGTGTTCAGCCGATTGGCGTGACCTTAATGAATATGGGTGATCAGTGAATTACAGGTGGCTTTCGCTGTCTGCGTCTTCTTCTGTTTGGTTTGACTGTCGTTGCTGTTACATCTGTCGACAGTGTGGTGGTACGACTCTCTGGTTCGGGATCAAGCCGACTCTTTCTGTATATGTCGTCTTGGCATCTGTTTTGTTTTGGCTCGAGATACTCTCTCATTCTCTTTGACTTGGTTCTTCGTCTGTGTAGGGGAACCGATGGCTGTCTGGAATACTCTCGCTGGTAGAGCACGTCCTGCTGAATCCGTTTGACAGCACGTGCCACTCTGCCATCCTTTGTAATTGGACACTGAACGTTTTCCAGCTTTCGTAGCATTGAAATTCCAGCACCGTAGTTTAAGCGTTCGATGACTGAAAACATACGTCCCAATGCATTTCAAATGCTGTGAGGTATTCCACCAATTCTTGCGACCACCACTGCAGACAATTTCATGTCTGCGACAGTTTTTGCACGTGCCAGAATAGCAGTCTAACGTGACTTGAATGATGTCCGGCATACGACTAGATATGGTTGTCGAGTCGCTGTCGTGAAGCATATATTTACACTTGTGTAAATCTTCTGGTACCTGGTCTTCACGTCTTCCGCAAACATTCTTCTGTTTTCTGTTCGCATGGCAGCAGTCTCTCCTGGAAACATTCTGGAGGAGAATGACGCTTTCATGATGTGATGAAATTGCGTTTGAGACAGATGTGTCATATTGGATTTTCTCTCTGTCTGTGTACCTGCTGGTATGGCATCTTGTATACCTCGAGATGCTAATGCATCTCCGTCGGTAGCAATGTATTTGATTGCAACACTGTCTTGTGTAAGACGGTCACTAATCTTTTTCCCAATTCTGTACTCAGACAGTGGTTCTGTTGCTTGCACACTGGCTGTGCAACCGGCATGCCCAGGACAGGTTACATCGATGCCTTGACTGCGAATTGAAGATCCTAATTTGCAGAGCTTGTTGTCCAGGTGGAACGCTATGATTTCCCGATTGCCAGTTTGTCAGCTGACTGCAGTTCCCACAGCCTGTGACGCATTTTGTCCACCACAACTATAACTGTTTTTCAGATTTGTCGAGTTGTATCTCAGTGTTTCCCCTAGTATATAACAAGCGAGGCGGGCCGCCTCGCCGTTTTTCTATGCCGCCTCGCCCAAAATATGCCGAAATTGCCGCCTCGTAGGTATGTTATGCGCCCATTTTTTTCGTTCTTTCGCGATATATTCAGCGTCAGCGAGCGGCGCGAAATGACATCATAAATTCACTTATATTCCTGCAAAATCACAGATTTGTACCAACATCGTTTAGTCGTCTTAACGTCGCTCAGAGCAGTTAGGATTTAACTCGATTGGACAACGTGAAAGATGTCAGTTGTCCAATCACGGAATATTCCTGTGGGATCCCCGTTATCTCCAATGGTGACACCTTGCGGAATTTCGACATACTAGAAATCTAGACATTCATGTAAAATGGCGCCGAAACGGTAACGTGCGTTTTGGTTTATGACGATGGTAGGAGTGAAAACATTGCAGGCTGATGGCACTACGTCACTTGTCGGCACTTGTGTCGAATCCGGACTCTTTTGAAGCCCAAATAAGAACCGTGCATCGTATTCACTAATCGGCACTTGTATCGAATCCGGACTCTGTTGAAGCTCAAATAGCGACCCGGTTTGCGCTAGTCTGTGCCGTTGAGCTTGTGGCCATGTGTTACCGCACAGTGCGCTTAAAATGAGAGATACAGTATACAACAGCGTATGTTGATACAAACCGGGGCGCTATATTTACGCCTCAAATGGACGTAAGACGCAATATACTTAAAGGTAAATATGCCTAGAATAATGCTGTATGATGGAAATACAGTGTATCTCACTGATGTATCAAAGTTAAGCAAAACTCAAGTTATAACGGCGAAATCAAAGTGGGTCCGGATTCGACGCAAATGCCCACACCTTACAAGGCCACAAGTCTGTTAAACTAATAACATGATCTGTGCGGTTTTGTTTGAACAAAATAAGGAATGTGATTCGTAAGATATCTTTGTGCTAAATATATGATACATATTCGACAAAGTTGTGCAAACAAACTTTTGAGAAAGTTGATTTGAGTGAAATACTTACGAACATCAACCACCGAAGTTCACATCTCATAAAAAATGCCTACTACCCAAAACCGTGCATACTAACGGGTTATCAATAACTTGGGTTAGACAATGATATGTTTGCACAGTAATTGGATATACTAAACAACTTATACTGTTTTATAAAAAGGACACAATTTGAGAAACGTTCTTGCGATTAATATAATAGAAACATACTTTTGTGGCATTCCAGAAATCACCGTTTAATTAATTGTATAGCATTCTAGCAACAAATAAAATATCTTTTGAACATAAACCACCAATTTTCCATATTATTATGATATTACAATTATTTAAAGGTGATGATGAGAGTCTTCAGATTATACCATTGGATGCTTCCCAGAGAAGTCGAGATGGTGTTCGACTGAACAGGTCTGCCAGGGAGTAAAGTGTAAAGCGCTTTCAGCAGTCCAGCGCTATATAAGAACTTACCTTTTACTTTTTTACTGACTCTGTCAGTGAGGTAACAAGGCCTAGGGTCAGCGCAAGAAAAACCTAACCATAACCAAGTACCAGTGGTCAAGTGGAATCCACACCTCAACACGATGAAACAGTCATGATTACTGACTTTTATCAATCATGATTATTACATTACTACACAAGTAGTGTCTTGTTGTTTTATATCTTCCCCTCTATATTCAATAGTAAAGGTTAAAATGTACCTCAGAATGCACCATTTTAAAGCTAGTTTTTAAAAATCTATGGGGGAGCATGCCCCTGGACCCCCCTAACAACGCTTTGCGCCTGCGGCGCTCGCGTACCCCACCCCTACCACCTCGCCCATCATTTTACCCAGGGGAAACACTGGTACTACTATCTAACATCGACGTTTATGTTGATGGGGGTCGTCTTCTGGCAGACCATGCAGGATGTTAGTTGCTTTAGTTTTTCCGTCTTCTCTTATGTAAGTTATCCATTGTTGCCTGGGCAGTGAGAGTTGCAACTTTGTTTGCATTTCTTTGTAACCCTGACCGACTTGGTGGGGGCGTATTCGTCGCAGCTAGAATGTGACGGATCTTTGTGGTTCCTATCGTTGAATCCCGTAGACCGACGTGAAGTGCCACATTAGTCGTTGCGGCCCGCTGACCACAGCGTCCAGTGTTCACCTCAGTGTATAGTTTGTACATGCGTGAGTGATAATCACAATGTGTACACCGGAGTGATTGCTTCCGGCACAAAACGATCTATCGTTCCTCGTGTACTTCAAAATTTGCAAAAGTGCATGTTGTCTTTGCATGCTCTGCATAGCAATCATTCCACATATCAGCAGTTTTCTTCACATACAGCAGACGCATCTCAGAATCTTTATGGTTTTTGTTTGCTTGAAGATAGCTGTCTGTTAAATCCAGGCACCTATCTGCCTGTGGTCGTAGAATTTTGGCATTGCCACATACTGCATCGGCATCCGGTACTGTTAACAGTCCACCCGCAGTTTCCTGTACCACTCTGGAATAGTCGTCCATATGTAGTCGTGATATCCACACACGACCCGTTTGAGTTTCTGATGTTTCAGCACGTGTTGATTTGAAGTATCAATGACGTTGCTGAAAACCACACGGATTACTCGTCTTGCCACCAACAGGCGGTGGCTTCTTATCACTAACTTTACTAATCTCATTTGTAGTCTCTGTCATTGTAATATCGCAGCAGAATAATCCAGGCAAAATTACAGTTGAAAGGGACAAACCGTTATTGGAAATTACAGACTTCTCATCAGTCTGCCAGTCCAAATCACAGTGAATGAAGATTTGTGTGTGTCAGTTTGGAAAACAAATTATGAAAATAAACCAATCATGTTGCAGCATGGTAATTCAACAGTCTTTTTTGTTTACTTTTCAGGTAATTAAACACATGGGAAGACCTTATCAGTGACCCTAATGACACTTGAGCACAGCCACTGTTGTGAGCCACCATAATGAGGACTGCTATGTGATACTCTCTACTGGCTCTGCCTTCTGGCCAATCAGGCAAGTGCTATTGTCTTCTGGATGTCTGCTAATTAGGCTGTGTAATATTATGCAATTGAACTGCTTGAGATGTCTGGCCTTTGATGATTTCACATGCTAAGGTGATTTTTGTTGATATTTTTACCGTTGTAAATAGGGAACAAGGCCCAAAAATCAATATAAATTGGAATTTATCATAACTGGTTGAATTGAATATTCTTATCAAGCACATATTGGACTATCTGAAAAAAACTGTGTTAGGAGTTCATACATACCACATGAGAATGAGTGTGCAGTGTAGAGATATGCCAGATTATAACTTGTCGGACAGTAAAATGCATATTCACACGGTGCCCTGTCAAGTAGGGTGGCTCTTTTGAAATGTGTATAAAAAACAAACAAGTGGATGAATTACAAAAAAATCACATTGTATGAAATAGGATAACCCATAAAATGTGTTATTTTCAAAAATGTTCTTCAAAATTGCCTTGTCTACTTGGGGTCATGTTCTAGTTATACTTCCTGTCCGTTGCAAACGAAGAAAAATGCAGTGTATTTTTTAGAAATGATTTTTTTTTTTAATTCACATGCTGTGACATAAGTGCATTTGAGTAGGGAGATTTTCATGCGTGATTGTAGAAGGTGTTGACTGTAAAATGGTGGATTTCTAGATGATTTGAATAAGCGGAAGGATATTTGGCAGCAATTTGCCTATGTGACCTGTTTGCGGAGTAATTCTTTCCGGCATTTGTAAATATTGACGGGTGTCACAATACAGGAATTTTACAAGAGCTGGAAGTATGCAATTTAAACAAAATCTATCAGCATGTCAATGATATGATGATAACAGCAGGTGAGAAGTTTAAGACATGTTGCAGGTCACGTTTTCTTGTAATCGGACAAAACGTTAACATGGTCGCCTATGGGAAAACCAACAGTGTGTTGACCCCAATAAAGTCCCTGGCAATGGAAACACAGCTACACAGTGAGGCATCATGGAGGACACGTTTTATGAGAAATATTCAGAACAAATTAATGAAAATGCGGGTGTGTCATCAAACAATAAGTGTATATTGTGGACAGGCTGTATGAAATGCAGAAAAGGGTCAAATGTGAAGTATGGTGCAATTAATTGTAAATTTGCTTGTGGCAATAGACGCACAATAACAGCCCACTGTTTAGCCTACATGCTGCAGCACCGTACGACATTCCTACAAGCAGTACTGGATGCTTCCCATCTCCGTCACAATAGCCTGTGTGTAACAGCCAATCATGTGACCCTTGAGCCACACCATGTGAACAATGAGAGGATACGTACGTTGCAGTAATGTTGACAAATGTTCCGGACATGGCGCTTACCCGGCATGCATGATAGATTAAAAATAAAAATAGGTCAGAACTTACTTTTTTCGGGAGTAAATGTAGAATGAACTTTTCCGAATTATCATCATAATCACTGGTCACTGGGGTGCGTTTACAGTCATGTGTCCATATCAGTCAGCCCATGCTAACTGATATGATGTAATATTGTCGATTGTTTGTGGTGCTCGTGTTCTGGCTGTGTTCGCAGGCAGGCAGGTGGAGTTGTGTCGCGTGTATGTCAGATCGGATGGTGTAGATCTTGTCTCATTGCGTATGCACAGACAGTCAGTTTTGCAGCTCAAGTAGACGCTGCAGAAATACAGAATGTCACAATTGTTAGAATGCTGTGTACGCCTACTCTCTGCTTTCGTAAGGGTGTTCAGCCGATTGGCGTGACCTTAATGAATATGGGTGATCAGTGATTTACAGGTGGCTTTCGCTGTCTGCGTCTTCTTCTATTTGGTTTGACTGTCGTTGCTGTTACATCTGTCGACAGTGTGGTGGTACGACTCTGGTTCGGGATCAAGCTGACTCTTTCTGTATATGTCGTCTTGGCATCTGTTTTGTTTTGGCTCGAGATACTCTCATTCTCTTTGACTTGGTTCTTCGTCTGTGTAGGGGAACCGATGGCTGTCTGGAATACTCTCGCTGGTAGAGCACGTCCTGCTGAATCCGTTTGACAGCACGTGCCACTCTGCCATCCTTTGTAATTGGACACTGAACGTTTTCCAGCTTTCGTAGCATTGAAATTCCAGCACCGTAGTTTAATTGTTCGATGACTGAAAACATACGTCCCAATGCATTTCAAATGCTGTGAGGTATTCCACCAATTCTTGCGACCACCACGGCAGACAATTCCATGTCTGCAACAGTTTTTGCACGTGCCAGAATAGCAGTCTAACGTGACTTGAATGATGTCCGGCATACGACTAGATATGATTGTCGCGTCGCTGTCGTGAAGCACATGTACGCTTGTGTAAATCTTCTGGTACCTGGTCTTCACGTCTTCCGCAAACATTCTTCTGTTTTCTGTTCGCATGGCAGCAGTCTCTCCTGGAAACATTCTGGAGGAGAATGACGCTTTCATGATGTGACAAAATTGCGTTTGAGACAGATGTGTCGTATCGGATTGTCTCTCTGTCTGTGTACCTGCTGGTATGGCATCTTGTATACCTCGAGATGCTTATGCATCTCCGTCGGTAGCAATGTATTTGATTGCAACACTGTCTTGTGTAAGACTGTCACCAATCTTTTTCCCAATTCTGTACTCAGACAGTGGTTCTGATTCTTGCACACTGGCTGTGCAACCGGCATGCCCAGGACAGGTTACATCGATGCCTTGACTGCGAACTGAAGATCCTAATTTGCAGAGCTTGTTGTCCAGGTGGAATGCTATGATTTCCCGATTGCCAGTTTGTCAGCTGACTGCAGTTTCCACAGCCTGTGACGCATTTTGTCCACCACAACTATAACTGTTTTTCAGATTTGTCGAGTTGTATCTAACATCGACGTTTATGTTGATGGGGGTCGTCTTCTGGCAGACCACGCAGCATGTTAGTTGCTTTAGTTTTCCGTCTTCTCATGTAAGTCATCCATTGTTGCCTGGGCAGTGAGAGTTGCAACTTTGTTTGCATTTCTTTGTAACCCTGACCGACTTGGTGGGGGCGTATTCGTCGCAGCTAGAATGTGACGGATCTTTGTGGTTCCTGTCGTTGAATCCCGTAGACCGACGTGAAGTGCCACATTAGTCGTTGCGGACCGCTGACCACAGCGTCCAGTGTTCACCTCAGTGTATAGTTTGTACATGCGTGAGTGATAATCACAATGTGTACACCGGAGTGATTGCTTCCGGCACAAAACGATCTATCGTTCCTCGTGTACTTCAAAATTTGCAAAAGTGCAAGTTGTCTTTGCATGCTCTGCATAGCAATCATTCCACATATCAGCAGTTTTCTTCACATACAGCAGACGCATCTCAGAATCTTTATGGTTTTTATTTGCTTGAAGATAGCTGTCTGTTAAATCCAGGCACCTATCTGGCCGTGGTCGTAGAATTTTGGCATTGCCACATACTGCATCGGCATCCGGTACTGTTAACAGTCCACCCGCAGTTTCCTGTACCACTCTGGAATAGTCGTCCATATGTAGTCGTGATATCCACACACGACCCGTTTGAGTTTCTGATGTTTCAGCACGTGTTGATTTGAAGTATCAATGACGTTGCTGAAAACCACACGGATTACTCGTCTTGCCACCAACAGGCGGTGGCTTCTTATCACTAACTTTACTAATCTCATTTGTAGTCTCTGTCATTGTAATATCGCAGCAGAATAATCCAGGCAAAATTACAGTTGAAAGGGACAAACCGTTATTGGAAATTACAGACTTCTCATCAGTCTGCCAGTCCAAATCACAGTGAATGAAGATTTGTGTGTGTCAGTTTGGAAAACAAATTATGAAAATAAACCAATCATGTTGCAGCATGGTAATTCAACAGTCTTTTTTGTTTACTTTTCAGGTAATTAAACACATGGGAAGACCTTATCAGTGACCCTAATGACACTTGAGCACAGCCACTGTTGTGAGCCACCATAATGAGGACTGCTATGTGATACTCTCTACTGGCTCTGCCTTCTGGCCAATCAGGCAAGTGCTATTGTCTTCTGGATGTCTGCTAATTAGGCTGTGTAATATTATGCAATTGAACTGCTTGAGATGTCTGGCCTTTGATGATTTCACATGCTAAGGTGATTTTTGTTGATATTTTTACCTTTGTAAATAGGGCACAAGGCCCAAAAATCAATATAAATTGGAATTTATCATAACAACTGGTTGAATTGAATATTCTTATCAAGCACATATTGGACTATCTGAAAAAAACTGTGTTAGGAGTTCATACATACCACATGAGAATGAGTGTGCAGTGTAGAGATATGCCAGATTATAACTTGTCGGACAGTGAAATGCATATTCACACGGTGCCCTGTCAAGTAGGGTGGCTCTTTTGAAATGTGTATAAAAAACAAACAAGTGGATGAATTACTAAAAAATCACATTGTATGAAATAGGATAACCCATAAAATGTGTTAGTTTCAAAAATGTTCTTCAAAATTGCCTTGTCTACTTGGGGTCATGTTCTAGTTATACTTCCTGTCCGTTGCAAACGAAGAAAAATGCAGTGTATTTGTTAGAAATGATTTTTTTTTATAATTCACATGCTGTGACATAAGTGCATTTGAGTAGGGAGATTTTCATGCGTGATTGTAGAAGGTGTTGACTGTAAAATGGTGGATTTCTAGATGATTTGAATAAGCGGAAGGATATTTGGCAGCAATTTGCCTATGTGACCTGTTTGCAGAGTAATTCTTTCCGGCATTTGTAAATATTGACGGGTGTCACAATACAGGCATTTTACAAGAGCTGGAAGTATGCAATTTAAACAAAATCTATCAGCATGTCAATGATATGATGATAACAGTAGGTGAGAAGTTTAAGACATGTTGCAGGTCACGTTTTCTTATAATCGGACAAAACGTTAACATGGTCGCCTATGGGAAAACCAACAGTGTGTTGACCCCAATAAAGTCCCTGGCAACGGAAACACAGCTACACAGTGAGGCATCATGGAGGACACGTTTTATGAGAAATATTCAGAAAAAAATAATGAAAATGCGTGTGTGTCATGAAACAATAAGTGTATATTGTGGACAGGCTGTATGAAATGCAGAAAAGGGTCAAATGTGAAGTATGGTGCAATTAATTGTAAATTTGCTTGTGGCAATAGACGCACAATAACAGCCCACTGTTTAGCCTACATGCTGCAGCACCGTACGACATTCCTACAAGCAGTACTGGATGCTTCCCATCTCTGTCACAATAGCCTGTGTATAACAGCCGATCATGTGAGCCTTCAGCCAGACCGTGTGAACAATGAGAGGATATGTACGTTGCAGTAATGTTGACAAATGTTCCGGTCATGGCGCTTACCCGGCATGCATGATAGATTAAAAATAAAAATAGGTCAGAACTTACTTTTTTCGGGAGTAAATGTAGAATGAACTTTTCCGAATTATCATCATAATCACTGGTCACTGGGGTGCGTTTACAGTCATGTGTCCATATCAGTCAGCCCATGCTAACTGATATGATGTAATATTGTCGATTGTTTGTGGTGCTCGTGTTCTGGCTGTGTTCGCAGGCAGGCAGGTGGAGTTGTGTCGCGTGTATGTCAGATCGGATGGTGTAGATCTTGTCTCATTGCGTACGCACAGACAGTCAGTTTTGCAGCTCAAGTAGACGCTGCAGAAATACAGAATGTCACAATTGTTAGAATGCTGTGTACGCCTACTCTCTGCTTTCGTAAGGGTGTTCAGCCGATTGGCGTGACTTTAATGAATATGGATGATCAGTGATTTACAGGTGGCTTTCGCTGTCTGCGTCTTCTTCTATTTGGTTTGACTGTCGTTGCTGTTACATCTGTCGACAGTGTGGTGGTACGACTCTCTGGTTCGGGATCAAGCTGACTCTTTCTGTATATGTCGTCTTGGCATCTGTTTTGTTTTGGCTCGAGATACTCTCTCATTCTCTTTGACTTGGTTCTTCGTCTGTGTAGGGGAACCGATGGCTGTCTGGAATACTCTCGCTGGTAGAGCACGTCCTGCTGAATCCGTTTGACAGCACGTGCCACTCTGCCACCCTTTGTAATTGGACACTGAACGTTTTCCAGCTTTCGTAGCATTGAAATTCCAGCACCGTAGTTTAATTGTTCGATGACTGAAAACATACGTCCCAATGCATTTCAAATGCTGTGAGGTATTCCACCAATTCTTGCGACCACCACGGCAGACAATTCCATGTCTGCGACAGTTTTTGCACGTGCCAGAATAGCAGTCTAACGTGACTTGAATGATGTCCGGCATACGACTAGATATGATTGTCGCGTCGCTGTCGTGAAGCACATGTACACTTGTGTAAATCTTCTGGTACCTGGTCTTCACGTCTTCCGCAAACATTCTTCTGTTTTCTGTTCGCATGGCAGCAGTCTCTCCTGGAAACATTCTGGAGGAGAATGACGCTTTCATGATGTGACAAAATTGCGTTTGAGACAGATGTGTCGTATCGGATTGTCTCTCTGTCTGTGTACCTGCTGGCATGGCATCTTGTATACCTCGAGATGCTAATGCATCTCCGTCGGTAGCAACGTATTTGATTGCAACACTGTCTTGTGTAAGACTGTCACCAATCTTTTTCCCAATTCTGTACTCAGACAGTGGTTCTGTTGCTTGCACACTGGCTGTGCAACCGGCATGCCCAGGACAGGTTACATCGATGCCTTGACTGCGAACTGAAGATCCTAATTTGCAGAGCTTGTTGTCCAGGTGGAATGCTATGATTTCCCGATTGCCAGTTTGTCAGCTGACTGCAGTTTCCACAGCCTGTGACGCATTTTGTCCACCACAACTATAACTGTTTTTCAGATTTGTCGAGTTGTATCTAACATCGACGTTTATGTTGATGGGGGTCGTCTTCTGGCAGATCACGCAGCATGTTAGTTGCTTTAGTTTTCCGTCTTCTCATGTAAGTCATCCATTGTTGCCTGGGCAGTGAGAGTTGCAACTTTGTTTGCATTTCTTTGTAACCCTGACCGACTTGGTGGGGGCGTATTCGTCGCAGCTAGAATGTGACGGATCTTTGTGGTTCCTGTCGTTGAATCCCGTAGACCGACGTGAAGTGCCACATTAGTCGTTGCGGCCCGCTGACCACAGCATCCAGTGTTCACCTCAGTGTATAGTTTGTACATGCGTGAGTGATAATCACAATGTGTACACCGGAGTGATTGCTTCCGGCACAAAACGATCTATCGTTCCTCGTGTACTTCAAAATTTGCAAAAGTGCATGTTGTCTTTGCATGCTCTGCATAGCAATCATTCCACATATCAGCAGTTTTCTTCACATACAGCAGACGCATCTCAGAATCTTTATGGTTTTTATTTGCTTGAAGATAGCTGTCTGTTAAATCCAGGCACCTATCTGGCCGTGGTCGTAGAATTTTGGCATTGCCACATACTGCATCGGCATCCGGTACTGTTAACAGTCCACCCGCAGTTTCCTGTACCACTCTGGAATAGTCGTCCATATGTAGTCGTGATATCCACACACGACCCGTTTGAGTTTCTGATGTTTCAGCACGTGTTGATTTGAAGTATCAATGACGTTGCTGAAAACCACACGGATTACTCGTCTTGCCACCAACAGGCGATGGCTTCTTATCACTAACTTTACTAATCTCATTTGTAGTCTCTGTCATTGTAATATCGCAGCAGAATAATCCAGGCAAAATTACAGTTGAAAGGGACAAACCGTTATTGGAAATTACAGACTTCTCATCAGTCTGCCAGTCCAAATCACAGTGAATGAAGATTTGTGTGTGTCAGTTTGGAAAACAAATTATGAAAATAAACCAATCATGTTGCAGCATGGTAATTCAACAGTCTTTTTTGTTTACTTTTCAGGTAATTAAACACATGGGAAGACCTTATCAGTGACCCTAATGACACTTGAGCACAGCCACTGTTGTGAGCCACCATAATGAGGACTGCTATGTGATACTCTCTACTGGCTCTGCCTTCTGGCCAATCAGGCAAGTGCTATTGTCTTCTGGATGTCTGCTAATTAGGCTGTGTAATATTATGCAATTGAACTGCTTGAGATGTCTGGCCTTTGATGATTTCACATGCTAAGGTGATTTTTGTTGATATTTTTACCGTTGTAAATAGGGCACAAGGCCCAAAAATCAATATAAATTGGAATTTATCATAACAACTGGTTGAATTGAATATTCTTATCAAGCACATATTGGACTATCTGAAAAAAAACTGTGTTAGGAGTTCATACATACCACATGAGAATGAGTGTGCAGTGTAGAGATATGCCAGATTATAACTTGTCGGACAGTGAAATGCATATTCACACGGTGCCCTGTCAAGTAGGGTGGCTCTTTTGAAATGTGTATAAAGAACAAACAAGTGGATGAATTACAAAAAAATCACATTGTATGAAATAGGATAACCCATAAAATGTGTTAGTTTCAAAAATGTTCTTCAAAATTGCCTTGTCTACTTGGGGGTCATGTTCTAGTTATACTTCCTGTCCGTTGCAAACGAAGAAAAATGCAGTGTATTTTTTAGAAATGATTTTTTTTTATAATTCACATGCTGTGACATAAGTGCATTTGAGTAGGGAGATTTTCATGCGTGATTGTAGAAGGTGTTGACTGTAAAATGGTGGATTTCTAGATGATTTGAATAAGCGGAAGGATATTTGGCAGCAATTTGCCTATGTGACCTGTTTGCGGAGTAATTCTTTCCGGCATTTGTAAATATTGACGGGTGTCACAATACAGGCATTTTACAAGAGCTGGAAGTATGCAATTTAAACAAAATCTATCAGCATGTCAATGATATGATGATAACAGCAGGTGAGAAGTTTAAGACATGTTGCAGGTCACGTTTTCTTGTAATCGGACAAAACGTTAACATGGTCACCTATGGGAAAACCAACAGTGTGTTGACCCCAATAAAGTCCCTGGCAACGGAAACACAGCTACACAGTGAGGCATCATGGAGGACACGTTTTATGAGAAATATTCAGAAAAAATTAATGAAAATGCGTGTGTGTCATCAAACAATAAGTGTATATTGTGGACAGGCTGTATGAAATGCAGAAAAGGGTCAACTGTGAAGTATGGTGCAATTAATTGTAAATTTGCTTGTGGCAATAGACGCACAATAACAGCCCACCGTTTAGCCTACATGCTGCAGCACCGTACGACATTCCTACAAGCAGTACTGGATGCTTCCCATCTCCGTCACAATAGCCTGTGTGTAACAACCGATCATGTGAGCCTTCAGCCAGACCATGTGAACAATGAGAGGATATGTACGTTGCAGTAATGTTGACAAAAGTTCCGGTCATGGCGCTTACCCGGCATGCATGATAAATTAAAAATAAAAATAGGTCAGAACTAACTTTTTTCGGGAGTAAATGTAGAATGAACTTTTCCGAATTATCATCATAATCACTGGTCACTGGGGTGCGTTTACAGTCATGTGTCCATATCAGTCAGCCCATGCTAACTGATATGATGTAATATTGTCGATTGTTTGTGGTTCTCGTGTTCTGGCTGTGTTCGCAGGCAGGCAGGTGGAGTTGTGTCGCGTGTATGTCAGATCGGATGGTGTAGATCTTGTCTCATTGCGTACGCACAGACAGTCAGTTTTGCAGCTCAAGTAGACGCTGCAGAAATACAGAATGTCACAATTGTTAGAATGCTGTGTACGCCTACTCTCTGCTTTCGTAAGGGTGTTCAGCCGATTGGCGTGACCTTAATGAATATGGGTGATCAGTGATTTACAGGTGGCTTTCGCTGTCTGCGTCTTCTTCTATTTGGTTTGACTGTCGTTGCTGTTACATCTGTCGACAGTGTGGTGGTACGACTCTGGTTCGGGATCAAGCTGACTCTTTCTGTATATGTCGTCTTGGCATCTGTTTTGTTTTGGCTCGAGATACTCTCTCATTCTCTTTGACTTGGTTCTTCGTCTGTGTAGGGGAACCGATGGCTGTCTGGAATACTCTCGCTGGTAGAGCACGTCCTGCTGAATCCGTTTGACAGCACGTGCCACTCTGCCATCCTTTGTAATTGGACACTGAACGTTTTCCAGCTTTCGTAGCATTGAAATTCCAGCACCGTAGTTTAATTGTTCGATGACTGAAAACATACGTCCCAATGCATTTCAAATGCTGTGAGGTATTCCACCAATTCTTGCGACCACCACGGCAGACAATTCCATGTCTGCAACAGTTTTTGCACGTGCCAGAATAGCAGTCTAACGTGACTTGAATGATGTCCGGCATACGACTAGATATGATTGTCGCGTCGCTGTCGTGAAGCATATATTTACACTTGTGTAAATCTTCTGGTACCTGGTCTTCACGTCTTCCGCAAACATTCTTCTGTTTTCTGTTCGCATGGCAGCAGTCTCTCCTGGAAACATTCTGGAGAAGAATGACGCTTTCATGATGTGATGAAATTGCGTTTGAGACAGATGTGTCATATTGGATTGTCTCTCTGTCTGTGTACCTGCTGGTATGGCATCTTGTATACCTCGAGATGCTTATGCATCTCCGTCGGTAGCAATGTATTTGATTGCAACACTGTCTTGTTTAAGACTGTCACTAATCTTTTTCCCAATTCTGTACTCAGACAGTTGTTCTGTTGCTTGCACACTGGCTGTGCAACCGGCATGCCCAGGACAGGTTACATCGATGCCTTGACTGCGAATTGAAGATCCTAATTTGCAGAGCTTGTTGTCCAGGTGGAACGCTATGATTTCCCGATTGCCAGTTTGTCAGCTGACTGCAGTTCCCACAGCCTGTGACGCATTTTGTCCACCACAACTATAACTGTTTTTCAGATTTGTCGAGTTGTATCTCAGTGTTTCCCCTGGTATATAACAAGCGAGGCGGGCCGCCTCGCCGTTTTTCTATGCCGCCTCGCCCAAAATTGCCGCCTCGTAGCTATGTTATGCGCCCATTTTTTTTTCGTTCTTTCGCGATATATTCAGCATCAGCGATCGGCGCGAAATGACATCATAAATTCACTTATATTCCTGCAAAATCACAGATTTGTACCAACATCGTTTAGTCGTCTTAACGTCGCTCAGATCAGTTAGGATTTAACTCGATTGGACAATGTGAAAGATGTCAGTTGTCCAATCACGGAATATTCCTGTGGGATCCCCGGTGTCTCCAATGGTGACACCTTGCGGAATTTCGACATACTAGAAATCTAGACATTCATGTAAAATGGCGCCCAAACGGTAACTTGCGTTTTGGTTTATGACGATGGTAGGAGTGAAAACATTGCAGGCTGATGGCACTACGTCACTTGTCGGCACTTGTGTCGAATCCGGACTCTTTTGAAGCCCAAATAAGAACCGTGCATCGTATTCACTAATCGGCACTTGTATCGAATCCGGACCCTGTTGAAGCTCAGATAGCGACCCGGTTTGCGCTAGTCTGTGCCGTTGAGCTTGTGGCCATGTGTTACCGCACAGTGCGCTTAAAATGAGAGATACAGTATACAACAGCGTATGTTGATACAAACCGGGGCGCTATATTTACGCCTCAAATGGACGTAAGACGCAATATACTTAAAGGTAAATATGCCTAGAATAATGCTGTATGATGGAAATACAGTGTATCTCACTGATGTATCAAAGTTAAGCAAAACTCAAGTTATAACGGCGAAATCAAAGTGGGTCCGGATTCGACGCAAATGCCCACACCTTACAAGGCCACAAGTCTGTTAAACTAATAACATGATCTGTGCGGTTTTGTTTGAGCAAAATAAGGAATGTGATTCGTAAGATATCTTTGTGCTAAATATATGATACATATTCGACAAAGTTGTGCAAACAAACTTTCGAGAAAGTTGATTTGAGTGAAATACTTACGAACATCAACCATCGAAGTTCACATCTCATAAAAAATGCCTACTACCCAAAACCGTGCATACTAACGGGTTATCAATAACTTGGGTTAGACAATGATATGTTTGCACAGTAATTGGATATACTAAACAACTTATACTGTTTTATAAAAAGGACACAATTTGATAAACGTTCTTGCGATTACTATAATAGAAACATACTTTTGTGGCATTCCAGAAATCACTTTAATTAATTGTATAGCATTCTAGCAACAAATAAAATATCTTTTGAACATAAACCACCAATTTACCATATTATGATATTACAATTATTTAAAGGTGATGATGAGAGTCTTCAGATTATACCATTGGATGCTTCCCAGAGAAGTCGAGATGGTGTTCGACTGAACAGGTCTGCCAGGGAGTAAAGTGTAAAGCGCTTTCAGCAGTCCAGCGCTATATAAGAACTTACCTTTTACTTTTTTACTGACTCTGTCAGTGAGGTAACAAGGCCTAGGGTCAGCGCAAGAAAAACCTAACCATAACCAAGTACCAGTGGTCAAGTGGAATCCACACCTCAACACGATGAAACAGTCATGATTACTGACTTTTATCAATCATGATTATTACATTACTACACAAGTAGTGTCTTGTTGTTTTATATCTTCCCCTCTATATTCAATAGTAAAGGTTAAAATGTACCTCAGAATGCACCATTTTAAAGCTAGTTTTTAAAAATCTATGGGGGAGCATGCCCCTGGACCCCCCTAACAACGCTTTGCGCCTGCGGCTCTCGCGTACCCCACCCCTACCACCTCGCCCATCATTTTACCCAGGGGAAACACTGGTACTATCTAACATCGACGTTTATGTTGATGGGGGTCGTCTTCTGGCAGACCATGCAGGATGTTAGTTGCTTTAGTTTTCCGTCTTCTCATGTAAGTCATCCATTGTTGCCTGGGCAGTGAGAGTTGCAACTTTGTTTGCATTTCTTTATAACCCTGACCGACTTGGTGGGGGCGTATTCGTCGCAGCTAGAATGTGACGGATCTTGGTGGTTCCTGTCGTTGAATCCCGTAGACCGACGTGAAGTGCCACATTAGTCGTTGCGGCCCGCTGACCACAGCGTCCAGTGTTCACCTCAGTGTATAGTTTGTACATGCGTGAGTGATAATCACAATGTGTACACCGGAGTGATTGCTTCCGGCACAGAACGATCTGTCGTTCCTCGTGTACTTCAAAATTTGCAGAAGTGCATGTTGTCTTTGCATGCTCTGCATAGCAATCATTCCACATATCAGCAGTTTTCTTCACATACAGCAGACGCATCTCAGAATCTTTATGGTTTTTGTTTGCTTGAAGATAGCTGTCTGTTAAATCCAGGCACCTATCTGGCCGTGGTCGTAGAATTTTGGCATTGCCACATACTGCATCGGCATCCGGTACTGTTAACAGTCCACCCGCAGTTTCCTGTACCACTCTGGAATAGTCGTCCATATGTAGTCGTGATATCCACACACGACCCGTTTGAGTTTCTGATGTTTCAGCACGTGTTGATTTGAAGTATCAATGACGTTGCTGAAAACCACACGGATTACTCGTCTTGCCACCAACAGGCGGTGGCTTCTTATCACTAACTTTACTAATCTCATTTGTAGTCTCTGTCATTGTAATATCGCAGCGGAATAATCCAGGCAAAATTACAGTTGAAAGGGACAAACCGTTATTGGAAATTACAGACTTCTCATCAGTCTGCCAGTCCAAATCACAGTGAATGAAGATTTGTGTGTGTCAGTTTGGAAAACAAATTATGAAAATAAACCAATCATGTTGCAGCATGGTAATTCAACAGTCTTTTTTGTTTACTTTTCAGGTAATTAAACACATGGGAAGACCTTATCAGTGACCCTAATGACACTTGAGCACAGCCACTGTTGTGAGCCACCATAATGAGGACTGCTATGTGATACTCTCTACTGGCTCTGCCTTCTGGCCAATCAGGCAAGTGCTATTGTCTTCTGGATGTCTGCTAATTAGGCTGTGTAATATTATGCAATTGAACTGCTTGAGATGTCTGGCCTTTGATGATTTCACATGCTAAGGTGATTTTTGTTGATATTTTTACCTTTGTAAATAGGGCACAAGGCCCAAAAATCAATATAAATTGGAATTTATCATAACAACTGGTTGAATTGAATATTCTTATCAAGCACATATTGGACTATCTGAAAAAAACTGTGTTAGGAGTTCATACATACCACATGAGAATGAGTGTGCAGTGTAGAGATATGCCAGATTATAACTTGTCGGACAGTGAAATGCATATTCACACGGTGCCCTGTCAAGTAGGGTGGCTCTTTTGAAATGTGTATAAAAAACAAACAAGTGGATGAATTACAAAAAAATCACATTGTATGAAATAGGATAACCCATAAAATGTGTTAGTTTCAAAAATGTTCTTCAAAATTGCCTTGTCTACTTGGGGTCATGTTCTAGTTATACTTCCTGTCCGTTGCAAACGAAGAAAAATGCAGTGTATTTGTTAGAAATGATTTTTTTATATAATTCACATGCTGTGACATAAGTGCATTTGAGTAGGGAGATTTTCATGCGTGATTGTAGAAGGTGTTGACTGTAAAATGGTGGATTTCTAGATGATTTGAATAAGCGGAAGGATATTTGGCAGCAATTTGCCTATGTGACCTGTTTGCAGAGTAATTCTTTCCGGCATTTGTAAATATTGACGGGTGTCACAATACAGGCATTTTACAAGAGCTGGAAGTATGCAATTTAAACAAAATCTATCAGCATGTCAATGATATGATGATAACAGCAGGTGAGAAGTTTAAGACATGTTGCAGGTCACGTTTTCTTATAATCGGACAAAACGTTAACATGGTCGCCTATGGGAAAACCAACAGTGTGTTGACCCCAATAAAGTCCCTGGCAACGGAAACACAGCTACACAGTGAGGCATCATGGAGGACACGTTTTATGAGAAATATTCAGAAAAAAATAATGAAAATGCGTGTGTGTCATCAAACAATAAGTGTATATTGTGGACAGGCTGTATGAAATGCAGAAAAGGGTCAAATGTGAAGTATGGTGCAATTAATTGTAAATTTGCTTGTGGCAATAGACGCACAATAACAGCCCACCGTTTAGCCTACATGCTGCAGCACCGTACGACATTCCTACAAGCAGTACTGGATGCTTCCCATCTCTGTCACAATAGCCTGTGTATAACAGCCGATCATGTGAGCCTTCAGCCAGACCGTGTGAACAATGAGAGGATATGTACGTTGCAGTAATGTTGACAAATGTTCCGGTCATGGCGCTTACCCGGCATGCATGATAGATTAAAAATAAAAATAGGTCAGAACTTACTTTTTTCGGGAGTAAATGTAGAATGAACTTTTCCGAATTATCATCATAATCACTGGTCACTGGGGTGCGTTTACAGTCATGTGTCCATATCAGTCAGCCCATGCTAACTGATATGATGTAATATTGTCGATTGTTTGTGGTGCTCGTGTTCTGGCTGTGTTCGCAGGCAGGCAGGTGGAGTTGTGTCGCGTGTATGTCAGATCGGATGGTGTAGATCTTGTCTCATTGTGTACGCACAGACAGTCAGTTTTGCAGCTCAAGTAGACGCTGCAGAAATACAGAATGTCACAATTGTTAGAATGCTGTGTACGCCTACTCTCTGCTTTCGTAAGGGTGTTCAGCCGATTGGCGTGACTTTAATGAATATGGATGATCAGTGATTTACAGGTGGCTTTCGCTGTCTGCGTCTTCTTCTATTTGGTTTGACTGTCGTTGCTGTTACATCTGTCGACAGTGTGGTGGTACGACTCTCTGGTTCGGGATCAAGCTGACTCTTTCTGTATATGTCGTCTTGGCATCTGTTTTGTTTTGGCTCGAGATACTCTCTCATTCTCTTTGACTTGGTTCTTCGTCTGTGTAGGGGAACCGATGGCTGTCTGGAATACTCTCGCTGGTAGAGCACGTCCTGCTGAATCCGTTTGACAGCACGTGCCACTCTGCCACCCTTTGTAATTGGACACTGAACGTTTTCCAGCTTTCGTAGCATTGAAATTCCAGCACCGTAGTTTAATTGTTCGATGACTGAAAACATACGTCCCAATGCATTTCAAATGCTGTGAGGTATTCCACCAATTCTTGCGACCACCACGGCAGACAATTCCATGTCTGCGACAGTTTTTGCACGTGCCAGAATAGCAGTCTAACGTGACTTGAATGATGTCCGGCATACGACTAGATATGATTGTCGCGTCGCTGTCGTGAAGCACATGTACACTTGTGTAAATCTTCTGGTACCTGGTCTTCACGTCTTCCGCAAACATTCTTCTGTTTTCTGTTCGCATGGCAGCAGTCTCTCCTGGAAACATTCTGGAGGAGAATGACGCTTTCATGATGTGACAAAATTGCGTTTGAGACAGATGTGTCGTATCGGATTGTCTCTCTGTCTGTGTACCTGCTGGCATGGCATCTTGTATACCTCGAGATGCTAATGCATCTCCGTCGGTAGCAACGTATTTGATTGCAACACTGTCTTGTGTAAGACTGTCACCAATCTTTTTCCCAATTCTGTACTCAGACAGTGGTTCTGTTGCTTGCACACTGGCTGTGCAACCGGCATGCCCAGGACAGGTTACATCGATGCCTTGACTGCGAACTGAAGATCCTAATTTGCAGAGCTTGTTGTCCAGGTGGAATGCTATGATTTCCCGATTGCCAGTTTGTCAGCTGACTGCAGTTTCCACAGCCTGTGACGCATTTTGTCCACCACAACTATAACTGTTTTTCAGATTTGTCGAGTTGTATCTAACATCGACGTTTATGTTGATGGGGGTCGTCTTCTGGCAGATCACGCAGCATGTTAGTTGCTTTAGTTTTCCGTCTTCTCATGTAAGTCATCCATTGTTGCCTGGGCAGTGAGAGTTGCAACTTTGTTTGCATTTCTTTGTAACCCTGACCGACTTGGTGGGGGCGTATTCGTCGCAGCTAGAATGTGACGGATCTTTGTGGTTCCTGTCGTTGAATCCCGTAGACCGACGTGAAGTGCCACATTAGTCGTTGCGGCCCGCTGACCACAGCATCCAGTGTTCACCTCAGTGTATAGTTTGTACATGCGTGAGTGATAATCACAATGTGTACACCGGAGTGATTGCTTCCGGCACAAAACGATCTATCGTTCCTCGTGTACTTCAAAATTTGCAAAAGTGCATGTTGTCTTTGCATGCTCTGCATAGCAATCATTCCACATATCAGCAGTTTTCTTCACATACAGCAGACGCATCTCAGAATCTTTATGGTTTTTATTTGCTTGAAGATAGCTGTCTGTTAAATCCAGGCACCTATCTGGCCGTGGTCGTAGAATTTTGGCATTGCCACATACTGCATCGGCATCCGGTACTGTTAACAGTCCACCCGCAGTTTCCTGTACCACTCTGGAATAGTCGTCCATATGTAGTCGTGATATCCACACACGACCCGTTTGAGTTTCTGATGTTTCAGCACGTGTTGATTTGAAGTATCAATGACGTTGCTGAAAACCACACGGATTACTCGTCTTGCCACCAACAGGCGATGGCTTCTTATCACTAACTTTACTAATCTCATTTGTAGTCTCTGTCATTGTAATATCGCAGCAGAATAATCCAGGCAAAATTACAGTTGAAAGGGACAAACCGTTATTGGAAATTACAGACTTCTCATCAGTCTGCCAGTCCAAATCACAGTGAATGAAGATTTGTGTGTGTCAGTTTGGAAAACAAATTATGAAAATAAACCAATCATGTTGCAGCATGGTAATTCAACAGTCTTTTTTGTTTACTTTTCAGGTAATTAAACACATGGGAAGACCTTATCAGTGACCCTAATGACACTTGAGCACAGCCACTGTTGTGAGCCACCATAATGAGGACTGCTATGTGATACTCTCTACTGGCTCTGCCTTCTGGCCAATCAGGCAAGTGCTATTGTCTTCTGGATGTCTGCTAATTAGGCTGTGTAATATTATGCAATTGAACTGCTTGAGATGTCTGGCCTTTGATGATTTCACATGCTAAGGTGATTTTTGTTGATATTTTTACCGTTGTAAATAGGGCACAAGGCCCAAAAATCAATATAAATTGGAATTTATCATAACAACTGGTTGAATTGAATATTCTTATCAAGCACATATTGGACTATCTGAAAAAAAACTGTGTTAGGAGTTCATACATACCACATGAGAATGAGTGTGCAGTGTAGAGATATGCCAGATTATAACTTGTCGGACAGTGAAATGCATATTCACACGGTGCCCTGTCAAGTAGGGTGGCTCTTTTGAAATGTGTATAAAGAACAAACAAGTGGATGAATTACAAAAAAATCACATTGTATGAAATAGGATAACCCATAAAATGTGTTAGTTTCAAAAATGTTCTTCAAAATTGCCTTGTCTACTTGGGGGTCATGTTCTAGTTATACTTCCTGTCCGTTGCAAACGAAGAAAAATGCAGTGTATTTTTTAGAAATGATTTTTTTTTATAATTCACATGCTGTGACATAAGTGCATTTGAGTAGGGAGATTTTCATGCGTGATTGTAGAAGGTGTTGACTGTAAAATGGTGGATTTCTAGATGATTTGAATAAGCGGAAGGATATTTGGCAGCAATTTGCCTATGTGACCTGTTTGCGGAGTAATTCTTTCCGGCATTTGTAAATATTGACGGGTGTCACAATACAGGCATTTTACAAGAGCTGGAAGTATGCAATTTAAACAAAATCTATCAGCATGTCAATGATATGATGATAACAGTAGGTGAGAAGTTTAAGACATGTTGCAGGTCACGTTTTCTTGTAATCGGACAAAACGTTAACATGGTCACCTATGGGAAAACCAACAGTGTGTTGACCCCAATAAAGTCCCTGGCAACGGAAACACAGCTACACAGTGAGGCATCATGGAGGACACGTTTTATGAGAAATATTCAGAAAAAATTAATGAAAATGCGTGTGTGTCATCAAACAATAAGTGTATATTGTGGACAGGCTGTATGAAATGCAGAAAAGGGTCAACTGTGAAGTATGGTGCAATTAATTGTAAATTTGCTTGTGGCAATAGACGCACAATAACAGCCCACCGTTTAGCCTACATGCTGCAGCACCGTACGACATTCCTACAAGCAGTACTGGATGCTTCCCATCTCCGTCACAATAGCCTGTGTGTAACAACCGATCATGTGAGCCTTCAGCCAGACCATGTGAACAATGAGAGGATATGTACGTTGCAGTAATGTTGACAAAAGTTCCGGTCATGGCGCTTACCCGGCATGCATGATAAATTAAAAATAAAAATAGGTCAGAACTAACTTTTTTCGGGAGTAAATGTAGAATGAACTTTTCCGAATTATCATCATAATCACTGGTCACTGGGATGCGTTTACAGTCATGTGTCCATATCAGTCAGCCCATGCTAACTGATATGATGTAATATTGTCGATTGTTTGTGGTTCTCGTGTTCTGGCTGTGTTCGCAGGCAGGCAGGTGGAGTTGTGTCGCGTGTATGTCAGATCGGATGGTGTAGATCTTGTCTCATTGCGTACGCACAGACAGTCAGTTTTGCAGCTCAAGTAGACGCTGCAGAAATACAGAATGTCACAATTGTTAGAATGCTGTGTACGCCTACTCTCTGCTTTCGTAAGGGTGTTCAGCCGATTGGCGTGACCTTAATGAATATGGGTGATCAGTGATTTACAGGTGGCTTTCGCTGTCTGCGTCTTCTTCTATTTGGTTTGACTGTCGTTGCTGTTACATCTGTCGACAGTGTGGTGGTACGACTCTGGTTCGGGATCAAGCTGACTCTTTCTGTATATGTCGTCTTGGCATCTGTTTTGTTTTGGCTCGAGATACTCTCTCATTCTCTTTGACTTGGTTCTTCGTCTGTGTAGGGGAACCGATGGCTGTCTGGAATACTCTCGCTGGTAGAGCACGTCCTGCTGAATCCGTTTGACAGCACGTGCCACTCTGCCATCCTTTGTAATTGGACACTGAACGTTTTCCAGCTTTCGTAGCATTGAAATTCCAGCACCGTAGTTTAATTGTTCGATGACTGAAAACATACGTCCCAATGCATTTCAAATGCTGTGAGGTATTCCACCAATTCTTGCGACCACCACGGCAGACAATTCCATGTCTGCAACAGTTTTTGCACGTGCCAGAATAGCAGTCTAACGTGACTTGAATGATGTCCGGCATACGACTAGATATGATTGTCGCGTCGCTGTCGTGAAGCATATATTTACACTTGTGTAAATCTTCTGGTACCTGGTCTTCACGTCTTCCGCAAACATTCTTCTGTTTTCTGTTCGCATGGCAGCAGTCTCTCCTGGAAACATTCTGGAGAAGAATGACGCTTTCATGATGTGATGAAATTGCGTTTGAGACAGATGTGTCATATTGGATTGTCTCTCTGTCTGTGTACCTGCTGGTATGGCATCTTGTATACCTCGAGATGCTTATGCATCTCCGTCGGTAGCAATGTATTTGATTGCAACACTGTCTTGTTTAAGACTGTCACTAATCTTTTTCCCAATTCTGTACTCAGACAGTTGTTCTGTTGCTTGCACACTGGCTGTGCAACCGGCATGCCCAGGACAGGTTACATCGATGCCTTGACTGCGAATTGAAGATCCTAATTTGCAGAGCTTGTTGTCCAGGTGGAACGCTATGATTTCCCGATTGCCAGTTTGTCAGCTGACTGCAGTTCCCACAGCCTGTGACGCATTTTGTCCACCACAACTATAACTGTTTTTCAGATTTGTCGAGTTGTATCTCAGTGTTTCCCCTGGTATATAACAAGCGAGGCGGGCCGCCTCGCCGTTTTTCTATGCCGCCTCGCCCAAAATTGCCGCCTCGTAGCTATGTTATGCGCCCATTTTTTTTTCGTTCTTTCGCGATATATTCAGCATCAGCGATCGGCGCGAAATGACATCATAAATTCACTTATATTCCTGCAAAATCACAGATTTGTACCAACATCGTTTAGTCGTCTTAACGTCGCTCAGATCAGTTAGGATTTAACTCGATTGGACAATGTGAAAGATGTCAGTTGTCCAATCACGGAATATTCCTGTGGGATCCCCGGTGTCTCCAATGGTGACACCTTGCGGAATTTCGACATACTAGAAATCTAGACATTCATGTAAAATGGCGCCCAAACGGTAACTTGCGTTTTGGTTTATGACGATGGTAGGAGTGAAAACATTGCAGGCTGATGGCACTACGTCACTTGTCGGCACTTGTGTCGAATCCGGACTCTTTTGAAGCCCAAATAAGAACCGTGCATCGTATTCACTAATCGGCACTTGTATCGAATCCGGACCCTGTTGAAGCTCAGATAGCGACCCGGTTTGCGCTAGTCTGTGCCGTTGAGCTTGTGGCCATGTGTTACCGCACAGTGCGCTTAAAATGAGAGATACAGTATACAACAGCGTATGTTGATACAAACCGGGGCGCTATATTTACGCCTCAAATGGACGTAAGACGCAATATACTTAAAGGTAAATATGCCTAGAATAATGCTGTATGATGGAAATACAGTGTATCTCACTGATGTATCAAAGTTAAGCAAAACTCAAGTTATAACGGCGAAATCAAAGTGGGTCCGGATTCGACGCAAATGCCCACACCTTACAAGGCCACAAGTCTGTTAAACTAATAACATGATCTGTGCGGTTTTGTTTGAGCAAAATAAGGAATGTGATTCGTAAGATATCTTTGTGCTAAATATATGATACATATTCGACAAAGTTGTGCAAACAAACTTTCGAGAAAGTTGATTTGAGTGAAATACTTACGAACATCAACCATCGAAGTTCACATCTCATAAAAAATGCCTACTACCCAAAACCGTGCATACTAACGGGTTATCAATAACTTGGGTTAGACAATGATATGTTTGCACAGTAATTGGATATACTAAACAACTTATACTGTTTTATAAAAAGGACACAATTTGATAAACGTTCTTGCGATTACTATAATAGAAACATACTTTTGTGGCATTCCAGAAATCACTTTAATTAATTGTATAGCATTCTAGCAACAAATAAAATATCTTTTGAACATAAACCACCAATTTACCATATTATGATATTACAATTATTTAAAGGTGATGATGAGAGTCTTCAGATTATACCATTGGATGCTTCCCAGAGAAGTCGAGATGGTGTTCGACTGAACAGGTCTGCCAGGGAGTAAAGTGTAAAGCGCTTTCAGCAGTCCAGCGCTATATAAGAACTTACCTTTTACTTTTTTACTGACTCTGTCAGTGAGGTAACAAGGCCTAGGGTCAGCGCAAGAAAAACCTAACCATAACCAAGTACCAGTGGTCAAGTGGAATCCACACCTCAACACGATGAAACAGTCATGATTACTGACTTTTATCAATCATGATTATTACATTACTACACAAGTAGTGTCTTGTTGTTTTATATCTTCCCCTCTATATTCAATAGTAAAGGTTAAAATGTACCTCAGAATGCACCATTTTAAAGCTAGTTTTTAAAAATCTATGGGGGAGCATGCCCCTGGACCCCCCTAACAACGCTTTGCGCCTGCGGCTCTCGCGTACCCCACCCCTACCACCTCGCCCATCATTTTACCCAGGGGAAACACTGGTACTATCTAACATCGACGTTTATGTTGATGGGGGTCGTCTTCTGGCAGACCATGCAGGATGTTAGTTGCTTTAGTTTTCCGTCTTCTCATGTAAGTCATCCATTGTTGCCTGGGCAGTGAGAGTTGCAACTTTGTTTGCATTTCTTTATAACCCTGACCGACTTGGTGGGGGCGTATTCGTCGCAGCTAGAATGTGACGGATCTTGGTGGTTCCTGTCGTTGAATCCCGTAGACCGACGTGAAGTGCCACATTAGTCGTTGCGGCCCGCTGACCACAGCGTCCAGTGTTCACCTCAGTGTATAGTTTGTACATGCGTGAGTGATAATCACAATGTGTACACCGGAGTGATTGCTTCCGGCACAGAACGATCTGTCGTTCCTCGTGTACTTCAAAATTTGCAGAAGTGCATGTTGTCTTTGCATGCTCTGCATAGCAATCATTCCACATATCAGCAGTTTTCTTCACATACAGCAGACGCATCTCAGAATCTTTATGGTTTTTGTTTGCTTGAAGATAGCTGTCTGTTAAATCCAGGCACCTATCTGGCCGTGGTCGTAGAATTTTGGCATTGCCACATACTGCATCGGCATCCGGTACTGTTAACAGTCCACCCGCAGTTTCCTGTACCACTCTGGAATAGTCGTCCATATGTAGTCGTGATATCCACACACGACCCGTTTGAGTTTCTGATGTTTCAGCACGTGTTGATTTGAAGTATCAATGACGTTGCTGAAAACCACACGGATTACTCGTCTTGCCACCAACAGGCGGTGGCTTCTTATCACTAACTTTACTAATCTCATTTGTAGTCTCTGTCATTGTAATATCGCAGCGGAATAATCCAGGCAAAATTACAGTTGAAAGGGACAAACCGTTATTGGAAATTACAGACTTCTCATCAGTCTGCCAGTCCAAATCACAGTGAATGAAGATTTGTGTGTGTCAGTTTGGAAAACAAATTATGAAAATAAACCAATCATGTTGCAGCATGGTAATTCAACAGTCTTTTTTGTTTACTTTTCAGGTAATTAAACACATGGGAAGACCTTATCAGTGACCCTAATGACACTTGAGCACAGCCACTGTTGTGAGCCACCATAATGAGGACTGCTATGTGATACTCTCTACTGGCTCTGCCTTCTGGCCAATCAGGCAAGTGCTATTGTCTTCTGGATGTCTGCTAATTAGGCTGTGTAATATTATGCAATTGAACTGCTTGAGATGTCTGGCCTTTGATGATTTCACATGCTAAGGTGATTTTTGTTGATATTTTTACCTTTGTAAATAGGGCACAAGGCCCAAAAATCAATATAAATTGGAATTTATCATAACAACTGGTTGAATTGAATATTCTTATCAAGCACATATTGGACTATCTGAAAAAAACTGTGTTAGGAGTTCATACATACCACATGAGAATGAGTGTGCAGTGTAGAGATATGCCAGATTATAACTTGTCGGACAGTGAAATGCATATTCACACGGTGCCCTGTCAAGTAGGGTGGCTCTTTTGAAATGTGTATAAAAAACAAACAAGTGGATGAATTACAAAAAAATCACATTGTATGAAATAGGATAACCCATAAAATGTGTTAGTTTCAAAAATGTTCTTCAAAATTGCCTTGTCTACTTGGGGTCATGTTCTAGTTATACTTCCTGTCCGTTGCAAACGAAGAAAAATGCAGTGTATTTGTTAGAAATGATTTTTTTATATAATTCACATGCTGTGACATAAGTGCATTTGAGTAGGGAGATTTTCATGCGTGATTGTAGAAGGTGTTGACTGTAAAATGGTGGATTTCTAGATGATTTGAATAAGCGGAAGGATATTTGGCAGCAATTTGCCTATGTGACCTGTTTGCAGAGTAATTCTTTCCGGCATTTGTAAATATTGACGGGTGTCACAATACAGGCATTTTACAAGAGCTGGAAGTATGCAATTTAAACAAAATCTATCAGCATGTCAATGATATGATGATAACAGCAGGTGAGAAGTTTAAGACATGTTGCAGGTCACGTTTTCTTATAATCGGACAAAACGTTAACATGGTCGCCTATGGGAAAACCAACAGTGTGTTGACCCCAATAAAGTCCCTGGCAACGGAAACACAGCTACACAGTGAGGCATCATGGAGGACACGTTTTATGAGAAATATTCAGAAAAAAATAATGAAAATGCGTGTGTGTCATCAAACAATAAGTGTATATTGTGGACAGGCTGTATGAAATGCAGAAAAGGGTCAAATGTGAAGTATGGTGCAATTAATTGTAAATTTGCTTGTGGCAATAGACGCACAATAACAGCCCACCGTTTAGCCTACATGCTGCAGCACCGTACGACATTCCTACAAGCAGTACTGGATGCTTCCCATCTCTGTCACAATAGCCTGTGTATAACAGCCGATCATGTGAGCCTTCAGCCAGACCGTGTGAACAATGAGAGGATATGTACGTTGCAGTAATGTTGACAAATGTTCCGGTCATGGCGCTTACCCGGCATGCATGATAGATTAAAAATAAAAATAGGTCAGAACTTACTTTTTTCGGGAGTAAATGTAGAATGAACTTTTCCGAATTATCATCATAATCACTGGTCACTGGGGTGCGTTTACAGTCATGTGTCCATATCAGTCAGCCCATGCTAACTGATATGATGTAATATTGTCGATTGTTTGTGGTGCTCGTGTTCTGGCTGTGTTCGCAGGCAGGCAGGTGGAGTTGTGTCGCGTGTATGTCAGATCGGATGGTGTAGATCTTGTCTCATTGTGTACGCACAGACAGTCAGTTTTGCAGCTCAAGTAGACGCTGCAGAAATACAGAATGTCACAATTGTTAGAATGCTGTGTACGCCTACTCTCTGCTTTCGTAAGGGTGTTCAGCCGATTGGCGTGACTTTAATGAATATGGATGATCAGTGATTTACAGGTGGCTTTCGCTGTCTGCGTCTTCTTCTATTTGGTTTGACTGTCGTTGCTGTTACATCTGTCGACAGTGTGGTGGTACGACTCTCTGGTTCGGGATCAAGCTGACTCTTTCTGTATATGTCGTCTTGGCATCTGTTTTGTTTTGGCTCGAGATACTCTCTCATTCTCTTTGACTTGGTTCTTCGTCTGTGTAGGGGAACCGATGGCTGTCTGGAATACTCTCGCTGGTAGAGCACGTCCTGCTGAATCCGTTTGACAGCACGTGCCACTCTGCCACCCTTTGTAATTGGACACTGAACGTTTTCCAGCTTTCGTAGCATTGAAATTCCAGCACCGTAGTTTAATTGTTCGATGACTGAAAACATACGTCCCAATGCATTTCAAATGCTGTGAGGTATTCCACCAATTCTTGCGACCACCACGGCAGACAATTCCATGTCTGCGACAGTTTTTGCACGTGCCAGAATAGCAGTCTAACGTGACTTGAATGATGTCCGGCATACGACTAGATATGATTGTCGCGTCGCTGTCGTGAAGCACATGTACACTTGTGTAAATCTTCTGGTACCTGGTCTTCACGTCTTCCGCAAACATTCTTCTGTTTTCTGTTCGCATGGCAGCAGTCTCTCCTGGAAACATTCTGGAGGAGAATGACGCTTTCATGATGTGACAAAATTGCGTTTGAGACAGATGTGTCGTATCGGATTGTCTCTCTGTCTGTGTACCTGCTGGCATGGCATCTTGTATACCTCGAGATGCTAATGCATCTCCGTCGGTAGCAACGTATTTGATTGCAACACTGTCTTGTGTAAGACTGTCACCAATCTTTTTCCCAATTCTGTACTCAGACAGTGGTTCTGTTGCTTGCACACTGGCTGTGCAACCGGCATGCCCAGGACAGGTTACATCGATGCCTTGACTGCGAACTGAAGATCCTAATTTGCAGAGCTTGTTGTCCAGGTGGAATGCTATGATTTCCCGATTGCCAGTTTGTCAGCTGACTGCAGTTTCCACAGCCTGTGACGCATTTTGTCCACCACAACTATAACTGTTTTTCAGATTTGTCGAGTTGTATCTAACATCGACGTTTATGTTGATGGGGGTCGTCTTCTGGCAGATCACGCAGCATGTTAGTTGCTTTAGTTTTCCGTCTTCTCATGTAAGTCATCCATTGTTGCCTGGGCAGTGAGAGTTGCAACTTTGTTTGCATTTCTTTGTAACCCTGACCGACTTGGTGGGGGCGTATTCGTCGCAGCTAGAATGTGACGGATCTTTGTGGTTCCTGTCGTTGAATCCCGTAGACCGACGTGAAGTGCCACATTAGTCGTTGCGGCCCGCTGACCACAGCATCCAGTGTTCACCTCAGTGTATAGTTTGTACATGCGTGAGTGATAATCACAATGTGTACACCGGAGTGATTGCTTCCGGCACAAAACGATCTATCGTTCCTCGTGTACTTCAAAATTTGCAAAAGTGCATGTTGTCTTTGCATGCTCTGCATAGCAATCATTCCACATATCAGCAGTTTTCTTCACATACAGCAGACGCATCTCAGAATCTTTATGGTTTTTATTTGCTTGAAGATAGCTGTCTGTTAAATCCAGGCACCTATCTGGCCGTGGTCGTAGAATTTTGGCATTGCCACATACTGCATCGGCATCCGGTACTGTTAACAGTCCACCCGCAGTTTCCTGTACCACTCTGGAATAGTCGTCCATATGTAGTCGTGATATCCACACACGACCCGTTTGAGTTTCTGATGTTTCAGCACGTGTTGATTTGAAGTATCAATGACGTTGCTGAAAACCACACGGATTACTCGTCTTGCCACCAACAGGCGATGGCTTCTTATCACTAACTTTACTAATCTCATTTGTAGTCTCTGTCATTGTAATATCGCAGCAGAATAATCCAGGCAAAATTACAGTTGAAAGGGACAAACCGTTATTGGAAATTACAGACTTCTCATCAGTCTGCCAGTCCAAATCACAGTGAATGAAGATTTGTGTGTGTCAGTTTGGAAAACAAATTATGAAAATAAACCAATCATGTTGCAGCATGGTAATTCAACAGTCTTTTTTGTTTACTTTTCAGGTAATTAAACACATGGGAAGACCTTATCAGTGACCCTAATGACACTTGAGCACAGCCACTGTTGTGAGCCACCATAATGAGGACTGCTATGTGATACTCTCTACTGGCTCTGCCTTCTGGCCAATCAGGCAAGTGCTATTGTCTTCTGGATGTCTGCTAATTAGGCTGTGTAATATTATGCAATTGAACTGCTTGAGATGTCTGGCCTTTGATGATTTCACATGCTAAGGTGATTTTTGTTGATATTTTTACCGTTGTAAATAGGGCACAAGGCCCAAAAATCAATATAAATTGGAATTTATCATAACAACTGGTTGAATTGAATATTCTTATCAAGCACATATTGGACTATCTGAAAAAAAACTGTGTTAGGAGTTCATACATACCACATGAGAATGAGTGTGCAGTGTAGAGATATGCCAGATTATAACTTGTCGGACAGTGAAATGCATATTCACACGGTGCCCTGTCAAGTAGGGTGGCTCTTTTGAAATGTGTATAAAGAACAAACAAGTGGATGAATTACAAAAAAATCACATTGTATGAAATAGGATAACCCATAAAATGTGTTAGTTTCAAAAATGTTCTTCAAAATTGCCTTGTCTACTTGGGGGTCATGTTCTAGTTATACTTCCTGTCCGTTGCAAACGAAGAAAAATGCAGTGTATTTTTTAGAAATGATTTTTTTTTATAATTCACATGCTGTGACATAAGTGCATTTGAGTAGGGAGATTTTCATGCGTGATTGTAGAAGGTGTTGACTGTAAAATGGTGGATTTCTAGATGATTTGAATAAGCGGAAGGATATTTGGCAGCAATTTGCCTATGTGACCTGTTTGCGGAGTAATTCTTTCCGGCATTTGTAAATATTGACGGGTGTCACAATACAGGCATTTTACAAGAGCTGGAAGTATGCAATTTAAACAAAATCTATCAGCATGTCAATGATATGATGATAACAGTAGGTGAGAAGTTTAAGACATGTTGCAGGTCACGTTTTCTTGTAATCGGACAAAACGTTAACATGGTCACCTATGGGAAAACCAACAGTGTGTTGACCCCAATAAAGTCCCTGGCAACGGAAACACAGCTACACAGTGAGGCATCATGGAGGACACGTTTTATGAGAAATATTCAGAAAAAATTAATGAAAATGCGTGTGTGTCATCAAACAATAAGTGTATATTGTGGACAGGCTGTATGAAATGCAGAAAAGGGTCAACTGTGAAGTATGGTGCAATTAATTGTAAATTTGCTTGTGGCAATAGACGCACAATAACAGCCCACCGTTTAGCCTACATGCTGCAGCACCGTACGACATTCCTACAAGCAGTACTGGATGCTTCCCATCTCCGTCACAATAGCCTGTGTGTAACAACCGATCATGTGAGCCTTCAGCCAGACCATGTGAACAATGAGAGGATATGTACGTTGCAGTAATGTTGACAAAAGTTCCGGTCATGGCGCTTACCCGGCATGCATGATAAATTAAAAATAAAAATAGGTCAGAACTAACTTTTTTCGGGAGTAAATGTAGAATGAACTTTTCCGAATTATCATCATAATCACTGGTCACTGGGATGCGTTTACAGTCATGTGTCCATATCAGTCAGCCCATGCTAACTGATATGATGTAATATTGTCGATTGTTTGTGGTTCTCGTGTTCTGGCTGTGTTCGCAGGCAGGCAGGTGGAGTTGTGTCGCGTGTATGTCAGATCGGATGGTGTAGATCTTGTCTCATTGCGTACGCACAGACAGTCAGTTTTGCAGCTCAAGTAGACGCTGCAGAAATACAGAATGTCACAATTGTTAGAATGCTGTGTACGCCTACTCTCTGCTTTCGTAAGGGTGTTCAGCCGATTGGCGTGACCTTAATGAATATGGGTGATCAGTGATTTACAGGTGGCTTTCGCTGTCTGCGTCTTCTTCTATTTGGTTTGACTGTCGTTGCTGTTACATCTGTCGACAGTGTGGTGGTACGACTCTGGTTCGGGATCAAGCTGACTCTTTCTGTATATGTCGTCTTGGCATCTGTTTTGTTTTGGCTCGAGATACTCTCTCATTCTCTTTGACTTGGTTCTTCGTCTGTGTAGGGGAACCGATGGCTGTCTGGAATACTCTCGCTGGTAGAGCACGTCCTGCTGAATCCGTTTGACAGCACGTGCCACTCTGCCATCCTTTGTAATTGGACACTGAACGTTTTCCAGCTTTCGTAGCATTGAAATTCCAGCACCGTAGTTTAATTGTTCGATGACTGAAAACATACGTCCCAATGCATTTCAAATGCTGTGAGGTATTCCACCAATTCTTGCGACCACCACGGCAGACAATTCCATGTCTGCAACAGTTTTTGCACGTGCCAGAATAGCAGTCTAACGTGACTTGAATGATGTCCGGCATACGACTAGATATGATTGTCGCGTCGCTGTCGTGAAGCATATATTTACACTTGTGTAAATCTTCTGGTACCTGGTCTTCACGTCTTCCGCAAACATTCTTCTGTTTTCTGTTCGCATGGCAGCAGTCTCTCCTGGAAACATTCTGGAGAAGAATGACGCTTTCATGATGTGATGAAATTGCGTTTGAGACAGATGTGTCATATTGGATTGTCTCTCTGTCTGTGTACCTGCTGGTATGGCATCTTGTATACCTCGAGATGCTTATGCATCTCCGTCGGTAGCAATGTATTTGATTGCAACACTGTCTTGTTTAAGACTGTCACTAATCTTTTTCCCAATTCTGTACTCAGACAGTTGTTCTGTTGCTTGCACACTGGCTGTGCAACCGGCATGCCCAGGACAGGTTACATCGATGCCTTGACTGCGAATTGAAGATCCTAATTTGCAGAGCTTGTTGTCCAGGTGGAACGCTATGATTTCCCGATTGCCAGTTTGTCAGCTGACTGCAGTTCCCACAGCCTGTGACGCATTTTGTCCACCACAACTATAACTGTTTTTCAGATTTGTCGAGTTGTATCTCAGTGTTTCCCCTGGTATATAACAAGCGAGGCGGGCCGCCTCGCCGTTTTTCTATGCCGCCTCGCCCAAAATTGCCGCCTCGTAGCTATGTTATGCGCCCATTTTTTTTTCGTTCTTTCGCGATATATTCAGCATCAGCGATCGGCGCGAAATGACATCATAAATTCACTTATATTCCTGCAAAATCACAGATTTGTACCAACATCGTTTAGTCGTCTTAACGTCGCTCAGATCAGTTAGGATTTAACTCGATTGGACAATGTGAAAGATGTCAGTTGTCCAATCACGGAATATTCCTGTGGGATCCCCGGTGTCTCCAATGGTGACACCTTGCGGAATTTCGACATACTAGAAATCTAGACATTCATGTAAAATGGCGCCCAAACGGTAACTTGCGTTTTGGTTTATGACGATGGTAGGAGTGAAAACATTGCAGGCTGATGGCACTACGTCACTTGTCGGCACTTGTGTCGAATCCGGACTCTTTTGAAGCCCAAATAAGAACCGTGCATCGTATTCACTAATCGGCACTTGTATCGAATCCGGACCCTGTTGAAGCTCAGATAGCGACCCGGTTTGCGCTAGTCTGTGCCGTTGAGCTTGTGGCCATGTGTTACCGCACAGTGCGCTTAAAATGAGAGATACAGTATACAACAGCGTATGTTGATACAAACCGGGGCGCTATATTTACGCCTCAAATGGACGTAAGACGCAATATACTTAAAGGTAAATATGCCTAGAATAATGCTGTATGATGGAAATACAGTGTATCTCACTGATGTATCAAAGTTAAGCAAAACTCAAGTTATAACGGCGAAATCAAAGTGGGTCCGGATTCGACGCAAATGCCCACACCTTACAAGGCCACAAGTCTGTTAAACTAATAACATGATCTGTGCGGTTTTGTTTGAGCAAAATAAGGAATGTGATTCGTAAGATATCTTTGTGCTAAATATATGATACATATTCGACAAAGTTGTGCAAACAAACTTTCGAGAAAGTTGATTTGAGTGAAATACTTACGAACATCAACCATCGAAGTTCACATCTCATAAAAAATGCCTACTACCCAAAACCGTGCATACTAACGGGTTATCAATAACTTGGGTTAGACAATGATATGTTTGCACAGTAATTGGATATACTAAACAACTTATACTGTTTTATAAAAAGGACACAATTTGATAAACGTTCTTGCGATTACTATAATAGAAACATACTTTTGTGGCATTCCAGAAATCACTTTAATTAATTGTATAGCATTCTAGCAACAAATAAAATATCTTTTGAACATAAACCACCAATTTACCATATTATGATATTACAATTATTTAAAGGTGATGATGAGAGTCTTCAGATTATACCATTGGATGCTTCCCAGAGAAGTCGAGATGGTGTTCGACTGAACAGGTCTGCCAGGGAGTAAAGTGTAAAGCGCTTTCAGCAGTCCAGCGCTATATAAGAACTTACCTTTTACTTTTTTACTGACTCTGTCAGTGAGGTAACAAGGCCTAGGGTCAGCGCAAGAAAAACCTAACCATAACCAAGTACCAGTGGTCAAGTGGAATCCACACCTCAACACGATGAAACAGTCATGATTACTGACTTTTATCAATCATGATTATTACATTACTACACAAGTAGTGTCTTGTTGTTTTATATCTTCCCCTCTATATTCAATAGTAAAGGTTAAAATGTACCTCAGAATGCACCATTTTAAAGCTAGTTTTTAAAAATCTATGGGGGAGCATGCCCCTGGACCCCCCTAACAACGCTTTGCGCCTGCGGCTCTCGCGTACCCCACCCCTACCACCTCGCCCATCATTTTACCCAGGGGAAACACTGGTACTATCTAACATCGACGTTTATGTTGATGGGGGTCGTCTTCTGGCAGACCATGCAGGATGTTAGTTGCTTTAGTTTTCCGTCTTCTCATGTAAGTCATCCATTGTTGCCTGGGCAGTGAGAGTTGCAACTTTGTTTGCATTTCTTTATAACCCTGACCGACTTGGTGGGGGCGTATTCGTCGCAGCTAGAATGTGACGGATCTTGGTGGTTCCTGTCGTTGAATCCCGTAGACCGACGTGAAGTGCCACATTAGTCGTTGCGGCCCGCTGACCACAGCGTCCAGTGTTCACCTCAGTGTATAGTTTGTACATGCGTGAGTGATAATCACAATGTGTACACCGGAGTGATTGCTTCCGGCACAGAACGATCTGTCGTTCCTCGTGTACTTCAAAATTTGCAGAAGTGCATGTTGTCTTTGCATGCTCTGCATAGCAATCATTCCACATATCAGCAGTTTTCTTCACATACAGCAGACGCATCTCAGAATCTTTATGGTTTTTGTTTGCTTGAAGATAGCTGTCTGTTAAATCCAGGCACCTATCTGGCCGTGGTCGTAGAATTTTGGCATTGCCACATACTGCATCGGCATCCGGTACTGTTAACAGTCCACCCGCAGTTTCCTGTACCACTCTGGAATAGTCGTCCATATGTAGTCGTGATATCCACACACGACCCGTTTGAGTTTCTGATGTTTCAGCACGTGTTGATTTGAAGTATCAATGACGTTGCTGAAAACCACACGGATTACTCGTCTTGCCACCAACAGGCGGTGGCTTCTTATCACTAACTTTACTAATCTCATTTGTAGTCTCTGTCATTGTAATATCGCAGCGGAATAATCCAGGCAAAATTACAGTTGAAAGGGACAAACCGTTATTGGAAATTACAGACTTCTCATCAGTCTGCCAGTCCAAATCACAGTGAATGAAGATTTGTGTGTGTCAGTTTGGAAAACAAATTATGAAAATAAACCAATCATGTTGCAGCATGGTAATTCAACAGTCTTTTTTGTTTACTTTTCAGGTAATTAAACACATGGGAAGACCTTATCAGTGACCCTAATGACACTTGAGCACAGCCACTGTTGTGAGCCACCATAATGAGGACTGCTATGTGATACTCTCTACTGGCTCTGCCTTCTGGCCAATCAGGCAAGTGCTATTGTCTTCTGGATGTCTGCTAATTAGGCTGTGTAATATTATGCAATTGAACTGCTTGAGATGTCTGGCCTTTGATGATTTCACATGCTAAGGTGATTTTTGTTGATATTTTTACCTTTGTAAATAGGGCACAAGGCCCAAAAATCAATATAAATTGGAATTTATCATAACAACTGGTTGAATTGAATATTCTTATCAAGCACATATTGGACTATCTGAAAAAAACTGTGTTAGGAGTTCATACATACCACATGAGAATGAGTGTGCAGTGTAGAGATATGCCAGATTATAACTTGTCGGACAGTGAAATGCATATTCACACGGTGCCCTGTCAAGTAGGGTGGCTCTTTTGAAATGTGTATAAAAAACAAACAAGTGGATGAATTACAAAAAAATCACATTGTATGAAATAGGATAACCCATAAAATGTGTTAGTTTCAAAAATGTTCTTCAAAATTGCCTTGTCTACTTGGGGTCATGTTCTAGTTATACTTCCTGTCCGTTGCAAACGAAGAAAAATGCAGTGTATTTGTTAGAAATGATTTTTTTATATAATTCACATGCTGTGACATAAGTGCATTTGAGTAGGGAGATTTTCATGCGTGATTGTAGAAGGTGTTGACTGTAAAATGGTGGATTTCTAGATGATTTGAATAAGCGGAAGGATATTTGGCAGCAATTTGCCTATGTGACCTGTTTGCAGAGTAATTCTTTCCGGCATTTGTAAATATTGACGGGTGTCACAATACAGGCATTTTACAAGAGCTGGAAGTATGCAATTTAAACAAAATCTATCAGCATGTCAATGATATGATGATAACAGCAGGTGAGAAGTTTAAGACATGTTGCAGGTCACGTTTTCTTATAATCGGACAAAACGTTAACATGGTCGCCTATGGGAAAACCAACAGTGTGTTGACCCCAATAAAGTCCCTGGCAACGGAAACACAGCTACACAGTGAGGCATCATGGAGGACACGTTTTATGAGAAATATTCAGAAAAAAATAATGAAAATGCGTGTGTGTCATCAAACAATAAGTGTATATTGTGGACAGGCTGTATGAAATGCAGAAAAGGGTCAAATGTGAAGTATGGTGCAATTAATTGTAAATTTGCTTGTGGCAATAGACGCACAATAACAGCCCACCGTTTAGCCTACATGCTGCAGCACCGTACGACATTCCTACAAGCAGTACTGGATGCTTCCCATCTCTGTCACAATAGCCTGTGTATAACAGCCGATCATGTGAGCCTTCAGCCAGACCGTGTGAACAATGAGAGGATATGTACGTTGCAGTAATGTTGACAAATGTTCCGGTCATGGCGCTTACCCGGCATGCATGATAGATTAAAAATAAAAATAGGTCAGAACTTACTTTTTTCGGGAGTAAATGTAGAATGAACTTTTCCGAATTATCATCATAATCACTGGTCACTGGGGTGCGTTTACAGTCATGTGTCCATATCAGTCAGCCCATGCTAACTGATATGATGTAATATTGTCGATTGTTTGTGGTGCTCGTGTTCTGGCTGTGTTCGCAGGCAGGCAGGTGGAGTTGTGTAGCGTGTATGTCAGATCGGATGGTGTAGATCTTGTCTCATTGCGTACGCACAGAAAGTCAGTTTTGCAGCTCAAGTAGACCCTGCAGAAATACAGAATGTCACAATTGTTAGAATGCTGTGTACGCCTACTCTCTGCTTTCGTAAGGGTGTTCTGCCGATTGGCGTGACCTTAATGAATATGGATGATCAGTGATTTACAGGTGGCTTTCGCTGTCTGCGTCTTCTTCTATTTGGTTTGACTGTCGTTGCTGTTACATCTGTCGACAGTGTGGTGGTACGACTCTCTGGTTCGGGATCAAGCTGACTCTTTCTGTATATGTCGTCTTGGCATCTGTTTTGTTTTGGCTCGAGATACTCTCTCATTCTCTTTGACTTGGTTCTTCGTCTGTGTAGGGGAACCGATGGCTGTCTGGAATACTCTCGCTGGTAGAGCACGTCCTGCTGAATCCGTTTGACAGCACGTGCCACTCTGCCACCCTTTGTAATTGGACACTGAACGTTTTCCAGCTTTCGTAGCATTGAAATTCCAGCACCGTAGTTTAATTGTTCGATGACTGAAAACATACGTCCCAATGCATTTCAAATGCTGTGAGGTATTCCACCAATTCTTGCGACCACCACGGCAGACAATTCCATGTCTGCGACAGTTTTTGCACGTGCCAGAATAGCAGTCTAACGTGACTTGAATGATGTCCGGCATACGACTAGATATGATTGTCGCGTCGCTGTCGTGAAGCACATGTACGCTTGTGTAAATCTTCTGGTACCTGGTCTTCACGTCTTCCGCAAACATTCTTCTGTTTTCTGTTCGCATGGCAGCAGTCTCTCCTGGAAACATTCTGGAGGAGAATGACGCTTTCATGATGTGACAAAATTGCGTTTGAGACAGATGTGTCGTATCGGATTGTCTCTCTGTCTGTGTACCTGCTGGCATGGCATCTTGTATACCTCGAGATGCTAATGCATCTCCGTCGGTAGCAACGTATTTGATTGCAACACTGTCTTGTGTAAGACTGTCACCAATCTTTTTCCCAATTCTGTACTCGGACAGTGGTTCTGTTGCTTGCACACTGGCTGTGCAACCGGCATGCCCAGGACAGGTTACATCGATGCCTTGACTGCGAACTGAAGATCCTAATTTGCAGAGCTTGTTGTCCAGGTGGAATGCTATGATTTCCCGATTGCCAGTTTGTCAGCTGACTGCAGTTTCCACAGCCTGTGACGCATTTTGTCCACCACAACTATAACTGTTTTTCAGATTTGTCGAGTTGTATCTAACATCGACGTTTATGTTGATGGGGGTCGTCTTCTGGCAGACCATGCAGGATGTTAGTTGCTTTAGTTTTCCGTCTTCTGTCATGTAAGTCATCCATTGTTGCCTGGGCAGTGAGAGTTGCAACTTTGTTTGCATTTCTTTGTAACCCTGACCGACTTGGTGGGGGCGTATTCGTCGCAGCTAGAATGTGACGGATCTTTGTGGTTCCTGTCGTTGAATCCCGTAGACCGACGTGAAGTGCCACATTAGTCGTTGCGGCCCGCTGACCACAGCGTCCAGTGTTCACCTCAGTGTATAGTTTGTACATGCGTGAGTGATAATCACAATGTGTACACCGGAGTGATTGCTTCCGGCACAGACCGATCTGTCGTTCCTCGTGTACTTTAAAATTTGCATAAGTGCATGTTGTCTTTTTATGCTCTGCATAGCAATCATTCCACATATCAGCAGTTTTCTTCACATTCAGCAGACGCATCTCAGAATCTTTATGGTTTTTGTCTGCTTGAAGATAGCTGTCTGTTAAATTCAGGCACCTATCTGGCCGTGGTCGTGGAATTTTGGCATTGCCACATACTCCATCAGCATCTGGTACTGTTAACAGTCCACCCGCAGTTTCCTGTACCACTCTGGAATAGTCATCCATATGTAGTCATGACATCCACACACGACCTGTTTGAGTTTCTGATGTTTCACTTACTTTACTAATCTCATTTGTAGTCTCTGTCATTGTAATATCGCAGTGGAATAATCCAGGCAAAATTACAGTTGAAAGGGACAAACCGTTATTGAAAATTACAGACTTCTCATCAATCTGTCGGTCCAAATCACAGTGAATGCCTTGCCTACTTGGGGTCATGTTCTAGTTACACTTCCTGTCTAACAAATACAGTGTATTTTTGAGAAGTTATTTTTTACAAAATTCACATTCTGTGACATAAGTGCATTTAAGTAGGGAGATTTTTATGTGTGATTGTAGAAGGTGTTGACTGTAAAATGGTGGATTTCTAGATGATTTGAATAAGCGGAAGGATGTTTTACAGCAATTTGCCTGTGTGACCTGTTTGCAGAGTAATTCTTGCCGGCATTTGTAAATATTGACGGGTGTCACACATACAGGCATTTTACGAGAGCTGGAAGTATGCAATTTTTCTTAAAATCTATCGGCATGTCAGTGTCCTCGATGTTGTGGTTTTCCTCGATGATCGTAACGTCAATGACTGCGCACTGACCTTCCTTCCAGGCCACGATGTCTGGGTGCCGGATACCCACAGGGGTAGGAATGGAGGGTTCTACGCGCGTGGTAAAACCCTTCTTCTCCAGCACGGTTTTAAGGAATTTGTTGATACTATCGTGCCGATCGCACCTGGTGTTATGGGTACGTGGACACCCATGCAACATGTGCCCTAACGACTCAACTCCTCGACAGGCATCACACTCAGTTAAGGCTTCTGGTCTACCACGAGAGGCACGCAACGCGGTATGGATGAGATTTCCTTTGATTCGAACGCAGTTGACATAGCTTTGTCAGGACACCAGACCAGTGCCAGATGTCATCCATCTGTTCATAAAACCGGTATTGTTGCAGCCTCGTAGGCCTTGACCGTCATCTGAAGAGTACAGACAAAGACTCCGGCGCGATGCCTGCTAGTAACCAGATATTGAAACGACATACGAGCGTCACGGCACGAAGGTTGATCAAGTCATTCTTCCATCTAAGGTTCGGCCCGGGCGCTCCATCCTTCAAACCTCTCAGGTGCTGGTTTGACCATGCCCCACCATGGATCCGTATCCGTCGGGGGACTCCGTCTATTGCTAATAGACGCCGTTTCCATGAGAGGTTTCCAGAACGCTGTCTGGTCAGACAGCGGAAGGCTAGGGGCTACCTGTTTCCATTGGCCTGCAAGACCACCCTCGCGCACCCTGGCCGAGAGGTTTTGTAGTAGTATTTTATTAGTCTCACTCCACATATACGTGCATTAAAATACAAGACAGATAAATACGTTATATTCAAAGTTAGCATTGTATACAAAGACCACTCAAAAATAATTATGAGACTTGTTAAAACAAAAATGTACAAATAAAAACAGTCGTAGATTAATTCCCACGCCCAACAGGGTCTTCTTTCCCCGCTAATTCTGCCAAGCCCGTTCCCTTGGCTGTGGTTTCGCTAGATAGTAATTAGAGACAGTAGGAATCTCGTTAATCCATTCATGCGCGTCACTAATTAGATGACGAGGCAATTGGTTAATGTTTGAAATCGATTTTTATTCAGGTACTGATACATTAGCAGTTACAATTCGTCCGTCGATGATATACACATACACATAATACATGTACATTTCCAAATACAGAATACAGCCACCGTGACAAGACATCAAACACCACACGACCGGTTAGAATTGTTGACATCACATCAACCTGTTAACATATATCAAATACATGCACGCAACCACAGGTAGACTATATATATATATATACTTCACAAATTCGGAACACCGTGCTCATGAGCGCTCACGAACAAAATGCGATTATAATTTTCTCAGTATTTAAAACCCCGAGAGCAGGCTATAACGCAGAACGCCTCCACAACAAAACTCGGACTGCCTTCGCGAGAAGACAGCTCACCGTCATGTCCGTGAACCAAATTCCCGTGGATGACAACGCTCTCAACACACTGCGTATAATCCATATAGTTCGCAACACACTGCGTACATCTATAAAGTTCCATCTTAACAGTTCGATTCAAGTAAGAGTCAACAAGACCCTATCAAATACGAGGGCCAAAGAAAGCCGTGGAGGATTTGAAGCACGCGATGCACCGCACGCCCCCCTCGAGAGTCTTGATACTCAATAATATGATACACATAGATACACAGTACACGTCCAATTGCAAATACACAACATCCACCGAGACAGGAAATCGAAACACTGACCAACTGGTTAGAATTAAAGACGTCACGTCCACCTGTTAACATATATCAAATACATACACACATCGACAGGCACAATATGCATATAGGTACGTCACGAATTCGGAACCCCGTGCTCGTGAGCGCACACGAACAAAATAGATTACAAATTTTCTCAGTAGTTTAAAGCCCCGAGAGCAGGCTATAGCGCAGAACGTTTCACCAACAATAATCGGACTGCTTCGCGAGAAGACAGCTCACCGTCATGTCCGTCAACCAGTTTCCCGTGTAAGACTAGGCTTGCAACGCACTGCGTATAACCAAGTAGTTCGCAACACACTGCGCCTAACGTTCCATCTTACAGTTCGATTCACGTGAAAGTTCACAAGGCTCTATCTAACACGAGAGCCAAAGAAGGCCGTGGAGGATCTAAAGCACGTAATGCACCGTGCCCCCCCCCCCCCCTCTAGAGTCTTAATGCTCATAATAGCCCAATCGGACTTACTAACACCATGTCGCCCCAGTTCAAGGACGGACCGAGCAGCCGGGGTCCCACGCCAGTTAAGGACGCAGGCCGTGATTACTATGTCCGTAGCAGCAGTTCCTGATTCCGTAGAGGCTCACTGACGAATGGTCGGCTTGTCGTAATATGTAGTCTTTCTCCCGTGGGCATCATCCATATTATGGTTGTCGGCGACGATCGTGACGTCAATGACTAAGCACTGACCCTCTTTCCAGACCACGAGGTGTGGGCGCCGGATACCCGCTGGGGTCGGAATGGAGGGTTCCACGCGCGTGGTAAAACCCTTCCTCTCCATCACGGTTTTGAGGAATTTGTTGACACCATCGTGCCGATCACACCTGGTGTTGTGGGTTCGCGGGCATACCTGAAGTATGTGCCCCAACGACTCCACTCCTTGACATGTGTCACACCTAGTTGAGGCTTCCGGCCTACCACGAGAGGCACGCAGCGCAGTGTGAATGAGGTTTCCTTTAATGCGGACGCAATTGACATAGCTACGTCCGGACACCAGACCAGTGCCGGACGTCATCCATCTGTTAGCAAAACCTGTATTGCTGCAGCCTCGTAGGCCATGACCGTCAATTGAGAAATACAGACACTCCGCATTGACTCGCTGAATATCCCGACTGTTCCTCAGTACAATGCCGAACGCACTCATTGGTTCGGACCACCGCCGCAGGTCCCTCTGGAAGTTCTTGAGCTCCGTGACCGCACTCACCACTGGGTCACTAGAACCAACCATGCGTTCCATACGTTTAGCCCTGAGGAGTGGAATCAGCCACCTAAGCCTGGGGAGGCCTAGACCTCCATCCTTGTACTGCCCATTGGGGTATCATGCGGGATTTTGACCCAGCACCAAGCCGTAGCTCTAGAGACCTTGTCCATGAAGTCCAGCGTACTTCTGGACAGGCGGCCCAGCACCGCTCGATGTAACAAGCTCGGTAGCAGATGACAACGTAGGATAAACATCCTTTGTTCCGGCTTAAGGGGAGCTCGAGAAAGCTCTTCAACCCCTTTCTTTAAGGTCTCCAACGTGGTGCTGGTCAACCTCCCGGCTCCCACAAGATTTCCCAAATACCGATACCCATTATCAATGCCTAAGAGCCTTGATGAGATCACCACCGCGTGACATCAGGAAATCGGTAGGATTACAACTCCAGTGTTTCAACTTGCCCAGGACATCAGTTCTGATAGTCGCAGACTTTGAACATTCAGGGCAAGTCTAGATAATCCTAAGGCTTTCTCCACCGTCAAGTACTGGAATTGGAAGCCGTGTGGTGTTTTCGCCAGGAGAACAAGGTCATCTGTGAAGGCGAGGCACGAGAGCACATCGGCCCCCACATGGACCCCAATGGATGGGTCCAGGTGACGTAAGGCCAAATCTATCACTGTGTTAAATAGGACGGGGCTTAAAGGGTCACCTTGCCTCACGCCTCTATTCACGTTGATCTCCTGGCTTAATTATCCGTTCACTCGTAGTCTTGTTCTCGGTCTCTGATACAAGGAGCGGATATAACCCATCAGCGATCCAGGTATCCCTGCAGAAGGAAGGCGATCGCAGTGGCCTGACACCGTGTTTGTCTCTCGGATAACACACTCCAAAGAATGTGAGTGTTATTACTCAGGCCATCCCCTTTCCTGAATGCTTTCTGATGCTCACTGATCGTATAACCCGCTTCGATCCTCTCTGCTAGGATTTTGTGATAGAGTCGGCATAGAATCGGTCCCATCGTAATGGGGCGAAACTGCTTCGGCTCGACACTCACCTCTGATTTGGGTATCAAGATGGTTACTCCATGCCGAAAAGAGTCCGGCGCCATGCCTGCTAGTAACCAGATGTTGAAACGGCATACGAGCGCCACGGCACTAAGGTTACACATGTCACCCTTCCGCCTTAGGTCCGGCCCAGGCGCCCCATCCTTCAAACCCCTCAGGTGCCAGATTACTTCGGTTGTTGTAATCGGCTTGACCATCTCCCACCTTGGATCGGGGGTCGTCGTCCATCGCCAATAGACGCCGTTTCCACAGGAGGTTTCCAGAAACCTACCTGGTCAGATAGCGGAAGGCTTGGAGCCACCTGTTTCCATTGGCCGGCCAAGACCACCCTCGCGCACCCGGACCGAGAGGTCTTATAAAGCGCCTGGATACGCGAGTATTGCGCTTTACGTCGGGCGAGCGCGTTCCGGGCTTCTTGGCGAGGCAGACCGTGATTCCGTCGCTGACCGGATCGCTCGACCGGAGGTAAAAACTTCAGGAGGTCCCGGTCGATGAGTCTTTGTAGGTCTCCATAGTCGCCGAGAGGCATATGGATGACCTGCTGGAGAAGATCCGGACAGACATTCGCCTCCTCTGCCTGGGCGATGATGGTCTCAATGATTGGTGCCCTCCAATCGTCTGTCTCGTGATTCTCCTCCGAGCCTAAGTCGGAGTAAAGATGCCCCACAGCGGTGTAGGTAACATGGAACCCGTGCCCGCGAGGGGAGGATTTGGAGGAACCGCCTCTGCGACACGAGTCGCATTGTCCTCGGGAGGTGGTTCAGTCCCCCCTCATGGTATCGTAGGGGAGACCCGTGTGCCGGTCCTCCGGCAACGAGAGTTGCCTTTACCCTGGGAGGTACCGATGTCTCGCCCTCAATGGTTGCCCCGATATTTTCGAGAGGGAGTCTTGGAGGGTCACCACCGCGACACGAGTCGTTTCTCTACTGGGAGGTGGTCCTACTCCGCACTCGAATTGTTCCAGGGGAGATCCATGGGTTGAGTCTCCAGCGACACGAGTCACCTTATCCCTGGGAGGCCTCAACGTCTCGCCCTCAGTGTTTGTCCCATTTGGTTTCAAAAATACTGACCGAGTGACCACACCAATGACAGTATAATCACATATACATTTAAGTTATCAACTTATCGAAGATGTCTGCATACGTGTGTATCGTCTACCTCTGTGTCGAAGTTTTATTCCTGCCTTTGGATTGCAAAATTATTGGCAGTACAAATTTGTAATATCATGACATCCACAAAGCATTGCTACCAATTATATCAACGTTGCATGGGCTTCATTATTAGTATGCTATTCATATTAAAAAACGATGAAACAATGTAAATAATACATGTTTTATACTACTTAGTACTCCTCCATTATTCCCAATTGAAAAAAACGGCACTACAAAATAACGATATATTAATAACAGTTTCAGGCAATGACAAAACGTGGTTGTGTTGGCGGGTAAACTTTATGGCCTCGTAATTTTATTATTTATTTTATATTTTTAAATGTACACATGTATGTATGTTGTATTGATATGGCTTAATGTCTGGCATGGTATTTTATTAATCGTCCAGGTAAACATCACTGTTTTGGAGAAGCGTTTCGTATGAACTGCTCGGTAGTTGAAAGTGAAATTGTATCGCCAAGCAGTAGCGGTAAACGAATGGTCCCCGTCGCCGAAAAGGTGCCACCAAAACATAAACATGGCAACATTGTGTCGTAGTGTCTGCCGCTAGATTTGACAAATGTTCAGTAAATAGTGCAGTTTGAGGCATAACACGGAATCTATTGGACGCTGATATCGAGCTGCGTTTCTTCTCGAAAACATCGAACTTGGACAACGAATTCGACGAATCTCTACGTGAGCTGCCATCTTTGTTTGTTTGAGTATGGCGTTGAGCAAGGTCTATAGCATACTCAGAATTTAGACGTTTCATGCTCAAGTCTGAGTACGATTACGTGCTCAGAAAGTGTTATAACCTCCGTGAGTATGAGCATGGTGTGAAAGCGAGGCTTGAGCATGACATTCTGAGCACCGAGTACGGCTTTATAACCTCGGGCCAAGGTCCCCATCGCGAGACATCAGAAAGTCCGCAGGATTGCAACTTATTTCCACACCCAACAGGGTCTACTATCTCTGCCAAGCCCGTTCCCTTGGCTGTGGTTTCGCTAGATAGTAGATAGGGACAGTGGGAATCTCGTTAATCCATTCATGCGCGTCACTAATTAGATGACGAGGCATTTGGCTAGGGTTTATATCGATTTTTATTCAGGTACTCATACAGCAGTTACAATTCGTCCTCCGATGATATATACATATTTATCGTACGTGTACAAAATGCAAATACAGAACACACCAAACGAGACAGGTCATCAAACCCCCACATAGCGGTTAGTTTTCAGACGTAACATCAACCTGATGCATATATATATAAATGCATGCAACCACAGGCAGAATAAAGATGGGTACACTTCTCGGGTTCGGAACCCCTTGCTCATGAGCTCGCACGAACAAAATACAATACAATTCTCTCAGTGTTATAACGCCCCGAGATCAGGCAGTGCGCAGAACGCCCTTGCAACAATAATCGGACTGCCTTCGCGAGAAGGCAGCTCACCGTCATGTCCATCAACCGGCTTCCCATGGACGATAGAGCCCGCAACACACTGCGTATACTCTAAACTAATGCATCACACTGCACAACACTTAACTAACGCAACACACTGCGTATACCATAAGGTTCCGTATAAAACGTCCAATACGTTAAGAGTCCGAGTCCGTAATACCTCTTCAAAGGCGGGGGCCAAAGTATGCTGTAGACGACCTAAAATAGGCAATACTTCGCGCATTACCCTCTAGGGTCTTAACACTCATAAGAGTCCAATCGCTCCTAGTAACACCATATCGCCCCAGTTCAAGGACGGACCGGGCCGCCGGGGTCCCACGCCAATTCAGGACGCAGGCCGTAAAAGCGACATCAGTCGCCGGGAGTCCAGATTCTCTTGCGCACCAATCGCGAATGGCTGGCTTGTCGTACTACACGGTCTTCCTTCCGTGGGCATCCTCCAGGTTATGGTTGTCCGCAATGATAGTGACGTCGACAACGACACAGTGCCCGTCCTTCCAGACCACGAGGTCCGGGCGCCGGATACCCGCCCGGGTAGGGATAGATGGTTCCACGCGCGTGGTGAACTCCTTCTTACCCAGCACAGTTTTGAGATACGAATTGATACCTGAAGTATGTGCCACAACGACTCCACCCCTCGACAGGCATCACACTTCGTTGAGGCTTCGGGCCTACCACGAGAGGCACGCAGCGCGGTATGGATCAGGTTCCCTTTGATTTTAACGCAGTTGACATAGCTACCTCCGGACACCAGACCAGTGCCGGACGTCATCCATCCGTTCACAAACCCCACATTGCTACTGCCTCGTAGGCCATGACCGTCAACGGAAGAGTGCAAACACTCCGCCGAGGCTCTCTTAAGCCCCGAGAGCGGGCTATGGCGCAGAACACTAATCCACCAATACTCGGACTACCTTCGCGAGAAGGTAGCGCACCGTCATATCTGCAGACCAAACTCCATCTGACGATACTGCTCGCAACACACTGCGAATGAATACATGGCACGCAACACACTGCGTAACCACCAAAAATACTGTCTCAACAGTTCTCACCAAGTAAGAGTCCAAGTGGTCATAACGAACTCGATGGCCAAAAAAGGCCGTAGAGGAACGGAAGCACGCAATGCTTTTAGCCCCCCACTCGAGAGTCCTAACGCTCATTATCGACCAGTCCGCCTTGCTGACTCCGAGCCGCCCCAGTTCGAGGACGGACCGAGCCGCCGGTGTCCCCCGCCAGTTTAAAACACATGCCGTAAACTCAACGTCCGTTGCAGCGATTCCCGACTCCGTGTGGCACCATTGACGAATGGCCGGCTTGTCGTAGTACTCCTTCCGTTGGTGGGCGTCTTCCATATTGTAGTTGTCGGCAACGATCGTCGTGTCGACGACTATACATTGGTTCTCCTTCCAGACCACGAGGTCTGGGCGCCGGATACCCGCCGGGGTAGGGATAGAGGGTTCCTCGCGCGCGGAGAAACCCTTTTTCCCCAACACAGTTTTCAGGAACTGGTTGACATGATCGTGTCGGTCACACCTGGCGTTATGGGTTCGCGGACACACCTGCAAGATGTGTCCCAATGACTGCTTGAGCGTCCCGCCCTCAGTGGTTGTCCCAATATTGATACTATTAGTACCCTCGAGAGGAAGCCTGGAGGGGCCAGCCTCCACGACACGAGTCGCTTTTCTCCTGGGAGGCGACCCTGCTTCTCTCACGATGTACTCGGAGGGGGAACCAGGTTCTGGGCCTCCAGCAACGAGAGTCGCCTTTACCCTGGGAGGCACCAACTTTTGATTTGGAAAACCTTGTTTTACTACAGGGTAAAACCATTTTATTAGAAAGATATCAACTATGTATTGTTTGTTAGTTCATCCAACTAGTTAACTTTTGGTAGCCTTGTAAATATGATCATATGACATATTCATTTTCTAAATGTACACTTTGACAAAAATACTGACCGAGTGACCACACCAATGACAGTATAATCACATATACATTTAAGTTATCAACTTATCGAAGATGTCTGCATACGTGTGTATCGTCTACCTCTGTGTCGAAGTTTTATTCCTGCCTTTGGATTGCAAAATTATTGGCAGTACAAATTTGTAATATCATGACATCCACAAAGCATTGCTACCAATTATATCAACGTTGCATGGGCTTCATTATTAGTATGCTATTCATATTAAAAAACGATGAAACAATGTAAATAATACATGTTTTATACTACTTAGTACTCCTCCATTATTCCCAATTGAAAAAAACGGCACTACAAAATAACGATATATTAATAACAGTTTCAGGCAATGACAAAACGTGGTTGTGTTGGCGGGTAAACTTTATGGCCTCGTAATTTTATTATTTATTTTATATTTTTAAATGTACACATGTATGTATGTTGTATTGATATGGCTTAATGTCTGGCATGGTATTTTATTAATCGTCCAGGTAAACATCACTGTTTTGGAGAAGCGTTTCGTATGAACTGCTCGGTAGTTGAACGTGAAATTGTATCGCCAAGCAGTAGCGGTAAACGAATGGTCCCCGTCGTCGAAAAGGTGCCACCAAAACATAAACATGGCAACATTGTGTCGTAGTGTCTGCCGCTAGATTTGACAAATGTTCAGTAAATAGTGCAGTTTGAGGCATAACACGGAATCTATCGGACGCTGATATCGAGCTGCGTTTCTTCTCGAAAACATCGAACTTGGACAACGAATTCGACGAATCTCTACGTGAGCTGCCATCTTTGTTTGTTTGAGTATGGCGTTGAGCAAGGTCTATAGCATACTCAGAATTTAGACGTTTCATGCTCAAGTCTGAGTACGATTACGTGCTCAGAAAGTGTTATAACCTCCGTGAGTATGAGCATGGTGTGAAAGCGAGGCTTGAGCATGACATTCTGAGCACCGAGTACGGCTTTATAACCTCGGGCCAAGGTCCCCATCGCGAGACATCAGAAAGTCCGCAGGATTGCAACTTATTTCCACACCCAACAGGGTCTACTATCTCCGCCAAGCCCGTTCCCTTGGCTGTGGTTTCGCTAGATAGTAGATAGGGACAGTGGGAATCTCGTTAATCCATTCATGCGCGTCACTAATTAGATGACGAGGCATTTGGCTAGGGTTTATATCGATTTTTATTCAGGTACTCGTACAGCAGTTACAATTCGTCCTCCGATGATATATACATATTTATCGTACGTGTACAAAATGCAAATACAGAACACACCAAACGAGACAGGTCATCAAACCCCCACATAGCGGTTAGTTTTCAGACGTAACATCAACCTGATACATATATATAAATGCATGCAACCACAGGCAGAATAAAGATGGGTACACTTCTCGGGTTCGGAACCCCTTGCTCATGAGCTCGCACGAACAAAATACAATACAATTCTCTCAGTGTTATAACGCCCCGAGATCAGGCAGTGCGGAGAACGCCCTTGCAACAATAATCGGACTGCCTTCGCGAGAAGGCAGCTCACCGTCATGTCCATCAACCGGCTTCCCATGGACGATAGAGCCCGCAACACACTGCGTATACTCTAAACTAATGCATCACACTGCACAACACTTAACTAACGCAACACACTGCGTATACCATAAGGTTCCGTACAAAACGTCCAATACGTTAAGAGTCCGAGTCCGTAATACCTCTTCAAAGGCGGGGGCCAAAGTATGCTGTAGACGACCTAAAATAGGCAATACTTCGCGCATTAACCTCTAGGGTCTTAACACTCATAAGAGTCCAATCGCTCCTAGTAACACCATATCGCTCCAGTTCAAGGACGGACCGGGCCGCCGGGGTCCCACGCCAATTCAGGACGCAGGCCGTAAAAGCGACATCAGTCGCCGGGAGTCCAGATTCTCTTGCGCACCAATCGCGGATGGCTGGCTTGTCGTAGTACACGGTCTTCCTTCCGTGGGCGTCCTCCAGGTTATGGTTGTCCGCAATGATAGTGACGTCGACAACGACACAGTGCCCGTCCTTCCAGACCACGAGGTCCGGGCGCCGGATACCCGCCCGGGTAGGGATAGATGGTTCCACGCGCGTGGTGAACTCCTTCTTACCCAGCACAGTTTTGAGATACGAATTGATGCCGTCGTGCCTATCACACATGGTGTTATGGGTACGAGGACATACCTGAAGTATGTGCCCCAACGACTCCACCCCTCGACAGGCATCACACTTCGTTGAGGCTTCGGGCCTACCACGAGAGGCACGCAGCGCGGTATGGATCAGGTTCCCTTTGATTTTAACGCAGTTGACATAGCTACGTCCGGACACCAGACCAGTGCCGGACGTCATCCATCCGTTCACAAACCCCACATTGCTACTGCCTCGTAGGCCATGACCGTCAACGGAAGAGTGCAAACACTCCGCCGAGGCTCTCTTAAGCCCCGAGAGCGGGCTATGGCGCAGAACACTAATCCACCAATACTCGGACTACCTTCGCGAGAAGGTAGCGCACCGTCATATCTGCAGACCAAACTCCATCTGACGATACTGCTCGCAACACACTGCGAATGAATACATGGCACGCAACACACTGCGTAACCACCAAAAATACTGTCTCAACAGTTCTCACCAAGTAAGAGTCCAAGTGGTCATAACGAACTCGATGGCCAAAAAAGGCCGTAGAGGAACGGAAGCACGCAATGCTTTTAGCCCCCCACTCGAGAGTCCTAACGCTCATTATCGACCAGTCCGCCTTGCTGACTCCGAGCCGCCCCAGTTCGAGGACGGACCGAGCCGCCGGTGTCCCCCGCCAGTTTAAAACACATGCCGTAAACTCAACGTCCGTTGCAGCGATTCCCGACTCCGTGTGGCACCATTGACGAATGGCCGGCTTGTCGTAGTACTCCTTCCGTTGGTGGGCGTCTTCCATATTGTAGTTGTCGGCAACGATCGTCGTGTCGACGACTATACATTGGTTCTCCTTCCAGACCACGAGGTCTGGGCGCCGGATACCCGCCGGGGTAGGGATAGAGGGTTCCTCGCGCGCGGAGAAACCCTTTTTCCCCAACACAGTTTTCAGGAACTGGTTGACATGATCGTGTCGGTCACACCTGGCGTTATGGGTTCGCGGACACACCTGCAAGATGTGTCCCAATGACTGCTTGAGCGTCCCGCCCTCAGTGGTTGTCCCAATATTGATACTATTAGTACCCTCGAGAGGAAGCCTGGAGGGGCCAGCCTCCACGACACGAGTCGCTTTTCTCCTGGGAGGCGACCCTGCTTCTCTCACGATGTACTCAGAGGGGGAACCAGGTTCTGGGCCTCCAGCAACGAGAGTCGCCTTTACCCTGGGAGGCACCAACTTTTGATTTGGAAAACCTTGTTTTACTACAGGGTAAAACCATTTTATTAGAAAGATATCAACTATGTATTGTTTGTTAGTTCATCCAACTAGTTAACTTTTGGTAGCCTTGTAAATATGATCATATGACATATTCATTTTCTAAATGTACACTTTGACAAAAATACTGACCGAGTGACCACACCAATGACAGTATAATCACATATACATTTAAGTTATCAACTTATCGAAGATGTCTGCATACGTGTGTATCGTCTACCTCTGTGTCGAAGTTTTATTCCTGCCTTTGGATTGCAAAATTATTGGCAGTACAAATTTGTAATATCATGACATCCACAAAGCATTGCTACCAATTATATCAACGTTGCATGGGCTTCATTATTAGTATGCTATTCATATTAAAAAACGATGAAACAATGTAAATAATACATGTTTTATACTACTTAGTACTCCTCCATTATTCCCAATTGAAAAAAACGGCACTACAAAATAACGATATATTAATAACAGTTTCAGGCAATGACAAAACGTGGTTGTGTTGGCGGGTAAACTTTATGGCCTCGTAATTTTATTATTTATTTTATATTTTTAAATGTACACATGTATGTATGTTGTATTGATATGGCTTAATGTCTGGCATGGTATTTTATTAATCGTCCAGGTAAACATCACTGTTTTGGAGAAGCGTTTCGTATGAACTGCTCGGTAGTTGAACGTGAAATTGTATCGCCAAGCAGTAGCGGTAAACGAATGGTCCCCGTCGTCGAAAAGGTGCCACCAAAACATAAACATGGCAACATTGTGTCGTAGTGTCTGCCGCTAGATTTGACAAATGTTCAGTAAATAGTGCAGTTTGAGGCATAACACGGAATCTATCGGACGCTGATATCGAGCTGCGTTTCTTCTCGAAAACATCGAACTTGGACAACGAATTCGACGAATCTCTACGTGAGCTGCCATCTTTGTTTGTTTGAGTATGGCGTTGAGCAAGGTCTATAGCATACTCAGAATTTAGACGTTTCATGCTCAAGTCTGAGTACGATTACGTGCTCAGAAAGTGTTATAACCTCCGTGAGTATGAGCATGGTGTGAAAGCGAGGCTTGAGCATGACATTCTGAGCACCGAGTACGGCTTTATAACCTCGGGCCAAGGTCCCCATCGCGAGACATCAGAAAGTCCGCAGGATTGCAACTTATTTCCACACCCAACAGGGTCTACTATCTCCGCCAAGCCCGTTCCCTTGGCTGTGGTTTCGCTAGATAGTAGATAGGGACAGTGGGAATCTCGTTAATCCATTCATGCGCGTCACTAATTAGATGACGAGGCATTTGGCTAGGGTTTATATCGATTTTTATTCAGGTACTCATACAGCAGTTACAATTCGTCCTCCGATGATATATACATATTTATCGTACGTGTACAAAATGCAAATACAGAACACACCAAACGAGACAGGTCATCAAACCCCCACATAGCGGTTAGTTTTCAGACGTAACATCAACCTGATACATATATATAAATGCATGCAACCACAGGCAGAATAAAGATGGGTACACTTCTCGGGTTCGGAACCCCTTGCTCATGAGCTCGCACGAACAAAATACAATACAATTCTCTCAGTGTTATAACGCCCCGAGATCAGGCAGTGCGGAGAACGCCCTTGCAACAATAATCGGACTGCCTTCGCGAGAAGGCAGCTCACCGTCATGTCCATCAACCGGCTTCCCATGGACGATAGAGCCCGCAACACACTGCGTATACTCTAAACTAATGCATCACACTGCACAACACTTAACTAACGCAACACACTGCGTATACCATAAGGTTCCGTACAAAACGTCCAATACGTTAAGAGTCCGAGTCCGTAATACCTCTTCAAAGGCGGGGGCCAAAGTATGCTGTAGACGACCTAAAATAGGCAATACTTCGCGCATTAACCTCTAGGGTCTTAACACTCATAAGAGTCCAATCGCTCCTAGTAACACCATATCGCTCCAGTTCAAGGACGGACCGGGCCGCCGGGGTCCCACGCCAATTCAGGACGCAGGCCGTAAAAGCGACATCAGTCGCCGGGAGTCCAGATTCTCTTGCGCACCAATCGCGGATGGCTGGCTTGTCGTAGTACACGGTCTTCCTTCCGTGGGCGTCCTCCAGGTTATGGTTGTCCGCAATGATAGTGACGTCGACAACGACACAGTGCCCGTCCTTCCAGACCACGAGGTCCGGGCGCCGGATACCCGCCCGGGTAGGGATAGATGGTTCCACGCGCGTGGTGAACTCCTTCTTACCCAGCACAGTTTTGAGATACGAATTGATGCCGTCGTGCCTATCACACATGGTGTTATGGGTACGAGGACATACCTGAAGTATGTGCCCCAACGACTCCACCCCTCGACAGGCATCACACTTCGTTGAGGCTTCGGGCCTACCACGAGAGGCACGCAGCGCGGTATGGATCAGGTTCCCTTTGATTTTAACGCAGTTGACATAGCTACGTCCGGACACCAGACCAGTGCCGGACGTCATCCATCCGTTCACAAACCCCACATTGCTACTGCCTCGTAGGCCATGACCGTCAACGGAAGAGTGCAAACACTCCGCCGAGGCTCTCTTAAGCCCCGAGAGCGGGCTATGGCGCAGAACACTAATCCACCAATACTCGGACTACCTTCGCGAGAAGGTAGCGCACCGTCATATCTGCAGACCAAACTCCATCTGACGATACTGCTCGCAACACACTGCGAATGAATACATGGCACGCAACACACTGCGTAACCACCAAAAATACTGTCTCAACAGTTCTCACCAAGTAAGAGTCCAAGTGGTCATAACGAACTCGATGGCCAAAAAAGGCCGTAGAGGAACGGAAGCACGCAATGCTTTTAGCCCCCCACTCGAGAGTCCTAACGCTCATTATCGACCAGTCCGCCTTGCTGACTCCGAGCCGCCCCAGTTCGAGGACGGACCGAGCCGCCGGTGTCCCCCGCCAGTTTAAAACACATGCCGTAAACTCAACGTCCGTTGCAGCGATTCCCGACTCCGTGTGGCACCATTGACGAATGGCCGGCTTGTCGTAGTACTCCTTCCGTTGGTGGGCGTCTTCCATATTGTAGTTGTCGGCAACGATCGTCGTGTCGACGACTATACATTGGTTCTCCTTCCAGACCACGAGGTCTGGGCGCCGGATACCCGCCGGGGTAGGGATAGAGGGTTCCTCGCGCGCGGAGAAACCCTTTTTCCCCAACACAGTTTTCAGGAACTGGTTGACATGATCGTGTCGGTCACACCTGGCGTTATGGGTTCGCGGACACACCTGCAAGATGTGTCCCAATGACTGCTTGAGCGTCCCGCCCTCAGTGGTTGTCCCAATATTGATACTATTAGTACCCTCGAGAGGAAGCCTGGAGGGGCCAGCCTCCACGACACGAGTCGCTTTTCTCCTGGGAGGCGACCCTGCTTCTCTCACGATGTACTCAGAGGGGGAACCAGGTTCTGGGCCTCCAGCAACGAGAGTCGCCTTTACCCTGGGAGGCACCAACTTTTGATTTGGAAAACCTTGTTTTACTACAGGGTAAAACCATTTTATTAGAAAGATATCAACTATGTATTGTTTGTTAGTTCATCCAACTAGTTAACTTTTGGTAGCCTTGTAAATATGATCATATGACATATTCATTTTCTAAATGTACACTTTGACAAAAATACTGACCGAGTGACCACACCAATGACAGTATAATCACATATACATTTAAGTTATCAACTTATCGAAGATGTCTGCATACGTGTGTATCGTCTACCTCTGTGTCGAAGTTTTATTCCTGCCTTTGGATTGCAAAATTATTGGCAGTACAAATTTGTAATATCATGACATCCACAAAGCATTGCTACCAATTATATCAACGTTGCATGGGCTTCATTATTAGTATGCTATTCATATTAAAAAACGATGAAACAATGTAAATAATACATGTTTTATACTACTTAGTACTCCTCCATTATTCCCAATTGAAAAAAACGGCACTACAAAATAACGATATATTAATAACAGTTTCAGGCAATGACAAAACGTGGTTGTGTTGGCGGGTAAACTTTATGGCCTCGTAATTTTATTATTTATTTTATATTTTTAAATGTACACATGTATGTATGTTGTATTGATATGGCTTAATGTCTGGCATGGTATTTTATTAATCGTCCAGGTAAACATCACTGTTTTGGAGAAGCGTTTCGTATGAACTGCTCGGTAGTTGAACGTGAAATTGTATCGCCAAGCAGTAGCGGTAAACGAATGGTCCCCGTCGTCGAAAAGGTGCCACCAAAACATAAACATGGCAACATTGTGTCGTAGTGTCTGCCGCTAGATTTGACAAATGTTCAGTAAATAGTGCAGTTTGAGGCATAACACGGAATCTATCGGACGCTGATATCGAGCTGCGTTTCTTCTCGAAAACATCGAACTTGGACAACGAATTCGACGAATCTCTACGTGAGCTGCCATCTTTGTTTGTTTGAGTATGGCGTTGAGCAAGGTCTATAGCATACTCAGAATTTAGACGTTTCATGCTCAAGTCTGAGTACGATTACGTGCTCAGAAAGTGTTATAACCTCCGTGAGTATGAGCATGGTGTGAAAGCGAGGCTTGAGCATGACATTCTGAGCACCGAGTACGGCTTTATAACCTCGGGCCAAGGTCCCCATCGCGAGACATCAGAAAGTCCGCAGGATTGCAACTTATTTCCACACCCAACAGGGTCTACTATCTCCGCCAAGCCCGTTCCCTTGGCTGTGGTTTCGCTAGATAGTAGATAGGGACAGTGGGAATCTCGTTAATCCATTCATGCGCGTCACTAATTAGATGACGAGGCATTTGGCTAGGGTTTATATCGATTTTTATTCAGGTACTCGTACAGCAGTTACAATTCGTCCTCCGATGATATATACATATTTATCGTACGTGTACAAAATGCAAATACAGAACACACCAAACGAGACAGGTCATCAAACCCCCACATAGCGGTTAGTTTTCAGACGTAACATCAACCTGATACATATATATAAATGCATGCAACCACAGGCAGAATAAAGATGGGTACACTTCTCGGGTTCGGAACCCCTTGCTCATGAGCTCGCACGAACAAAATACAATACAATTCTCTCAGTGTTATAACGCCCCGAGATCAGGCAGTGCGGAGAACGCCCTTGCAACAATAATCGGACTGCCTTCGCGAGAAGGCAGCTCACCGTCATGTCCATCAACCGGCTTCCCATGGACGATAGAGCCCGCAACACACTGCGTATACTCTAAACTAATGCATCACACTGCACAACACTTAACTAACGCAACACACTGCGTATACCATAAGGTTCCGTATAAAACGTCCAATACGTTAAGAGTCCGAGTCCGTAATACCTCTTCAAAGGCGGGGGCCAAAGTATGCTGTAGACGACCTAAAATAGGCAATACTTCGCGCATTAACCTCTAGGGTCTTAACACTCATAAGAGTCCAATCGCTCCTAGTAACACCATATCGCTCCAGTTCAAGGACGGACCGGGCCGCCGGGGTCCCACGCCAATTCAGGACGCAGGCCGTAAAAGCGACATCAGTCGCCGGGAGTCCAGATTCTCTTGCGCACCAATCGCGGATGGCTGGCTTGTCGTAGTACACGGTCTTCCTTCCGTGGGCGTCCTCCAGGTTATGGTTGTCCGCAATGATAGTGACGTCGACAACGACACAGTGCCCGTCCTTCCAGACCACGAGGTCCGGGCGCCGGATACCCGCCCGGGTAGGGATAGATGGTTCCACGCGCGTGGTGAACTCCTTCTTACCCAGCACAGTTTTGAGATACGAATTGATGCCGTCGTGCCTATCACACATGGTGTTATGGGTACGAGGACATACCTGAAGTATGTGCCCCAACGACTCCACCCCTCGACAGGCATCACACTTCGTTGAGGCTTCGGGCCTACCACGAGAGGCACGCAGCGCGGTATGGATCAGGTTCCCTTTGATTTTAACGCAGTTGACATAGCTACGTCCGGACACCAGACCAGTGCCGGACGTCATCCATCCGTTCACAAACCCCACATTGCTACTGCCTCGTAGGCCATGACCGTCAACGGAAGAGTGCAAACACTCCGCCGAGGCTCTCTTAAGCCCCGAGAGCGGGCTATGGCGCAGAACACTAATCCACCAATACTCGGACTACCTTCGCGAGAAGGTAGCGCACCGTCATATCTGCAGACCAAACTCCATCTGACGATACTGCTCGCAACACACTGCGAATGAATACATGGCACGCAACACACTGCGTAACCACCAAAAATACTGTCTCAACAGTTCTCACCAAGTAAGAGTCCAAGTGGTCATAACGAACTCGATGGCCAAAAAAGGCCGTAGAGGAACGGAAGCACGCAATGCTTTTAGCCCCCCACTCGAGAGTCCTAACGCTCATTATCGACCAGTCCGCCTTGCTGACTCCGAGCCGCCCCAGTTCGAGGACGGACCGAGCCGCCGGTGTCCCCCGCCAGTTTAAAACACATGCCGTAAACTCAACGTCCGTTGCAGCGATTCCCGACTCCGTGTGGCACCATTGACGAATGGCCGGCTTGTCGTAGTACTCCTTCCGTTGGTGGGCGTCTTCCATATTGTAGTTGTCGGCAACGATCGTCGTGTCGACGACTATACATTGGTTCTCCTTCCAGACCACGAGGTCTGGGCGCCGGATACCCGCCGGGGTAGGGATAGAGGGTTCCTCGCGCGCGGAGAAACCCTTTTTCCCCAACACAGTTTTCAGGAACTGGTTGACATGATCGTGTCGGTCACACATGGCGTTATGGGTTCGCGGACACACCTGCAAGATGTGTCCCAATGACTGCTTGAGCGTCCCGCCCTCAGTGGTTGTCCCAATATTGATACTATTAGTACCCTCGAGAGGAAGCCTGGAGGGGCCAGCCTCCACGACACGAGTCGCTTTTCTCCTGGGAGGCGACCCTGCTTCTCTCACGATGTACTCAGAGGGGGAACCAGGTTCTGGGCCTCCAGCAACGAGAGTCGCCTTTACCCTGGGAGGCACCAACTTTTGATTTGGAAAACCTTGTTTTACTACAGGGTAAAACCATTTTATTAGAAAGATATCAACTATGTATTGTTTGTTAGTTCATCCAACTAGTTAACTTTTGGTAGCCTTGTAAATATGATCATATGACATATTCATTTTCTAAATGTACACTTTGACAAAAATACTGACCGAGTGACCACACCAATGACAGTATAATCACATATACATTTAAGTTATCAACTTATCGAAGATGTCTGCATACGTGTGTATCGTCTACCTCTGTGTCGAAGTTTTATTCCTGCCTTTGGATTGCAAAATTATTGGCAGTACAAATTTGTAATATCATGACATCCACAAAGCATTGCTACCAATTATATCAACGTTGCATGGGCTTCATTATTAGTATGCTATTCATATTAAAAAACGATGAAACAATGTAAATAATACATGTTTTATACTACTTAGTACTCCTCCATTATTCCCAATTGAAAAAAACGGCACTACAAAATAACGATATATTAATAACAGTTTCAGGCAATGACAAAACGTGGTTGTGTTGGCGGGTAAACTTTATGGCCTCGTAATTTTATTATTTATTTTATATTTTTAAATGTACACATGTATGTATGTTGTATTGATATGGCTTAATGTCTGGCATGGTATTTTATTAATCGTCCAGGTAAACATCACTGTTTTGGAGAAGCGTTTCGTATGAACTGCTCGGTAGTTGAACGTGAAATTGTATCGCCAAGCAGTAGCGGTAAACGAATGGTCCCCGTCGTCGAAAAGGTGCCACCAAAACATAAACATGGCAACATTGTGTCGTAGTGTCTGCCGCTAGATTTGACAAATGTTCAGTAAATAGTGCAGTTTGAGGCATAACACGGAATCTATCGGACGCTGATATCGAGCTGCGTTTCTTCTCGAAAACATCGAACTTGGACAACGAATTCGACGAATCTCTACGTGAGCTGCCATCTTTGTTTGTTTGAGTATGGCGTTGAGCAAGGTCTATAGCATACTCAGAATTTAGACGTTTCATGCTCAAGTCTGAGTACGATTACGTGCTCAGAAAGTGTTATAACCTCCGTGAGTATGAGCATGGTGTGAAAGCGAGGCTTGAGCATGACATTCTGAGCACCGAGTACGGCTTTATAACCTCGGGCCAAGGTCCCCATCGCGAGACATCAGAAAGTCCGCAGGATTGCAACTTATTTCCACACCCAACAGGGTCTACTATCTCCGCCAAGCCCGTTCCCTTGGCTGTGGTTTCGCTAGATAGTAGATAGGGACAGTGGGAATCTCGTTAATCCATTCATGCGCGTCACTAATTAGATGACGAGGCATTTGGCTAGGGTTTATATCGATTTTTATTCAGGTACTCGTACAGCAGTTACAATTCGTCCTCCGATGATATATACATATTTATCGTACGTGTACAAAATGCAAATACAGAACACACCAAACGAGACAGGTCATCAAACCCCCACATAGCGGTTAGTTTTCAGACGTAACATCAACCTGATACATATATATAAATGCATGCAACCACAGGCAGAATAAAGATGGGTACACTTCTCGGGTTCGGAACCCCTTGCTCATGAGCTCGCACGAACAAAATACAATACAATTCTCTCAGTGTTATAACGCCCCGAGATCAGGCAGTGCGGAGAACGCCCTTGCAACAATAATCGGACTGCCTTCGCGAGAAGGCAGCTCACCGTCATGTCCATCAACCGGCTTCCCATGGACGATAGAGCCCGCAACACACTGCGTATACTCTAAACTAATGCATCACACTGCACAACACTTAACTAACGCAACACACTGCGTATACCATAAGGTTCCGTATAAAACGTCCAATACGTTAAGAGTCCGAGTCCGTAATACCTCTTCAAAGGCGGGGGCCAAAGTATGCTGTAGACGACCTAAAATAGGCAATACTTCGCGCATTAACCTCTAGGGTCTTAACACTCATAAGAGTCCAATCGCTCCTAGTAACACCATATCGCTCCAGTTCAAGGACGGACCGGGCCGCCGGGGTCCCACGCCAATTCAGGACGCAGGCCGTAAAAGCGACATCAGTCGCCGGGAGTCCAGATTCTCTTGCGCACCAATCGCGGATGGCTGGCTTGTCGTAGTACACGGTCTTCCTTCCGTGGGCGTCCTCCAGGTTATGGTTGTCCGCAATGATAGTGACGTCGACAACGACACAGTGCCCGTCCTTCCAGACCACGAGGTCCGGGCGCCGGATACCCGCCCGGGTAGGGATAGATGGTTCCACGCGCGTGGTGAACTCCTTCTTACCCAGCACAGTTTTGAGATACGAATTGATGCCGTCGTGCCTATCACACATGGTGTTATGGGTACGAGGACATACCTGAAGTATGTGCCCCAACGACTCCACCCCTCGACAGGCATCACACTTCGTTGAGGCTTCGGGCCTACCACGAGAGGCACGCAGCGCGGTATGGATCAGGTTCCCTTTGATTTTAACGCAGTTGACATAGCTACGTCCGGACACCAGACCAGTGCCGGACGTCATCCATCCGTTCACAAACCCCACATTGCTACTGCCTCGTAGGCCATGACCGTCAACGGAAGAGTGCAAACACTCCGCCGAGGCTCTCTTAAGCCCCGAGAGCGGGCTATGGCGCAGAACACTAATCCACCAATACTCGGACTACCTTCGCGAGAAGGTAGCGCACCGTCATATCTGCAGACCAAACTCCATCTGACGATACTGCTCGCAACACACTGCGAATGAATACATGGCACGCAACACACTGCGTAACCACCAAAAATACTGTCTCAACAGTTCTCACCAAGTAAGAGTCCAAGTGGTCATAACGAACTCGATGGCCAAAAAAGGCCGTAGAGGAACGGAAGCACGCAATGCTTTTAGCCCCCCACTCGAGAGTCCTAACGCTCATTATCGACCAGTCCGCCTTGCTGACTCCGAGCCGCCCCAGTTCGAGGACGGACCGAGCCGCCGGTGTCCCCCGCCAGTTTAAAACACATGCCGTAAACTCAACGTCCGTTGCAGCGATTCCCGACTCCGTGTGGCACCATTGACGAATGGCCGGCTTGTCGTAGTACTCCTTCCGTTGGTGGGCGTCTTCCATATTGTAGTTGTCGGCAACGATCGTCGTGTCGACGACTATACATTGGTTCTCCTTCCAGACCACGAGGTCTGGGCGCCGGATACCCGCCGGGGTAGGGATAGAGGGTTCCTCGCGCGCGGAGAAACCCTTTTTCCCCAACACAGTTTTCAGGAACTGGTTGACATGATCGTGTCGGTCACACCTGGCGTTATGGGTTCGCGGACACACCTGCAAGATGTGTCCCAATGACTGCTTGAGCGTCCCGCCCTCAGTGGTTGTCCCAATATTGATACTATTAGTACCCTCGAGAGGAAGCCTGGAGGGGCCAGCCTCCACGACACGAGTCGCTTTTCTCCTGGGAGGCGACCCTGCTTCTCTCACGATGTACTCAGAGGGGGAACCAGGTTCTGGGCCTCCAGCAACGAGAGTCGCCTTTACCCTGGGAGGCACCAACTTTTGATTTGGAAAACCTTGTTTTACTACAGGGTAAAACCATTTTATTAGAAAGATATCAACTATGTATTGTTTGTTAGTTCATCCAACTAGTTAACTTTTGGTAGCCTTGTAAATATGATCATATGACATATTCATTTTCTAAATGTACACTTTGACAAAAATACTGACCGAGTGACCACACCAATGACAGTATAATCACATATACATTTAAGTTATCAACTTATCGAAGATGTCTGCATACGTGTGTATCGTCTACCTCTGTGTCGAAGTTTTATTCCTGCCTTTGGATTGCAAAATTATTGGCAGTACAAATTTGTAATATCATGACATCCACAAAGCATTGCTACCAATTATATCAACGTTGCATGGGCTTCATTATTAGTATGCTATTCATATTAAAAAACGATGAAACAATGTAAATAATACATGTTTTATACTACTTAGTACTCCTCCATTATTCCCAATTGAAAAAAACGGCACTACAAAATAACGATATATTAATAACAGTTTCAGGCAATGACAAAACGTGGTTGTGTTGGCGGGTAAACTTTATGGCCTCGTAATTTTATTATTTATTTTATATTTTTAAATGTACACATGTATGTATGTTGTATTGATATGGCTTAATGTCTGGCATGGTATTTTATTAATCGTCCAGGTAAACATCACTGTTTTGGAGAAGCGTTTCGTATGAACTGCTCGGTAGTTGAACGTGAAATTGTATCGCCAAGCAGTAGCGGTAAACGAATGGTCCCCGTCGCCGAAAAGGTGCCACCAAAACATAAACATGGCAACATTGTGTCGTAGTGTCTGCCGCTAGATTTGACAAATGTTCAGTAAATAGTGCAGTTTGAGGCATAACACGGAATCTATCGGACGCTGATATCGAGCTGCGTTTCTTCTCGAAAACATCGAACTTGGACAACGAATTCGACGAATCTCTACGTGAGCTGCCATCTTTGTTTGTTTGAGTATGGCGTTGAGCAAGGTCTATAGCATACTCAGAATTTAGACGTTTCATGCTCAAGTCTGAGTACGATTACGTGCTCAGAAAGTGTTATAACCTCCGTGAGTATGAGCATGGTGTGAAAGCGAGGCTTGAGCATGACATTCTGAGCACCGAGTACGGCTTTATAACCTCGGGCCAAGGTCCCCATCGCGAGACATCAGAAAGTCCGCAGGATTGCAACTTATTTCCACACCCAACAGGGTCTACTATCTCCGCCAAGCCCGTTCCCTTGGCTGTGGTTTCGCTAGATAGTAGATAGGGACAGTGGGAATCTCGTTAATCCATTCATGCGCGTCACTAATTAGATGACGAGGCATTTGGCTAGGGTTTATATCGATTTTTATTCAGGTACTCATACAGCAGTTACAATTCGTCCTCCGATGATATATACATATTTATCGTACGTGTACAAAATGCAAATACAGAACACACCAAACGAGACAGGTCATCAAACCCCCACATAGCGGTTAGTTTTCAGACGTAACATCAACCTGATGCATATATATAAATGCATGCAACCACAGGCAGAATAAAGATGGGTACACTTCTCGGGTTCGGAACCCCTTGCTCATGAGCTCGCACGAACAAAATACAATACAATTATCTCAGTGTTATAACGCCCCGAGATCAGGCAGTGCGCAGAACGCCCTTGCAACAATAATCGGACTGCCTTCGCGAGAAGGCAGCTCACCGTCATGTCCATCAACCGGCTTCCCATGGACGATAGAGCCCGCAACACACTGCGTATACTCTAAACTAATGCATCACACTGCACAACACTTAACTAACGCAACACACTGCGTATACCATAAGGTTCCGTATAAAACGTCCAATACGTTAAGAGTCCGAGACCGTAATACCTCTTCAAAGGCGGGGGCCAAAGTATGCTGTAGACGACCTAAAATAGGCAATACTTCGCGCATTACCCTCTAGGGTCTTAACACTCATAAGAGTCCAATCGCTCCTAGTAACACCATATCGCCCCAGTTCAAGGACGGACCGGGCCGCCGGGGTCCCACGCCAATTCAGGACGCAGGCCGTAAAAGCGACATCAGTCGCCGGGAGTCCAGATTCTCTTGCGCACCAATCGCGAATGGCTGGCTTGTCGTACTACACGGTCTTCCTTCCGTGGGCGTCCTCCAGGTTATGGTTGTCCGCAATGATAGTGACGTCGACAACGACACAGTGCCCGTCCTTCCAGACCACGAGGTCCGGGCGCCGGATACCCGCCCGGGTAGGGATAGATGGTTCCACGCGCGTGGTGAACTCCTTCTTACCCAGCACAGTTTTGAGATACGAATTGATACCTGAAGTATGTGCCACAACGACTCCACCCCTCGACAGGCATCACACTTCGTTGAGGCTTCGGGCCTACCACGAGAGGCACGCAGCGCGGTATGGATCAGGTTCCCTTTGATTTTAACGCAGTTGACATAGCTACGTCCGGACACCAGACCAGTGCCGGACGTCATCCATCCGTTCACAAACCCCACATTGCTACTGCCTCGTAGGCCATGACCGTCAACGGAAGAGTGCAAACACTCCGCCGAGGCTCTCTTAAGCCCCGAGAGCGGGCTATGGCGCAGAACACTAATCCACCAATACTCGGACTACCTTCGCGAGAAGGTAGCGCACCGTCATATCTGCAGACCAAACTCCATCTGACGATACTGCTCGCAACACACTGCGAATGAATACATGGCACGCAACACACTGCGTAACCACCAAAAATACTGTCTCAACAGTTCTCACCAAGTAAGAGTCCAAGTGGTCCTAACGATGCTATATACATATTTATCGTACGTGTACAAAATGCAAATACTATTTCCAGTATATTTCTTACCAAATCTCTCACGCAATCGGTTTCGCTGCGAATATCGCGATGCCGTCTGCAGCGTACGCTTGCGCTCCGCAGAGCGAACACGACGATGAAGACCGCGTCTCGATAGCACGAACGGTCGTGATTCTATAGCAAATTTACGAATAAGCGCGCGTAAATTGAGGGAGTAAATTTGGCAAAATTTCAGATTCGGAGATACTACGAATATCGGCATGCGGTTTGAAGCGTACGCTTCCTCTCGGCGGCGCGAACAAGACGCATAAGATCTCGTTAATCCATTTATGCGCGTCACTAATTAGATGACGAGGCATTTGGCTAGGGTTTACATCGATTTGTATTCAGTACTCAAACAAGCAGATACAATTCGTCCTCCGATCCATAATACACGTATACACCACACGTGTACACCAACGCAAATACAGAATACACCAAACGAGACATCCAACGAACCCCACAGGAGCGGTAAGTCAAAACATCCGAGCGACCTGATACATTAAATACATGCATGCAACGACAGGTATAGAAGAGACGGGTACACTTCCCGGGTTCGGAACCCCTTGCTCACGAGCGATCATGAACAAAAACGATATACTTCTCTCAGAATTTAACGCCCCGAGATCGGGCAGTTCGCAGAGCGTCCTCACAACAATAATCGGACCGCCTTCGCGAGAAGGCGGCTCCTCGTCATGTCCATATTCAGCCGGCTTCCCATGGACGATAGAGCCCGCAACACACTGCGTATACTCTATATTACACTCTTAACTAACGCATCACAGTGCGTAATACCATAAGGTTCCGTTCGCATAGTAGATACTTCCAGAGTCCGAGTTCATATTCCCTTCGCAATCGAGGGCCAAAGTACGCTGTAGAGGATTTAAAACTGGCGATAATCCTCGCATTACCCTCTAGGGTTTTAACACTCATGAGGGTCCATTCTTTCTTTGTGATACCGTATCGCCCCAGTTCCAAGACGGACCTGGCCGCCGGGGTCCCACGCCAGTTCATGACGCAGGCCGTGAAAACGACATCCGCCGCTGCGAGTCCAGATTCTTTAGCACACCATTCCCGGATGACTGGCTGATCGTAGTAGACTGTCTTCCGTTCGTGGGCGTCTTCCAAACTGTGGTTATCCGCGATGATCGTGACGTCGACAACTCCGCATTGCCCGTCTTTCCAGACCACGAGGTCCGGGCGTCGGATACCCGCCGGGGTCGGGATAGAAGGTTCCACGCGCGTGGTGTACCCCTTCTTACCCAGCACAGTTTTAAGAGCGAACACGATGCTGAAGATCGCGTCTCGATAGCACGAACGGTCGTGATTCTAAGCAAATTTACGAATAAGCGCGGGTAAATTGAGGGAGTAAATTTTGCAAAATTTCAGATTCGGAGATACTACGAATATCGGCATGCGGTTTGAAGCGTACGCTTCCTCTCGGCGGCGCGAACAAGACGCAGAAGATCTCGTTAATCCATTGATGCGCGTCACTAATTAGATGACGAGGCATTTGGCTAGGGTTTTGAAATCAATTTTATTCGGTACTCATACATCAACATGTTACAATTCGTCCTTCGATACACCACCATATACACACCGTAGATCCATCATTAAAGACAAAGATTCTCCAAGACATGGCATCAGACACCAACCGACCGGTTAGGGTAAAACGAGAGTTGCCTGTAAAACATTTATCGACAAATGTATGCAACGACAGGCAGTACACATAAGTATATACGAATTCCAAACCCCCATGCTCGTGAGCGCTCAGAACAAACAGATCACAAATTATCTCAGATCTTTTAAGCCCCGAGAGCGGGCTATGAAGCAGAACGCTTCCCAACAATAATCGGACTGTCTCGTGAGAGACAGCTCGCCGTCATGTCCGCCATAGACTGACTCGCAACACACTGCGTATCTAAAATCTAAAAATAGGACGCAACACACTGCGCCTATAGTCCACCCTACAGTTCGTGACATCAATGTTCGCAAGGCCTTATCTAACACGGACACCAAAGAAGGCCGTGGAGGAACGAAAGCACGTGATACAACGTGCCCCGCCCTCGAGAGTCTTGATGCTGATAATAGTCCAATTAGCTTTCATAACCCCAAGCCGCCCCAGTTCGAGGACGGACCGAGCCGCCGGGGTCTCACGCCAATTGAGGACGCACGCCGTGATAACAATGTCTTCTTCCGCTGTTCCAGATTCCTTAGAGGCCCATCGACGAATGGCCGGCCTGTCGTAATAGGTGATCTTCCGCTCGTGGGCGTCGTTCATACTGAAATTGTCGGCGACAATAGTGACGTCGATGAGGGAGCATTGACCCTCTTTCCAGACCACGAGGTCTGGGCGCCGGATACCCGCTAGGGTAGGAATGGAAGGTTCCACGCGCGTGGTGAAACCCTTCCTCTCCATCACGGCTTTTAGGAACATGTTGACACCATCGTGCCGATCACATCTGATGTTATGTGTTCTCGGGCATACTTGTAGTATATGCCTCAACGACTCTACCCCTCGACATGCGTCACACCTGGTTGAGGCTTCCGGCCTACCACGAGAGGCACGCAGCGCAGTATAAATAAGGTTTCCCTTGATGCGTACGCAGTTGACATAGCTACGTCCGGACACCAGACCCGTGCCGGACGTCATCCAATTGTTGGCGAAACCTGTATTGCTGCAGCCTCGTAGGCCATGACCGTCAACCGAGGAGTACGGACACTCTGCATTGGCTCGCTGAATATCCTTACTATTCCTCAGGGTGATGCCATACGCACTGATTGGTTCGGACCATCTCTGCAGGTCCTTTTGGAAGTTCTTGAGCTCCGTGACCGCTCTCACCACTGGATCACTAGAACCAACCATGCGTTCCATCCGTCTGGCCCTGAGAAGAGGAATCAGCCACCGAAGCCTGGGGAGACCCAGACCCCCATCTCTGCTCGTCGCGTGGAAAAGGCCCATGGGGGTGTCATGCGGGAGTTTGACCCAGCACCGAGCCGCAGCTCTAGAGACTTTGTCCATGAAGTCCAGCGTACTTCTAGACAGGCGGCCCAGCACCGCTCGATGTAACAAGCTCGGTAGCAGGTGACACCGTAGAATAAACATTCTCTGCTCCGGATTAAGGGGGGCTCTGGTGAGCTCTTCAACCCCTTTCTTTAAAGTCTCCAACGTGGTACCGGCCAACCTTCCAGCTCCCAGAAGATTACCGAAATACCGATATCCCTCTCCTATGCTGAGAGCTTTGATGAGATCACCACCGCGTGATCTCAAGAAGTCGGTAGGATTACAAATCCAATGTTTTGACTTGCCCAAGACATCAATCTTGATGGTTGCAGATTTTTGGGCATTAAGGGCAAGTCCAGATAATCCTAAGGACCCCTCCACCGCCGAATATTGAGATTGGAAGCCGCGTGGTGTTTTCGCCAGGAGAACAAGATCGTAAGCGAAGGCGAGGCACGAGAGCACCTCGGCCCCCACTCGGACCCCGATGGCTGGGTCCAGGTGACGTAAAGCCATGTCTATCACCACGTTGAATAGGACGGGGCTGAGCGGGTCACCCTGCCTCACGCCCCTATTCACGTAAATCTCCTGACTTAATTCTCCATTCACTCGCAGTCTTGTAGTAGATCCCTGATACAAGGAACGGATATAATCCACCAGCGGTCTAGGAATCCCCGCAGAGGCCGCGGCCAAAATAATAGAGTCGTGCGACACGGAGTCGAACGCCTTAGAGACATCCAGGAAGGCAATCGCAGTGGCCTGACACCTAGTTTGTCTCTCGGATAACACACTCCGAAGAATGTGTGTATTGTCACTGAGGCCGTCACCTTTCCTAAACGCTTTCTGACGCTCACTGATCGTATACCCCATCTCGATCTTTTCAGCAAGGATTTTGTGATAGAGTCGGCACAGAATCGGACCCATAGTAATGGGGCGAAACTGCTTCGGCTCGACACTCACCTCTGATTTAAGAATCAAGACGGTTACTCCGTGCCGAAAAGAGTCCGGCGCCATGCCTGCTAGTAACCAGATGTTGAAACGGCATACGAGCGCCACGGTACTGAGGTTACACAAGTCCCCCTTCCGCCTAAGGTCCGGCCCAGAATCCCCATCCTTCAGACCTCTCAGATGCCTGATTACCTCAGTAGTAGTAATCGGCTTGACCATCTCCCATCGTGGATCCGTATCCACCGGGGGTCGTCGTCTATCGACGGTAGACGCCGTTTCCATAAGAGGTTTCCAGAATCCTATCTTGTCAGATAACCGGAAGGCTTGGAGCTACCTGTTTCCATTGGCCGGTCAAGACCACCCTCGCACAACCGGACCGAGAGGTCTTATATAGCGCTTGTATACGCGAGTATTGCGCTTTACGTCGGGCACGCGCGTTCCGGGCTTCTTGACGAGGCGGACCGTGATTCCGTCGCTGACCGGGTCGCTCGACCGGAGGTAAAAACTCCAGGAGGTCCCGGTCGCTGAGTTCTTGCAGGTTTCCATGGTCGCCGAGAGGCATATGGATAACCTGCTGGAGGAGTTCCGGACAGACATTTGCCTCTTCTGCCTGGGCAATGATGTTTTCTATGACTGGTGCCCTCCAATCGTCTGTCTCGTTAATCTCCTCCAAGCCTAAGTCTTGGGCATCACCGGGGTGGGTCGGAGCAAAGATGCCCCACAGCGGTAAAGGTATTCTGGGGTCCGTGTCCCCGAGGGGAGGATCAGAAGGAACCGCCCCTGCGACACGAGTCGCAATATCCTCGGGAGGCAGCTCAAACCCTCCCTCGTGGTACTGCAGGGGAGACCCGTGTGTCGGCCCTCCGGCAACGAGAGTTGCCTGTACCCTGGGAGGAACCAACGTCTCGCCCTCTATGGTTACCCCAATATCTTCGAGAGGGAGTCTTGGGGGGTCAACCCCCCCCCACACGAGTCGTTTTACTCCTGAGAGGTGGTCCTACTCCACACTCAAATAGTTCCAGGGGAGAACTTTGTGTTGAGCCTCCGGCGACACGTGTCACCTTGTCCATGGGAGGCATCAACGTCTCACCCTCTGTGTTATTCCCATTTTGTTTCATGGGGGGAAGTGTAGGAGGGCCTACCTCAGCGACACGAGTCGCTTTTCTCCTGGGAGGTGGTCCTACTTCGCCCCCGAGTTGTTCCAGGGGAGCACTATGGGTTGGGCCTCCAATGACACGAGTCACTTTATCTCTGGGAGGCCTCAACGTCTCGCCCTCAGTGTTTGTCCCATATTGTTTCTCTAGGGGAAGTGTAGGGGGGCCTACCTCCGCGACACGAGTCGCCATACTCCTGGGAGGTGGTCCTACTTCGCCCTTTAATTGTTCCAGGGGAGACCCATCGGCTGAACTTCCAGCGACATGAGTCGCCTTTTCCCTGGGAAGTTTCAACATCTCGCCCTCGTTGCATGTGTGAGTCCTTCTAAGAGGAAGCCTAGGAGAACATGCTCCCACGACACGAGTCGCTTTTTCCCTGGGGAGCGGCTCTGCTTCTCTCTCATGGTTCACCGGATGGGACTTGGGTACTGAGCCTCCAGCAACACGAGTTGCTCCATCCCCGGGAGGCATCAGCGTCCCTTCCCTTAGTCTCCTCTCATTCCTTCTCAGTCCGGGACCAAGAGGAAGCCCCGTCGAATCAGCCCCCACGACACGAGTCGTTATATCCCTAGGGGGCCGTTCGGCTTCTCTCTCGTCTCTGATGTTCCCAGTCCTGGCTGCTACCCCCACGGCGACCCGGCCCGCCCTGACCGGCACGGCGTCACTACGCCTACAACTAGCTTCACGACAGTAAGAGGTCACCAGATATTTGTACGCTCTATCCCGCCGTCTCGCTTTGATGGCCTCCAGAGTACGGGCAGGCATAAACGCCATGAGCTTAGCATTCATGTTACAGGACCCCTTTCGACTTAATATGGCTTCCTCTCTTGCCATCCCAATGATTTCCTCGTTATCCCATCTACTACGGACTTGGGCTGCCTTAGCGACACCTATGGACCGAGTACGGATGTTATGATACTCATCAGCGTGTGCTGAACGCATATGTATAGATACGCCGCGAGCCCCCTTATATTGCTTACCACAGCAAGGGCATCGACCAGCGGGAGCCTGGTTGTCAGTATCGGAAAGCGTTCCACTTTCCCCCCGATCGGGAGGGGATCGTCAGCGGACGACCCCTGTGCTTTAGTATTTTGTTTAGGAACCCGATTGTGAGTTGGACTGACTGGTTGGGACAGTCCAACTTGGACCTTCTTAGGGGCCCGGCGAGCGAGGCTGTCGCTCATGTCAGGCGTGGGATTAACCCTCCGCCCAACGGTTTGGTTTGCTGAGGCTGTCTCACGACTTACGGCTACCTCTGCCGAGAATGACGGATCCGTCCCCCACCAGTGGGGTGGACCTTCCGGGGAGTTCATTCCATCCCCCCTCGACGTCCCCACAGACGCCTCGCCCTATACCTTTACGTCGGGCACGCGCGTTCCGGGCTTCTTGACGAGGCGGACCGTGATTCCGTCGCTGACCGGGTCGCTCGACCGGAGGTAAAAACTCCAGGAGGTCCCGGTCGCTGAGTTCTTGCAGGTTTCCATGGTCGCCGAGAGGCATATGGATAACCTGCTGGAGGAGTTCCGGACAGACATTTGCCTCTTCTGCCTGGGCAATGATGTTTTCTATGACTGGTGCCCTCCAATCGTCTGTCTCGTTAATCTCCTCCAAGCCTAAGTCTTGGGCATCACCGGGGTGGGTCGGAGCAAAGATGCCCCACAGCGGTAAAGGTATTCTGGGGTCCGTGTCCCCGAGGGGAGGATCAGAAGGAACCGCCCCTGCGACACGAGTCGCAATATCCTCGGGAGGCAGCTCAAACCCTCCCTCGTGGTACTGCAGGGGAGACCCGTGTGTCGGCCCTCCGGCAACGAGAGTTGCCTGTACCCTGGGAGGAACCAACGTCTCGCCCTCTATGGTTACCCCAATATCTTCGAGAGGGAGTCTTGGGGGGTCAACCCCCCCCCCCACACGAGCTTAGCATTCATGTTACAGGACCCCTTTCGACTTAATATGGCTTCCTCTCTTGCCATCCCAATGATTTCCTCGTTATCCCATCTACTACGGACTTGGGCTGCCTTAGCGACACCTATGGACCGAGTACGGATGTTATGATACTCATCAGCGTGTGCTGAACGCATATGTATAGATACGCCGCGAGCCCCCTTATATTGCTTACCACAGCAAGGGCATCGACCAGCGGGAGCCTGGTTGTCAGTATCGGAAAGCGTTCCACTTTCCCCCCGATCGGGAGGGGATCGTCAGCGGACGACCCCTGTGCTTTAGTATTTTGTTTAGGAACCCGATTGTGAGTTGGACTGACTGGTTGGGACAGTCCAACTTGGACCTTCTTAGGGGCCCGGCGAGCGAGGCTGTCGCTCATGTCAGGCGTGGGATTAACCCTCCGCCCAACGGTTTGGTTTGCTGAGGCTGTCTCACGACTTACGGCTACCTCTGCCGAGAATGACGGATCCGTCCCCCACCAGTGGGGTGGACCTTCCGGGGAGTTCATTCCATCCCCCCTCGACGTCCCCACAGACGCCTCGCCCTATACCGTTGGGTGCGGTATAGGACTCGTGAGTTACTGACGCTGACGGCTACCCTGCCGAGGCCGAGTGATCCGCCGAAGTGAACCTTAGTTGGAGGTCGACCATTTCCCCCACACAAGGTTTAATGTACCTTACCTTCGCTCAATAGGTTGTCCCGTGGCTTGGGCTTCACCCTTACCGGGGTTGGGCGACCCCGTGAACACCCGAACCACTGGCTTGTGGCCCGGGAATTCCGGCCGATGACGACTTCGCCCGCCCATGCTGAACGGTTTATACGGGAGCCACGAAGAGGCGCGTCACCAGTCTAAAGACCTCAGAGGCTATATACCAGCAGGCGTTGCCCCAAGGCGTTGCTCTTCATCTGCTGACCAGACAGACAAGCCAGCCGTCTACACAGAGGGCAAAGGGACTCGACTTTACCGTATGCTGACGTTCGCGTGAGGTCCCTACGGCAGAAGTAACCATTACAAAAATGAAATCCAGTCCTACAACTCAAAAGGGCCAGCTCCTTCCCTGGGTTGAGAATACCGCATGCACCCATCACCCAACAGTGACTTGGACATATTCCCGTCCACAGCAGAATCTACCATCTCCACCAAGCCCGTTCCCTTGGCTGTGGTTTCGCTAGATAGTAGATAGGGACAGTGGGAATCTCGTTAATCCATTCATGCGCGTCACTAATTAGATGACGAGGCATTTGGCTAGTTTGACAAAACATTTTTATTCGGTACTTTACAGCGACAAATCGAACAAATTCTCACTATAGTTCCCAAACAGTGTTCTGTGATTCTCTCAGTTTAGCCCCGAGATCGGGCTGTGCACCACACTGCCGCCCTCATCGGACTCCCGACTCGCCGTCGGGAGCTCATCATCATTTCCGAGTCATTCTCGAGCGGTCGATGCACGAAATCTCGCGACCGAGCGAGCGCCGCCTTCTATTGTTCTCACGGACATAGTCGTCATGTCATATCGCTTCACCCCTATGGCACACAATTCGCGCACCGATCTTGTGGAGGGCGTCCCGCGCCAGTTGAATATACAGGCCGAGAAGTGTACGTTGGTCTCTCTCGTTTCGGCTGTCACCGCGCACCATGCCCGGATGGCCGGTTTCTTGTAATAGTCCACTTTTCGCTGGTGGGCTTCGTCCAGGTTGCTGTTGTCTGCCACGATGGATGTGTCAATGACGTAGCAGTCCCCATCGCGCCAGGCCACCAGGTCAGGTTTCCTGACCCCCGCGGGGGTAGGAATTGGGGGCTCCATCCGGGTGGAGTACCCCTGCTTCACCAGCACTTAGTTGAGGTATCTGTTGACACCGTCGTGCCGAGACACTCTTGATTCATGAGTCCTTGGACACACTTGTAAGATGTGACCCAGGGACTCGGTTGCGTTACATGAATCGCACTTGGTGTTCGACTCGGGTCTACCGCGCGAGGCGTGCAAGGCGGTGCGAATTAGGTTACCCCTCAACCGGACGCAGTTTACAAAGCTTCGCCCGGTCAAAAAGGCTGTTCCGTCTACCATCCATCTATTCACAAAGCCTACCTCGCGACAACCTCGTAGACCTCTGCCGTCCACCGATGTATGTAGGCCGATTCCCATGGCCCTCTGAATTCCATCTCCGTCCCACAGAAGGCATCCAAACGCGGACCTCGGCTCCGACCACCGCCGAAAGTCCTTCCGGAATGCTGGCAGTTCAGTGACCCCCCGTACAACGGGGTCCTGAGAGCCCATCATTCTAGACATACGCTTAGTCCTGAGTACTGGAATAAGCAATTTAAGCCGGGGAATGGCCAATCCTCCGTCCTTGTGATTGGCGTGGAAGAAAGGTATGGGCGTGTCCCTGGGTAGCTTGACCCAGCTCCTCACGGCTGCGCGTGATATCTTGTCCAGGAAATCTAATGTGCCCCGCGATAGCCGACCCAGCACGGCCATGTGTAACAAGCTAGGAAGCAGGTTACATCTCAGGAAAAACATCCTCTGCTGAGGCTTAAGCGGAGCTTTAGTCAGCTGAGAGACCCCTTCCCTGAGGGTCTCCATTGTCGTACCGGGCTGCCTCCCGGCACCCACCAGATTTCCCAGGTATTTATACCCGTTTGCTATGCTCAGAGCTTTGATCAATTCACCCGTCCGAGTTTCTATGAAGTCCTTCGGGTTACATGCCCACATCTTCCTTTTCCCATGCACGTCAAGCCGGATGGTTGATGACTTACGCGCATTTAAGGAGAGTCCACACCTTTCCAAGGCCCTTTCCACGGTTGTAAATTGTGATTGTAATCCCCTGGGGGTCCCGGCAAAGAGGACGAGGTCATCCGCGAAGGCCAGACACGAGAACATCTGACCTCCCACGTTGACCCCGATTTGTGGGTCCATGTGTCGGAGTGTCAAGTCGATGACCGAGTTGAACAGCACAGGGCTCAAGGGGTCGCCCTGCCTCACTCCGCGTTGTATCTGAACCTCTCTGCTCAGGTGTCCGTTCACCCGTATTCGGGTAGTAGTGTTCCGATACAGGGAACGTACGTACGCCACCAAAGGGGGTGGTATTCCAGCAGATGCGGCTGCTAGGAATATTGAGTTATGAGACACAGAATCGAACGCCTTCGATACGTCCAGAAATAGGACTCCGGTCGACTGGCACCTTGCCTGTCGGTCGGACAGTACGCAACGGAGAATGTAGATGTTCTCTGCAATTCCGTCCCCACTTCGGAACGCCTTCTGGCGTTCGCAGATTGAATAGCTCGACTCAATCCTTTCTGCTAGGATCCGGTGATAGAGCCTACATAAGATAGAACCCATAGTGATGGGTCTAAATTGGCTCGGCTCGACACTTTCTCCAGACTTTGGGATCAAGACGGTGATTCCGTGTCTAAATAACTCGGGTGCGATTCCGGTAAGCATCCAGATGTTAAACCGGCAAGTAAGTGCTTCAGCCCGAAGGGTGGTCAAGTCACCCTTCCGCCTATGGTCCGGCCCAGCGGCTCCGCCCTTCATGCACCTGAGGTGTCTCATAACCTCAGAGATGGAAATGGGCCTGATCATATCCCATCCCGGGTCTACCCCCTCGGGGGGTAGCCGGTTGTCCTCGATGGACGGGGTTTCCATCAGTGGCTTCCAATAAGCCACTTGGTCGTGCAGAGGAAGGGTCGGAGGTACGCCGCTCCATTGGCCGTCCAGGACCACCCGTGCGCAACCGGTCCTCGAAGTCCGGTATAGTGACTGAATACGCGCGTAATCAGCCCTGCGTTGTGCGCGTGTGTTTCGGGCTTCCTGGCGAGGCGGTTCGTGCTGGTGATTTTCCCGCTGACCGGGTCTCTCGACTGGGGGGAGCAGCCCCAGGAGGTCCCGGTCTATGAGACTTTGCAGGTACCCTTGGTCACCTTGCGGTGCCAGGGTTACCTGCTCGATGAGCTCGGGACAGACGTTGGCCTCTCCTGCGAGCAGCAGGATTGCCTCGATGATTGGGCCCATCCAATCTGGTACGCCTGCCCGAGTCTCACCGCCGTCAATTCCGAGGGCTGGTGTCATAGTCGGTACTAGGGGCGGGGTGTCCAGGATCTCGGCGTCCGTGTCCGCCTGCCCTTGAGACCCTGTTCCTTCCGCCCCGAGGGCTATGGGAGTGGGTGTACTTGGGGTTCCCAGGGCGGCTCGTGCCGCCTGCGCTCTGGTCACCCTCCCATTGCTCCCTTCTGGTTCTGCGTCTTTTTCTCGTGCGGCCGAAACCGCATTTGCTCGCCGAGGTATGTTCGTATCGGGATTGTTTCCGTGGACCGCCATGTAGTCGTCCACCATCCGTCGATATTCGGGGCGTCGACGTTGTCCCTTGATGGCTTCCAGGGATCTTCCGGGCATGACAGCTGTCAGCTCGGAGTTGATGTTTAGCGTTCGTACGCCGCTACCGACGTTTACCGTCCTGACGCCCTTCAATCTCAGGATGGCTTCGTGACTAGCCATGGCGGCCGTTTCCTCGGTTGCCCACCTACTCTTAGTTTGGGCTCTCATTGCTGCCCCAATGTCGGCTGACTTCTTCAAGTGGTAGGCCTCTGCGTGGGCGCTTCGCAAGTGGACTGCGAGGCCCCGTGCGCCCTTACACTGTTTACCACAGTGTGGGCAGCGTCCGTTCGGGTCTGACTCGGGAGCGGCAGGGCGTTCCCGGTTCTCCCTCTCCGGGAGGAGACCCCCTAGGGGGGGGGGACCTTCTGTATAGTTTTGTTGTGTAACCCAGAGAATTGGAACGAATGGCTGGTTGGGCCATCCGCCCCTGGGGTTTTGACGCCCCTATGAGCAGGGCTGCTGCTCCGGTCGTCCCTAGAAGAACTCCAGGGACGACCATTTGAGGCTGTCTCGCGACTAACGGCTGCCTCTGCCGGGAATAGGTGAGAGGTCGTCCTCAAGAGGACGCCCCCCTCCCCGGGGCCTATTCCACTCCCGCCGTCCCCCAGTGATAATTTTGGTTTTCGTTCCACTGGGGAACGGGATCCCACTCCGCTGGCTGCGGAGCGGGATAGAGACTCTGTAGGGTGGATACTGACTCCCTTTGCCAGGGCCGGGTGGAGTGCCAATGGCAAACCTGACGAGTCCGGCCCTTACCCTCCGGGGGTATTCACAATGTGCGGTTTCACGGGTACCCCACCCGGCAACGGATAGGTAAGTGAGCTGGCTGCTCACTTCCTTTCGTGGGGGCCGTTGCTCCTCCCATTGCCCCTGCCCTGATGGTGATGGGCAGGGTGTCGGCCACTGACGATTCGGCTTCCCCCGACGTGGGGAAATTTCTATGGGCGCGTCGAAGACGCACGTCAGTAGTCTAGGGACTCCAGAGGCTTTTGTACTAGAAGGCTGATGCCCCAGGGCGGCGCCTTTCACCCTCCCTGGAGGGAGGGCTATCCAGCTGAGGAGACAGGGGGCCGAGGGACCAAGCTCGGTCTTATCTCGACATTCGCGTGTAGCCCCTACGGCGAGTAACTATCTTTAAAAAAGAGAAAACGGTCCGACTCCCGTTGGGTAACCGCACGCACATGTTCCCATATATGATTGGCTAAAAATAACACATGTGTATAATAACTAACAACGTGAGTATTAAATACAATACAACAGATGAGTTAAACAAAGCTAATAACATATCGACGAGCTATTGTGATTATCACTAATTTTTAAACGCAGTGAGACGTAAACATGGAGAATAAGCCATACACCTTGCCAAATTGGTATTTTGCAGAGTCAGTCAGCTCTTCTCAATCGCTTCTAATGTGCTACAGCCAGGCTGCTGTACACTGGTGGAAGGCCCGGAAAATTGTCCACCCCCACTCTAGTATAGATACTGACATTAGTGTTAAATCGCTTTGGTTACATCCCAAGAAGCGGCACATGCGGGCGGACAATGGCGACATGGCCCCTCGCCAGTTGAAAATGAGGGCCCCGAAAGAGACACCCGCCGGCACCTCATGTGAAGGCCAGTGCGACTGGCACCAGTCGCGAACAGCCGGGGTGTCATATTTGGCACATTTGCTACGATGGGCTTCATCCAGATCCGCATTGTCAGCTACGACTGACGCGTCTACAACCCAGCAACGGCCACGAGCGTAGAGTATTCCGTCCGGCTTCAGTGGCGTTCCTCCCACCACAGGAATAACCGGAGCTCGTATAACCAGCCATCCGCGGTTCTCCATCCCATGGATGAACTTCTCCACGAGGGCATCATGCTTCTTGATACGAGACCCCCAAGTTCTGTGGCAGACTTGGAGCACATGCCCCAAAGTCTCAGTCCGCCCGCATGCGTCACACTTATCTGAAGCTAGAGGGCGACCACGAGCAGCTCTTTTTGCCGTGGTAACTGTAGCCCCTCTTATTTGGATCGCGTGGATAAATCCCGCCCCAGACAATAGTCTCGTTCCATCTCTTACCCATCCGTGAACGAATGGGACAGCCGGGGAGGCCTTCAGACCGTAGCCGTCGGCTGATTCGTACAGTGACATCGCCCATGCCTCTCTTGCTTCCGCACGGTTAACTATAACCGTGCTACCGACCCTGATTGGAGGATGATGGCACCTTTGCACCTCTCTCGCAAACGTGTGCGAACTAGCCACCAACGCTTGTATAATTGGGTCTTGCAAACTCGCCAATCTGGCTAATCTAGCCGCTTTCATCAAAGGCACCGATATCTTTAGTGCCGGGATCCCAAGACCCCCGTCTTTAACATCGGCGTGTATATACGAATTCGGTGTATCGTGAGGCAGCTTCAGCCAGGCCCTTAGGCCCCTCCGGACTAGTTTGTCCATCCTACGGAGCACTGCTCCATTAGATCTTGATAACACTAAGCGATGGTAAAGCTTGTTAATCAAGTGGTTACACAATATGTACAGCCTTTGTTGTGGCTTGAGGGGGGCCCTAGTGATTTGATTGAGCCCCCTCGTTAACAACTCTTCGCGAGTAGAATCCCTTTCTCTAGCACTAATCTGGATACCTAAATATTTGTATCCGTGGGAGACCGGCACCGCGGGCAGGATGCCTCCCGCTAAGGAGAGGGAGGGGATGGGATCGCACAGCCACTGCTTGGCTTTTCCATTGACCGCAATCCTCAGCGTCCTCGACTTGTCCGCATTCAGAACCAGGCCACAATGCCCCAACGCCCTCTGCACCTGCCAGCAAAGATGCTGTAAGCCAATCTGAGACTCAGCAATCAGCACGATATCATCGGCGAATGCTAAGTGATTGAGGCGAGGGCCGTCTCTACCAACCACGACACCCATCTCAGTCTCGAGGGATGCCAACGCCCAATCGATGACACAGTTAAATAGCAGTGGTGATAACGGGTCCCCTTGCTTAACTCCCCTGTTCTGCTCAAGGGGACTGCTAAACTGGCCATCGACGTGCAATGAGGTTGACGTCTCCGAGTAGAGGCTGTGAAGATAGTTAATAAAGAGCCCAGGCACTCCCATTCTCTTCACTGCCAAGAGCAGCGAGTCGTGAGACACCGTGTCGAATGCCTTGGACACGTCAAGGAACGCCAAGGACAGCGGCCTTAGTTCATTACAACTGTCTCTTAAAATGCATCTTAGTAAGAACACATTGTCCGCGATGCCGTCTCCCTTTATGAATGCACGTTAGCGAGACTGGAACTCCAGGAGTCCTGACAGTCGACCCGCCAAAAGTCTATGGAACACTCTTGCTATAAAAGACGATATCGCAATCTGTCTATATTGTCCTGGACCTGAAGGCGTCGCCACCTTCGGTATTAAGACTGTGCGGCTATGTCGAAACACTTCCGGCTGATAACCCGCGTACAGCCACAGGTTGAAGTGCGCGAGGAGGGCTCTGGGATCCAGTTTACGTACCTCATCGCGCGAGATCCTGTCTAAGCCTACTGCCCCGTCTTTGGTCTTACGCAGGGTAGCACAGATCTCTTCCAACTGTACTGGCCTCACAAGGTCCCACAAGATCTTCCCTTGGGGTTCGATGTTCCTTTCGTCGACCTCAGACTTTTCCCCGAAAACCTTCTTCCAGAAGGTTACCTGGTCGTCAAGTGGTATCGTCGGGGTCACCGAGGTCTCCCACTCCCCATTGAGAACCTTGCGAGCAAACTCTGTACGATTGGTGCGATAGAGTTTCTGGATTCGGGCGTACTCAGTCCTTCTCCGCCTTCTTCGCCCCATGACTGCAGCGGGCTCAGCTTCGTTCCTGCTCATTTCCTTCCTGATTGCCGCCTGCCGCCGCCTTGCCCTCCGGCGCGGCCCCTTCCTCGCACCAGAGACCCTTAGCTCACGGTCAACCCACTCCTTGTATTCCATATCGATTTTGTGTTTGTTGGCTTTGCTCAATTGGCCGCGTCTAAAGTCAAGGAACTCCGTGGAGTCCAGCCCCACCAGATATCCCTGCGTAAGGATGAGTTCCTGTTGTAAAGACTCAATCCATAGCTCAAATTCTAAGTCACTTTCGATTGACACATTCAGTATAGACTCATCATTCCTCATCTCCGACGCCGAATTTCCACTGTCATCCCCGACTTTCGGACTCGCGTCCTCTGGTCGGAGAGTACAAGACGGGCCCGGCAAAAAGTTCGGACTTAAAGTCCGGCTCACATGTTCTTCTTCAGCTGAGCTACGCCTTTGTCGTTCGGGCGTTACAACGTCCCGCGTAGTCATCATCTCTGGGGATGCGGGGCCTGCCGATGGTGGTGACACTTTCGACTTTGCATTCGGGGACAACGTCCCCCTTTCTACTACCTGATGGGGATGACCAGACGGTATCCCGACTCGATGGACGACGGGACCATCCCTCCTACTCTTTCCCAAGAGCAGTGCTCTGTATTTCGGCATCTGCCTCATCTTTTTGATAGCATCAAAACTGCGTTCGGGAAAGGCTTTTGCAAGATCTTGATTGATTGTTCTGGTCCCTGCCGCCACCAACCGGTCCTCCGTCTCGGCCATCCTCAGTAGCAATTCGTCCGACCATCTGACCTTCGGCCCCGTCCTGTCTTTCTTCTCGGGAGTACTCCATAGTACCGGGTTTGCCCTAGCCCTCTTCTGTCTCACGTTCTGTTCTGGGGCAGGTTCCGAGGGAACATCGCCTGCCACCATCTGACTCTCATTCACTTCGTGGGTGGGGCCTGGAGGAAGCCCTCCTGCCACCAACCCTAACCTCGACTTCCACGGCCTTTCGTACTCGATCGGAAACTCGACTGGGGAGGCCCCCATCATTAATCTATCTCTTAGGTTCCGATATGTTTCCGACTTCCTCAGGCCTTTGATAGCGTCGGCCGTTTTCTGCGGGAATTTTCGGAATAAATCGAAATTAACGCGAATGTTTGCATTCGGACCCAGCAACCTTCTGCCGGCCTCCACCAGCCGAATCTCCTCTCTCGCCACTATGACCATTTCGTCGGTTGACCAGCCGGATCTGGATATGTCAGTTATCCTAATACCATGGAACCACTCCGGGTGCTTCATACGTTGATGCAATGAAAGGCCTCTCTGGGAACCAAAGGGCCTTCCACACACCTGGCATGGAAGCACACCGGAGGGCCCTCCCGCATTCTCTCTGCTACTATCCAAACTTGGACCTGCACCGTCCTCATTCTCCACTGACACGCTTGAAGGAGCAGTGGCACCTTCTTCACCACAGGCAGACATCTGTCTACCCAAAATCAAATACACATGCGCGTGTAATTACAACGCCGCTAGGAAACCCTGCCCAACGGCGAGGGACAGAACTCGTAGCTACTGACCTTTGCAGGCCAGCACCCAGGTTGGACCGCGTGGAGGTGGTTCTGCCATCCCAACCTATAGTCATAGTTACTCCCGCCGTTTACCCGCAAATTTCTGATTCGGAGATACTGCGAATATCGGGATGCGGTTTGAAGCGTACGCTTCCTCTCGGCGACGCGAACAAGACGCAGAAGACCGCGTCTCGATAGCTCGAAGGGTCGTGATGCTGTAAGCAAATTATACATGCCGATCCCCCGTAGACTAACTGACTTTACTTAACCGAATTTCCAGCATTTCTTACCAAATCTCTCACGCAATCGGTTTCGCTGCGAATATCGGGATGCCGTCTGCAGCGTACGCTTGCGCTCGGCAGAGCGAACACGACGCTGAAGACCGCGTCTCGATAGCACGAACGGTCGTGATTCTATAGCAAATTTACGAATAAGCGCGCGTAAATTGAGGGAGTAAATTTAGCAAAATTTCAGATTCGGAGATACTACGAATATCGGCATGCGGTTTGAAGCGTATGCTTCCTCTCGGCGGCGCGAACAAGACGCAGAAGATCTCGTTAATCCATTCATGCGCGTCACTAATTAGATGACGAGGCATTTGGCTAAAAAAAAAACTCAACTTCCAGTATAACAAATTAAAACACGTGTTGTTAAATTACAAACAAAACGAAACATCGAATAATAATATAACTAAACAATAGTGCAAAAATTATAACTATGGAAGGAGGATTCTGATTAATATACAGGCACGCGTATATGAGACGTTTTGTAAGAACCGCTGAGACAGGACGACCGGCGCAGCGGCTTCTCTGTCTACCTCTTATTTCTGTTCTTATTCTTTTTCTTGGCTAGAACCATCTCTCCGTGCCTTTATGAAAGTCACGGAAGATATACCAACCCCACTCTACCACGCCAACTGCGTACACCTTCATCCTATTTCTTGGTATTCCGATTTTGTGACACATGCTGGCGGACCTCGGCGCCATGACACCCCTCCAGTTAAAGACCAGGGCCCCGAACGAGACGGCACCAGGCTCCCCTTGGGAAGGCCAGTTCGACTGGCACCAGTCGCGAACCGCCGGGGTGTTGTATTTTGCACACTTGCTAAAATAGGAGTCATCGAGGTCAGCGTTATCTGCAACAACGGACGCATCGATGACCCAACAAGTTTCTTGCTTGTACAACACCCCATCCGGAATCTGGGGGGTTCCACCCCGCACAGGAATAACCGGAGCGCGCACAATCGACCATCCGCGGAGCTCCATATCATGGAGCAACTTCTCCATCAGGGAGTCGTGCCGCTTTATCCGGGACCCCCATGTCCTATGGCAAACCTGGAGGATGTGCCCGAGCGTCTCAGTCCGCCCGCACGCGTCACATTTCCCCTCAGCCAGAGGTCTACCTCTCGCAGCTCTCTTGGCTATTGCCACTGTTGCGCCTCGAATTTGTATGGCGTGTATGTATGAAGCTCCCGACAGCAGTGACGTACCGTCATTTACCCAAAGATGTACAAAGGGGACTGCTGCCGAGAGCTCCAGGCCATATCCATCTGCTGAACTATGGAGCGAACGGGCATAAGCCTGTTTCGCTGCTCTGTTTGAATTTACCTCCCGCCCGTCTACCTTGATCGGAGGTTTAAGCCCGTTCTCATACTCTCCCCTGAACGAAGGAGAATTCTTTACCATATTCTGTAGTACTGGATCATTTGACTTAGAGAGTCTCTCCAGTCGATCACGTTTCATGAAAGGTATCGAACTGCGTAATGATGGGATACCTAGGCCTCCCTCACTGACGTCCGCATACATATATGCGTTTGTGGCGTCGTGTGGAAGCTTTAGCCAGCCTCTGATTTTCCTTCTGACCTCCTTGTCCAACGCTCTCAGAACCCTGCCCCTGGTCCTGGACAGGACTAACCTGTGATGCTATTTTGGTAACAGGTGTGCTCTTAGTATATACAGCCTTTGTTGGGGTTTCAGTGGGGCGGCACATAATTGATTTAATCCCCTGCTTAGCAATTCTAGAGGTGTTGCCTTTGATTCTCTAGCGCTTATGTGTATGCCTAAGTATTGGTAACCTTCTGTGATCGGCACCGCGGGCAACATTCCACCTGCGAGGGACAGGAATGGATTCGGATCACATATCCATTTCTTATCCTTTCCGTTGATGGCAATCCGCAGCGTCCTTGATTTCGCCACGTTGAGTAACAGACCACAGTGCCTCAACGCTGTCTCGAACTGGCGGCAGAGATGTTGTAAACCGATTGGCGTCTGGCATAGTATCACCACATCGTCTGCGAATGCAAGATGATTTATCTTCAGGCGACGACACAGTTAAACAGGAGGGGCGAGAGCGGGTCTCCTTGTTTGACCCCCCTGTTTTGCATGATTGGTTCGCTGAACTGGCCGTCGACATGCAGGACCGTTGAGGCCTCCGTGTACAAGCTACGAAGGTAGCTGATGAAGGGCCCGGGAATGCCCATTCTCTCTGCTGCCAGTAAGAGAGATGCGTGAGACACTGAGTCGAACGCTTTGGCTACGTCAAGGAACGCTACGGATAACGGTTTGAGTGTTACGCAACTGTCCCTCAGCAGGCATCTAAGGAGAAAGACGTTGTCCGCGATGCCATCACCTTTCACAAATGCTCTCTGTCTCGATTGGAACTCCAGTAGTCCCCCTAATCGGCCGGCCAGGAGCCTGTGGAACACCCTTGATATAAAAGATGATATAGCGATGGGTCTGAACTGGCTGGGCCCCGTGGGGACCGCAACCTTTGGGATGAGGACCGTCCGACTGCGGCGGAAGTCGGCAGGCTGGTACCCCGCATACAGCCACAGGTTGAAATGCGCTAGGAGGGCTCGAGGATCGATCTTTCTTATTTCGTCACGCGAGATCTTGTCCAGCCCCGCGGCACCATCCTTGATTTTGCGTAAGGCGGCATAGATCTCATCAGCCGTAATGGGTTGCACAAGGCCCCACAGTACCATGCCCTGAGGGCGAACGGCTCGTTCATCCGGGACAGATCCTTCCCCGAATACCCTGCTCCAGAAGACCACTTGATCCTCCAGAGGGATACCCGGGGTCACTTCCTTGCGCCATTCCCTACTCAGGACCTTGCGCGAACACTCATTGCGGTTCGATCTGTACAACTTTTGTACACGAGCGTACTCGGTCCTCCTCCGCTTTTTCCTTCCCATGACCGCAGCCGGGCCAGTCGCTTCCTTCCGACCAGCAGCTTCCCATCTTCTAGCCCTCCGGTGTGAGCTGAGCCCAGTTCCAGCCTGACCCAATCAAGGTATTCTTTGTCGATGGTTTGTTTCTGTTTCAGGCTCAACTGACCGGGCAAGAGGTCGAGGAACTCCAAGGAGTTCCATCCGGCATAGTACCCTTGAACTAATATCAGTTCGTTCCTGAGAGTCTCCCTCCATTCGATGTATTCTCGACTCTTCGGCCTCATTCGCCAAGGCAGGACGACTCGCGTCGAGCTGCCCTGGTTCCTGATCCGCACTCGACTCTGATTCACCATCGGTATAATCTACCCCGGACACATTTGCACCTTCAGCCGAGTCAGGTTGGGTATATTCCTGCTCGGTTACCATTGAAGGGCTAAAACTCAGTGATGGCGATGTATCGCCAGACTCTTTCCTCAGTATATCTATGTCTTCGGCCGCTAAATCACGATCTTCCCTGACAGGAGGGTTTGATACCTTCTGCCAAAGATTACAGGACCGACTCGGCATTTTCCTCGGTAGTGGCGGCGTATCTCCATACTCGTAACATGGTACCTCGTTGACATCCGCCGTTATATCACGGTCTTCTCTGACAGGGGGGTTTGAACCCTCCTGCCAGAGATTACATGACCGACTCGGCGTTCTCGGGGGGGATTTTTCGCCGCTGTCGAAGACTTCGAACTCATCCCCGCTGAGTGGGTCCCCTTGATCTTTTCCACAGTCTTCGGTCATCACGGTTATTTCGGGTTGAGCTCGGGAATACTCCTCGTATCTTGTACCACTCGCTGACCTATCGTCAGTATTCTCGCTCTCACTCGACTCAGCGTCACTCGAGGGAGGTCGTCCTGGCTCTAGAGGGATGTGAAACTTCGGCCCCTCTTTGCGAGCTCTTTTCAATGTCTTGACGTATTTTTCTGTACGCCGCATACCTTTAATCCCTTCCAGCGTACACTGGGGGAACAGCTTGCTCAGTTCCACGTTAAGCTTTCGACACCCCTCTTTTGCCAATTTGACCTCCTCTTTTGCGACCTCTGCTACCAGTCTAGCGGGCCACCTGATTTTTGGGCCTCTCCTATCCATACACTCTGGAGTAACCCATTTCCTTGGGAGGTTCGCTCAGTCTCTCGCACCACCAGGCTGGGGACTAGCTTGTAAAGCCCCGACCTCCCCACCTTCATTATCATCATTTCCTACCCTGTCCTCTAGGGTCGGAGGGCCTCCGGCCAGGGGGGCTTCCATTTCTGCAGATAATCTATCTCGCAGTTCCTTATATTCAGATGTTCGCCTTAGCCCTTTCATAGAATTCATTGTTCTATGTGGGAACGCACGGCACAAGTCCGCGTTCACTCTGACCGCTTTTGTGGTTCCTTTCCTCCTGGCCGCCCCCACCAGCCGGATTTCCTCCCTCGCCACGAGAACACGCTCTTCATGTGACCACCCTTGCCTAACCACTCTAGGCACGTTATCGGCGTGATAGATTTCTGGATGTTTGCTTCTCTTATGGAGCGTCACTCCCCTTGCGGTGGCGTAAGACGCCCCGCATACCTCACAACTTATAGTTCCATGACATAGCGGACCAACCGCACCAGCCTCGCTGCCCTTACGGTCTACCATTTGCGCAGACGAGGCAGTGGCCTCATCTTCTTCAGAATGTTCGACAATTCGAACTAATATATTCCCAACACGTGCGCTTACAACTTCGCTGGATGACCTCCCAACGAAGAGGGACAGAATTCTTAGCTACCGGCCGAAACCGGCACCCAGGTTGGACCACGCGGAGGTGATTCTGCCATCCCAACCCGGAGAGTTGAGTTACTCCCGCCGTTTACCCGCAAATTTCAGATTCGGAGATACTGCGAATATCGGGATGCGGTTTGAAGCGTACGCTTCCTCTCGGCGGCGCGAACAAGACGCAGAAGACCGCGTCTCGATACCTCGAAGGGTCGTGATGCTGTAAGCATATTATACATGCCGATCCCCCGTAGACTAACTGACTTTACTTAGCCGAATTTCCAGCATTTCTTACCAAATCTCTCACGCAATCGGATTCGCTGCGAATATCGGGATGCCGTCTGCAGCGTACGCTTGCGCTCGGCAGAGCGAACACGACGCTGAAGACCGCGTCTCGATAGCACGAACGGTCGTGATTCTATAGCAAATTTACGAATAAGCGCGCGTAAATTGAGGGAGTAAATTTAGCAAAATTTCAGATTCGGAGATACTACGAATATCGGCATGCGGTTTGAAGCGTACGCTTCCTCTCGGCGGCGCGAACAAGACGCAGAAGATCTCGTTAATCCATTCATGCGCGTCACTAATTAGATGACGAGGCAATTGGCTAGAGTTTTGAAATCGATTTTATTCGGTACTCATACATCAACATGTTATAATTCATCCTTCGATACACCATTGTTTACACACCATAGATCCATCATTAAAGACAAGGAGTGAAGCGACTCGTGTCGTGGTGGTGGGGTGGGGATAGAGCCGCCTCCCGGGGATAACGCGACTCATGTCGCGGAGGCGGTTCCTCCAATATCTCCCCTCAGAGAGGCCCCACATAGAATGGCGGGCACGGCCGCTAGTGACCCAGGCCAGGTGATACCAACCCAGGTGTGGGACATCTTTACTCCGACCCACCCTGGTGATGCCCACATTATTGGCAATGAGGAATTTCCCGAGACAGACGACTGGAGGGCACCAGTCATTGAGACCATTCTCGCCCAGGCAGATGAGGCGAAGGTCTGTCCGGATCTTCTTCAGCAGGTTATCCATTTGCCTCGTGGCGACAATGGATACCTGCAAAGACTCATTGACCGGGACCTCCTGGAGCTCCTGCCTCCGGTCGAGCGACCCGGTCAGCGACGGAAGCACGGTCCGCCTCGTCAAGAAGCCCGGAACGCGCGTGCCCGGCTGAACTGCCCCCCAGGAGTATAACGACTCGTGTCGTGGGGACAGATTCGCATGGGCTTCCTCCGCGTGCTGGAACAATGGCTGAAGAGACAACAGATGGGCGTGAAGTAGGGCTGCCCCCCAGGAGTGAAGCGACTCGTGTCGCGGGGGCTTGCTCTCCTAGGCTTCCGCTCATAATAAACCCCGGAACATCAAGGACTCAGACAACGACAGAGGGAGAGATGATGAAGCCTCCCAGGGAGAAGGCGACTCGTGTCGCCGGAGGCTCATCCCCAAGGTCTCCCCTCGGACTTATTGAGAGAGAAGTAGGGCCGCCTCCCAGGAGTGAGACGACTCGGGTCGTGGAGCTGGGCTCTCCTAGGCTTCCTCTTAGTAAAACTACAAAAGGATTAAGGACACAGAGAAGCACAAAGGGCGTGATGGTGAAGCCTCCCGGGGAGTTGGCGACTCGTGTCGCCGGAGGCTTAACCCCTAGATCTCCCCACGGACTTGGTGAGAGTGTGATAGGACCACCTCCCAGGAGTGAAGCGACTCGTGTCGCGGAGGTGGATCAGGAGGATGGGATAGAGCCGCTCCCCGGGGATAGAGTGACTCGTGTCGCGAGGGCGGTTCTCCCAACATCTCCCCTCAGAGAATCTCCACCTAGAGTGGCGGGCACGGTCGCCGGAGACTCGTGCTATACGAGACCAACACCGGTGTGGGGCATCTTTACTCCGACCCACACTGGCGATGCCCACAATTTTGACAATGAAGAATTTCCCGAGACAGACGATTGGCGGGCAGCAATCATCGAGACCATCCTCGCCCAGGCAGATGAGGCGAAAGTCTGTCCGGATCTTCTTCAGCAGGTTATTCATTTGCCTCTTGGCGACTATGATAACTTGCAAGGACTCATCGACCAGGACCTCCTGGAGTTTCTCCCTCCGGTTGAGCGACCTGGTCAGCGACGGCAACATGGTGTGCCTCGCCAAGAAGCCCGGAACGCGCGTGCCCAGCGTAAAGCGCAATACTCTCGTATCCAAGCGCTATACAAAACATCTCGGTCTGAGTGCGCGAGGGTTGTCTTGACCGGCCAATGGAAACGGGTGGCCTCCAACCTTCCGCTGTCTGATCAGACGGCATTCTGGAAACCCCTTATGGAAACGGCCTCTATCGAGGATAGAAGGAGTCCCCCGACGGATACGAATCCTCACTGGGATATGGTAAAACCGATTACTTCAACAGAAGTGGTCCGCCATCTAAGAGGTTTGAAGGATGGAGCACCCGGGCCGGACCTTAGGCGCAAAAAGGACTTGACCAATCTTCGTGTCGCGGCGCTCGTATGCAGATTCAACATCTGGTTGTTAGCGGGTGTCGCGCCGGAATCCTTTCGGCACGGAGAGACCGTCTTGATTTTCAAGACCGAGACGAGTGTCGAGCCGAAGCAGTTTCGCCCCATCACGATGGGCCCGATACTGTGCCGACTCTATCACAAAATCTTGGCCGAAAGAATCGAGGCTGGGTATACGATCAGTGAACGCCAGAAAGCATTCAGGAAAGGCGATGGCCTGAGTGACAACACGCATATTCTTCGTAGCGTGATATCGGATAGACAAACACGGTGTCAGGCCACTGCGATTGCCTTCCTGGACGTCTCTAAGGCGTTCGACTCCGTGTCTCATGATTCCATTCTCTTGGCAGCTGCCGCTGCCGGGATACCTAGCCCGCTGGTGGGTTATATCCGTTCCTTGTATCAGAGTCCGAGTACTCGACTACGTGTGAACGGTGAACTTAGCCAGGAGATCAGCGTGAATAGGGGGTCCGGCAAGGAGACCCTTTGAGTCCGGTCCTATTCAACGCGGTGATTGATTTAGCCTTACGTCACCTGGACCCATCCATCGGGGTCCCTGTGGGGGGCGAGGTGCTCTCGTGCCTCGCCTTCGCAGATGATCTTGTTCTCCTGGCCAAAACACCACGCGGCCTTCAGTCTCAGTACTCGACGGTGGAAAAAGCCCTCGGATTATCTGGGCTTACACTGAACGCAATAAAATCAGCGACTATCAGAATTGATGTATTGGGTAAGTCAAAGCATTGGAGTTGTAATCCGTCCGATTTCCTGGTGTCACATGGGGGTGAAAAGATCAAGGCCCTCAGCATATGTGAAGGTTATCGGGGACACATCTTGCAGGTGTGTCCCCGAACCCATAACACCAGGTGTGACCACACGACCATGTCAACCAGTTCCTGAAAACTGTGTTGGGGAAAAAGGGTTTCTCCACGCGCGAGGAACCTTCTATCCCTACCCCGGCAGGATTTGTGGGCTGCCACCCCTAACAGGGATCACCGGAGCGCGCATGACCTGCCATCCGCGGTTCTCCATATAATGGAGGAACTTCTCCATGAGGGCGTCGTGTCTTCTAATCCGGGACCCCCATGTTTTGTGGCACACTTGTAATACGTGTCCAAGTGTCTCGGTGCGTCTACATGCGTCGCACCTATCATCGGCCTGGGGTCGACCTCTAGCCGCCCTCTTTCTTGTGGCCACTGTTGCGCCACGAATCTGCACGGCGTGAATGTATGCGCCACCGGTTAAACGTTTAGTACCGTCGTTTACCCACGCGTGTATGTGTGGTACGTCCGAAGAGGCCCTCAGGCCATAGCCATCGGCTGACTGATATAGGGCGTTGGCAAGTGCTCTTCTAATGTCCATTTTGTTTCGGACTACCAATCCACCTTCCCGAATGACCGGGGAAAAGCACGAGTCCAGCTCTCTTGAAAAAGTCCGAGAATGGGTTACCAGCTCTTGAATCACCACATCCCCGGTCTTAGCCAGGCGCTGTAGCCTGGCAAATTCCATCGTTGGTATAGCGAGGCGGAGGGAGGGAATTCCCAACCCACCGTCCTTTACATCTGCGTGGATATATGCATTGGTACTGTCATGAGGAAGCCTCAGCCAGGCCCTCAGACCCCTTCGGACCAGCTTATCTAGCTGTCTAAGTACATTGCCCCTGGTTCTGGATACTACCAGCCTGTGATACAGTTTTGTCAGTAGATGTTTGCACAAGATATATATGCGCTGTTGTGGTTTCAGCGGTGCCTTAGTTATCTGGTTTAGACCTCTAGTCAATATCTCTTCTGGGGTAGCGTCCCTCTCTCTTGCGCTAATCGCTATCCCCAGGTATTTGTATCCATGGGAGATCGGCACCGCGGGCAACATGCCCCCCGAGAGAGACAGATACGGCGTTGGGTCACATACCCATTTCTTGGTCTTTCCATTGACCGCTATCCTTAGCGTCCTAGACTTGTCCACGTTTAGAGCCAAACCGCAGCGCCCCAACGCTCGCTCAAATTGACGGCAAAGATGCTGACTGCCAAACGGACTCTGGGCAACCAAATCTCTCACGCAATCGGTTTCGCTGCGAATATCGGGATGCCGTCTGCAGCGTACGCTTGCGCTCGGCAGAGCGAACACGACGCTGAAGACCGCGTCTCGATAGCACGAACGGTCGTGATTCAATAGCAAATTTACGAATAAGCGCGGGTAAATTGAGGGAGTAAATTTAGCAAAATTTCAGATTCGGAGATACTACGAATATCGGCATGCGGTTTGAAGCGTACGCTTCCTCTCGGCGGCGCGAACAAGACGCAGAAGATCTCGTCAATCCATTCATGCGCGTCACTAATTAGATGACGAGGCATTTGGCTAGGGTTTTGAAATCAATTTTATTCGGTACTCAAACATAACATGTTACAATTCGTCCTTCGATACACCATCATATACACACCATAGATCCATCATTAAAGACAAAGATTCTCCAAGACAAGGCATCGGACACCAACCGACCGGTTAGGGTTAAACGAGATTCGACCTGTAAAACATTTATCCACAAATGTATGCAACGACAGGCAGTACACAAAGTATATACGAAAATCCGGAACCCCCATGTTCGTGAGCGCTCGGAATAAACAGATCACAAATTTTCTCAGTACTTTTAAGCCCCGAGAGCGGGCTATGACGCAGAACACTCCACCAACAATACTCGGACTACCTTCTCGCGAAGGTAGTTCACCGTCATATCTGATAACCAAGTTCCATCAGACAATATTGTCTCGCAAAACACTGCGAATAACAAAGGGACGCAACACACTGCGTATATAGCTGAATAGATTCAATCGTACTCGCGGAGTACAGGTCCATAGAGTCCTATCGAACACGATGGCCAAAGAAGGCCGTGGTGGAACGAAAGCAAGCAATGCTTCTAGCCCCACCCTCGAGTGTCTTGACGCTCATCAACGTCCAATCAGCTTTGCTGACTCCGAGCCGCCCCAGTTCTAGGACGGACCGGGCCGCCGGTGTCCCTCGCCAGTTCAAAACACAGGCCGTACAAACAACGTCCGTCGCCGCGATTCCCGTCTCCTTGTGGCACCATTGACGAATGGCCGGCTTGTTGTAGTATTCCGTCTTCCTCTGATGGGCGTCGTTCATATCGTAGTTGTCCGCAACGATCGTAGTGTCGATGATAACGCATTGGTTTTCCTTCTAGACCACGAGGTCTGGGCGCCGGATACCCGCCGGGGTAGGGATAGAGGGTTCCTCGCGCGTGGAGAAACCCTTTCTCTCCAGCACAGTTTTCAGGAAATGACTGACATTATCGTGCCGGTCACACCTGGTGTTGTGGGTTCGCGGACACACCTGCAAAATGTGTCCCAGTGACTCCACTCCTCTACAGGCATCGCACCTAGTTGAGGCTTCCGGCCTACCACGAGAGGCACGCAGCGCCGTATGGATGAGATTACCTTTAATCTTAACGCAGTTCACGTAGCTACGCCCCGACACCAGACCTGTGCCGGACGTCATCAATCGGTTACTATACCCAGTATTGCTACAACCTCGTAGGCCATGACCGTCAACTGAGGAATACAGACATTCTGCCATGGCTCGCTGTATATCCCTCCTGCTCCTCATTTGGATGCCAAACGCGCTCATAGGCTAGGACCACCGCCTCAGGTCCTTTTGGAAGTTTTTCAACTCCGTGACCGCCTTGACCACTGGGTCATTAGAGCCAACAAGGCGCATCATCCGTTTCGTCCTGAGGAGGGGAATCAGCCACCGGAGCCTAGGGATCCCCAGTCCCCCATCACCGCACTTCGCATGGAAAAAGCCCATAGGGGCATCATGCGGGAGTTTGACCCAGCACCTAACAGCCGCCCTGGAGATCTTATCCATATAGTCCAGCGTTTTCTTGGACAGGCGGCCCAGCACCGCTTGATGAAGCAAGCTCGGTAACAGATGACACCTAAGGATATACATTCTCTGCTCCGGCTTAAGGGGGGCCCTCGAGAGCTCTTCAACCCCATGCTTCAAGATCTCCAGGGTAGTGCCGGCCAATCTCTCAGCTCCCACAAGATTGCCCAAATACCGATACCCTTCGCATATATTAAGGGCTTTGATCTTTTCGCCCCCACGAGACACGAGGAAATCTGAAGGATTGCAACTCCAGTGTTTAGACTTACCCAGCACATCAATGCGGATGGTCGCTGACTTTTGGGCGTTCAGAGTAAGTCCAGCCAATCCTAAGGCCTTCGGGAAGCCGGTTGCCGGTATTGGAAGACGCTCCACTTTCTTCCCCAAACGGGAAGGGAACATCTGCGGATGCACCCTGTGTTTTCATATTCTTATTGGTAACCCGTTTCGTAGCCGGGTGGACTGGTTGGGACCATCCGACTTGGACCTTATTAGGGGTCCGGCGAGCGAGGCTGTCGCTCATGTCAGACGTGCGATTAACCCTCCGCTCAACGGTTTGGTTTGCTGAGGCTGTCTCACGACTTACGGCTACCTCTGCCGAGAATGACTGGATCCGTCCCCCACCAGTGGGGTGGACCTTCCGGGGAGTTCATTCCGTCCCCCCACGACGTCCCCACAGACGCCTTGCCCCATACCGTTGGGTGCGGTATAGGACTCGTGAGTTACTGACGCTGATGGCTACCCTGCCGAGGCCGAATGATCCGCCGAAGTGAACCTTAGTTGGAGGTCGACCATTTCCCCCACACAAGGTATGAGGTACCTTACCTTCGCTGAATAGGTTGTCCCGTGGCTTGGGCTTCACCCTTACCGAGGTTGGGCGACCTCGCGAACACCCGAACCACTGGGTTGTGGCCCGGGAGTTCCGGCCGATGACGACTTCGCCCGCCCATACTGGACGGTTTCTACGGGAGCCACGAAGAGGCGCGTCACCAGTCTAAAGACCTCAGAGGCTATATACCAGCAGGCGTTGCCCCAAGGCGTTGCTCTTCATCTGCCGACCAGACAGACTAGCCAGCCGTCTACACAGAGGGCAAAGGGACTCGACTTTACCGTATGCGGACGTTCGCGTGAGGTCCCTACGGCAGATGTAACCATTACAAAAATGAAATCCAGTCCTACAACTCAAAAGGGCCAGCTCCTTCCCTAGGTTGAGAATACCGCATGCACCCATCACCCAACAGTGACTTGGACATATTCCCGTCCACAGCAGAATCTACCATCTCCACCAAGCCCGTTCCCTTGGCTGTGGTTTCGCTAGATAGTAGATAGGGACAGTGGGAATCTCGTTAATCCATTCATGCGCGTCACTAATTAGATGACGAGGCATTTGGCTAGAAACATAATTTATTCACTCAAGAGTACATACTCAGCCGGCTTCCCATGGACGATAGAGCCCGCAACACACTGCGTATACTCTATATTACACTCTTAACTAACGCATCACACTGCGTAATACCATAAGGTTCCGTTCGCATAGTAGATACTTCCAGAGTCCGAGTTCATATTCCCTTCGCAATCGAGGGCCAAAGTACGCTGTAGAGGATTTAAAACTGGCGATAATCCTCGCATTACCCTCTAGGGTTTTAACACTCATGAGGGTCCATTCTTTCTTTGTGATACCGTATCGCCCCAGTTCCAAGACGGACCTGGCCGCCGGGGTCCCACGCCAGTTCATGACGCAGGCCGTGAAAGCGACATCCGCCGCTGCGAGTCCAGATTCTTTAGCACACCATTCCCGGATGGCTGGCTGATCGTAGTAGACTGTCTTCCGTTCGTGGGCGTCTTCCAAGCTGTGGTTATCCGCGATGATCGTGACGTCGACAACTCCGCATTGCCCGTCTTTCCAGACCACGAGGTCCGGGCGTCGGATACCCGCCGGGGTCGGGATAGAAGGTTCCACGCGCGTGGTGTACCCCTTCTTACCCAGCACAGTTTTAAGATAAGAATTGATGCCATCATGTCGATCACACCTGTTGTGGTGAGTACGGGGACATACCTGGAGTATGTGCCCCAACGATTCCACCCCTCGACAAGCATCACACCTCGTTGAGGCTTCCGACCTACCACGAGAGGCACGCAGCGCGGTATGGATAAGATTCCCTTTAATCTTTACGCAGTTGACATAGCTACGTCCAGACACCAGACCAGTGCCGGACGTCATCCATCCGTTTACGAACCCCACATTCCTGCTACCTCGTAGGCCATGACCGTCAACGGAAGAGTGCAGACACTCCGCCGAGGCTCGTTGAAGGTCCCGGTTATTCCTCAGGATGATCCCAAACGCACTCATCGGCTCGGACCACCGCCTCAGGTCCCTCTGAAAGTTTTTGAGTTCAGTGACCGCCCTCACCACGGGGTCACTAGAACCGATCAGCCGCTCCATACGCTTGGTCCTGAGGATGGGAATCAACCACCGGAACCTAGGAATACCCAGTCCTCCATCCTTGTTTGACGCGTGAAAGAACCCCATTGGGGTATCGTGTGGAAGCTTGACCCAAGATCGAGCCGCAGCTCTCGAAATCTTGTTAATGAAGTCCAGCGTACTTCTGGATAACCGACCCAGTACTGCTCGGTGAAGCAAGCTCGGTAGCAGATGGCACCGTAAGATAAATATCCTCTGCTCCGGCTTAAGGGGGGCCCGGGAGAGCTCTTCAACTCCTTTCTTCACTGATTCTAGAGTAGTACTGGCCAGCCGTCCTGCTCCCACAAGGTTGCCTAGATATCGATACCCCTCACTGATGCTCAGGGCCTTGATAAGGTCCCCACCACGAGACACCAGAAAATCCGTTGGATTGCAACTCCACTGCTTAGACTTACCCAGGACGTCAATCCTGATTGTCGCTGATTTTTGAGCGTTGAGGGCAAGTCCAGACAATCCTAGGGCCTTTTCCACTTTCGAATATTGGGACTGGAGGCCGCGTGGTGTTTTGGCCAGAAGAACAAGATCATCTGCAAAGGCGAGGCACGAGAGCACCTCGTTCCCTACAGGGACCCCGATGGACGGGTCCAGGTGACGTAAGGCTAGATCTGTCACCGCATTCAATAGTTCCACGCGCGTGGTGTACCCCTTCTTACCCAGCACAGTTTTAAGATAAGAAGGTGGCCATAAAGGGTCACCTTGTCTGACCCCCCTATTCACGTAGATCTCCTGGCTAAGTTCTCCACTCACTCGTAGTCTTGTGGTTGGTCTCTGATACAAGGAGCGGATATAACCCACCAGCGGTCTAGGTATTCCGGCAGAAGTTGCTGCCAAGAGAATGGAATCGTGAGACACAGATTCGAACGCCTTCGAGACATCCAAAAAGGCGACTGCAGTGGCCTGACACCGGGTCTGTCTGTTGGAAATAACATTCCGTAAAATGTGAGTATTGTCACTCAGGCCGTCACCCCTTCTGAACGCTTTCTGGCGCTCACTGATCGTATATCCTGCCTCAATCCTTTCCGCCAAGATTTTATGATAGAGTCGGCACAGAATCGGGCCCATAGTGATGGGGCGAAACTGCTTCGGCTCGACACTAATCTCGACTTTGGGTATTAAGACGGTCACTCCATGCCGGAAGGACTCCGGCGCGATACCAGCCAGTAGCCAGATGTTGAATCGGCATACTAGCGCCTCAACACGAAGGTTGGTCAAGTCATTCTTCCGCCTAAGGTCCGGCCCGGGCGCCCCATCCTTCAGACCCTTCAAATGGCGGATTACTTGAGATGTTGTAATCGGTTTTACCATATCCCATCGAGGATTCGTATCCTTCGGGGGACTTCGTCTATCTACTATAGAGGCCATTTCCATAAGGGGTTTCCAAAAAGCTGTCTGATCGGACAGCGGAAGGCTTGAGGCGACCGTTTTCCACTGGCCGTCCAAGACCACCCTCGCGCATCCGGACCGAGAGGTTTTGTAGAGCGACTGTATACGAGAGTATTGCGCTCTACGCCGGGCACGCGCGTTCCGGGCTTCTTGGCGAGGCGGACCGTGCTTCCGTCGCTGACCAGGTCGCTCAACCGGAGGTATAAGCTCCAGGAGGTCCTCGTCAATGAGTCGTTGCCGAGAGGCGTATTGATAACCTGCTGGAGAAGGCCCGGACAGATATTTGCTCTTTCTGCCTCAGCGAGAATTGTTTCCACGATCGGCGCCCTCCAATCATCTGTCTAGGGGTCCTCCTCTATGCCAAAATCATGGGCGTCTTCGGTGTGGGTCGGAGTAAAGATGCCCCACACCGGTAAAGGTCTCATACAGCTCCTATCCGCGGGGGCCGGGCCCACCGCCAGAGGTGTCTTCATTGGAGCTTCTCTGGTTAGAGGTAATGGAGGAACCGACCCCACGACACGAGTCGCATTATCCCCGGGGGGCGGTTCTACCTCATTCTCTCTGTGGGGAGACCCTGGTGCCGAGTCTCCAGCAACACGAGTTGCTTTGTCCCTGGGAGACCTCGGCGTCTTACCCCTCATGGTTGTCCCATTGGCAATTGCCCTAGAGTCACTTCCCGAAGGAAGCCCCGTCGGGTCTTTGTTTCCACATCGACTCCAGCCATCACGGAAGGTCTGATGTGATTCACCCACGTGATATCCAAGGGGAGACCCTGGTCCCGAGCCTCCGGCAACACCAGCTGCCTTTTCCCTGGGAGGTCCCGGCATCTCGCCCTCATTGGTTCCCCGGACAGTGCTACTATCTGCACACTCGAGAGGAGGTCTGGAGGGGCCCATCTCCAAGACAGGAGTCGCTTTTCTCCTGGGGGGTGGCCCTACCTCACTCTCACTGTGCTCCGGGAGGGAACTAGGTTCCGGGCCTCCAGCAACACGAGTCGCTTTTACCCTGGGAGGCGCCAGCCTCCCCCTCCCGGTGTTATTTCTTATTGCGCTCAGCCCGGTACATAGAGGAGGCCCTGACAAGTCTGTCCCCACGACACGAGTCGTTGTTCTCCTGGGGGGCAGCTCGGTCTCACTCTCGTCCCTATCCTCATTGGTCCCCACCGCCGCTCTCTCGGCGACCCGGCCCGCCCCCGCCCTGGGCGGCACCACTGTCCCACGTACATTGCTTGCCTCCCTGCAGTAGGACTCTACTAGGGCCTTATAGGCTCTATCTCTCCGTCTTGCTTTAATAGCTTCGAGGGTACGGGCCGGCATATAAGCCATAAGCCTAGTATTGATGTTTGCGGCCCCCCCTCTTTTCAGTTTGGCTTCCTCACGCGCCATCCCAATTAACTCCTCTTGATCCCACCTGCTCCGGACCTGAGCAGCTTTAGCTACACCTATGGTAATAGATCTGCTGGCGTGGTAGGATTCAGCATGCGCAGACCTCGCATGGATAGCTACCCCCCGGGCTCCCTTAAACTGTTTCCCACAGTCGGGACATCGCCCATCGGGAAGCCGGTTGCCGGTATTGGAAGACGCTCCACTTTCTTCCCCAAACGGGAAGGGAACATCTGCGGATGCACCCTGTGTTTTCATATTCTTATTGGTAACCCGTTTCGTAGCCGGATGGACTGGTTGGGACCATCCGACTTGGACCTTATTAGGGGTCCGGCGAGCGAGGCTGTCGCTCATGTCAGACGTGGGATTAACCCTCCGCTCAACGGTTTGGTTTGCTGAGGCTGTCTCACGACTTACGGCTACCTCTGCCGAGAATGACTGGATCCGTCCCCCACCAGTGGGGTGGACCTTCCGGGGAGTTCATTCCGTCCCCCCACGACGTCCCCACAGACGCCTTGCCCCATACCGTAGGGTGCGGTATAGGACTCGTGAGTTACTGACGCTGATGGCTACCCTGCCGAGGCCGAATGATCCGCCGAAGTGAACCTTAGTTGGAGGTCGACCATTTCCCCCACACAAGGTATGAGGTACCTTACCTTCGCTGAATAGGTTGTCCCGTGGCTTGGGCTTCACCCTTACCGAGGTTGGGCGACCTCGCGAACACCCGAACCACTGGGTTGTGGCCCGGGAGTTCCGGCCGATGACGACTTCGCCCGCCCATGCTGGACGGTTTCTACGGGAGCCACGAAGAGGCGCGTCACCAGTCTAAAGACCTCAGAGGCTATATACCAGCAGGCGTTGCCCCAAGGCGTTGCTCTTCATCTGCCGACCAGACAGACTAGCCAGCCGTCTACACAGAGGGCAAAGGGACTCGACTTTACCGTATGCGGACGTTCGCGTGAGGTCCCTACGGCAGAAGTAACCATTACAAAAATGAAATCCAGTCCTACAACTCAAAAGGGCCAGCTCCTTCCCTAGGTTGAGAATACCGCATGCACCCATCACCCAACAGTGACTTGGACATATTCCCGTCCACAGCAGAATCTACCATCTCCACCAAGCCCGTTCCCTTGGCTGTGGTTTCGCTAGATAGTAGATAGGGACAGTGGGAATCTCGTTAATCCATTCATGCGCGTCACTAATTAGATGACGAGGCATTTGGCTAGAAACATAATTTATTCACTCAAGAGTACATACTCAGCCGGCTTCCCATGGACGATAGAGCCCGCAACACACTGCGTATACTCTATATTACACTCTTAACTAACGCATCACACTGCGTAATACCATAAGGTTCCGTTCGCATAGTAGATACTTCCAGAGTCCGAGTTCATATTCCCTTCGCAATCGAGGGCCAAAGTACGCTGTAGAGGATTTAAAACTGGCGATAATCCTCGCATTACCCTCTAGGGTTTTAACACTCATGAGGGTCCATTCTTTCTTTGTGATACCGTATCGCCCCAGTTCCAAGACGGACCTGGCCGCCGGGGTCCCACGCCAGTTCATGACGCAGGCCGTGAAAGCGACATCCGCCGCTGCGAGTCCAGATTCTTTAGCACACCATTCCCGGATGGCTGGCTGATCGTAGTAGACTGTCTTCCGTTCGTGGGCGTCTTCCAAGCTGTGGTTATCCGCGATGATCGTGACGTCGACAACTCCGCATTGCCCGTCTTTCCAGACCACGAGGTCCGGGCGTCGGATACCCGCCGGGGTCGGGATAGAAGGTTCCACGCGCGTGGTGTACCCCTTCTTACCCAGCACAGTTTTAAGATAAGAATTGATGCCATCATGTCGATCACACCTGTTGTGGTGAGTACGGGGACATACCTGGAGTATGTGCCCCAACGATTCCACCCCTCGACAAGCATCACACCTCGTTGAGGCTTCCGACCTACCACGAGAGGCACGCAGCGCGGTATGGATAAGATTCCCTTTAATCTTTACGCAGTTGACATAGCTACGTCCAGACACCAGACCAGTGCCGGACGTCATCCATCCGTTTACGAACCCCACATTCCTGCTACCTCGTAGGCCATGACCGTCAGCGGAAGAGTGCAGACACTCCGCCGAGGCTCGTTGAAGGTCCCGGTTATTCCTCAGGATGATCCCAAACGCACTCATCGGCTCGGACCACCGCCTCAGGTCCCTCTGAAAGTTTTTGAGTTCAGTGACCGCCCTCACCACGGGGTCACTAGAACCGATCAGCCGCTCCATACGCTTGGTCCTGAGGATGGGAATCAACCACCGGAACCTAGGAATACCCAGTCCTCCATCCTTGTTTGACGCGTGAAAGAACCCCATTGGGGTATCGTGTGGAAGCTTGACCCAAGATCGAGCCGCAGCTCTCGAAATCTTGTTAATGAAGTCCAGCGTACTTCTGGATAACCGACCCAGTACTGCTCGGTGAAGCAAGCTCGGTAGCAGATGGCACCGTAAGATAAATATCCTCTGCTCCGGCTTAAGGGGGGCCCGGGAGAGCTCTTCAACTCCTTTCTTCACTGATTCTAGAGTAGTACTGGCCAGCCGTCCTGCTCCCACAAGGTTGCCTAGATATCGATACCCCTCACTGATGCTCAGGGCCTTGATAAGGTCCCCACCACGAGACACCAGAAAATCCGTTGGATTGCAACTCCACTGCTTAGACTTACCCAGGACGTCAATCCTGATTGTCGCTGATTTTTGAGCGTTGAGGGCAAGTCCAGACAATCCTAGGGCCTTTTCCACTTTCGAATATTGGGACTGGAGGCCGCGTGGTGTTTTGGCCAGAAGAACAAGATCATCTGCAAAGGCGAGGCACGAGAGCACCTCGTTCCCTACAGGGACCCCGATGGACGGGTCCAGGTGACGTAAGGCTAGATCTATCACCGCATTCAATAGTTCCACGCGCGTGGTGTACCCCTTCTTACCCAGCACAGTTTTAAGATAAGAAGGTGGCCATAAAGGGTCACCTTGTCTGACCCCCCTATTCACGTAGATCTCCTGGCTAAGTTCTCCACTCACTCGTAGTCTTGTGGTTGGTCTCTGATACAAGGAGCGGATATAACCCACCAGCGGTCTAGGTATTCCGGCAGAAGTTGCTGCCAAGAGAATGGAATCGTGAGACACAGATTCGAACGCCTTCGAGACATCCAAAAAGGCGACTGCAGTGGCCTGACACCGGGTCTGTCTGTTGGAAATAACATTCCGTAAAATGTGAGTATTGTCACTCAGGCCGTCACCCCTTCTGAACGCTTTCTGGCGCTCACTGATCGTATATCCTGCCTCAATCCTTTCCGCCAAGATTTTATGATAGAGTCGGCACAGAATCGGGCCCATAGTGATGGGGCGAAACTGCTTCGGCTCGACACTAATCTCGACTTTGGGTATTAAGACGGTCACTCCATGCCGGAAGGACTCCGGCGCGATACCAGCCAGTAGCCAGATGTTGAATCGGCATACTAGCGCCTCAACACGAAGGTTGGTCAAGTCATTCTTCCGCCTAAGGTCCGGCCCGGGCGCCCCATCCTTCAGACCCTTCAAATGGCGGATTACTTGAGATGTTGTAATCGGTTTTACCATATCCCATCGAGGATTCGTATCCTTCGGGGGACTTCGTCTATCTACTATAGAGGCCATTTCCATAAGGGGTTTCCAAAAAGCTGTCTGATCGGACAGCGGAAGGCTTGAGGCGACCGTTTTCCACTGGCCGTCCAAGACCACCCTCGCGCATCCGGACCGAGAGGTTTTGTAGAGCGACTGTATACGAGAGTATTGCGCTCTACGCCGGGCACGCGCGTTCCGGGCTTCTTGGCGAGGCGGACCGTGCTTCCGTCGCTGACCAGGTCGCTCAACCGGAGGTATAAGCTCCAGGAGGTCCTCGTCAATGAGTCGTTGCCGAGAGGCGTATTGATAACCTGCTGGAGAAGGCCCGGACAGATATTTGCTCTTTCTGCCTCAGCGAGAATTGTTTCCACGATCGGCGCCCTCCAATCATCTGTCTAGGGGTCCTCCTCTATGCCAAAATCATGGGCGTCTTCGGTGTGGGTCGGAGTAAAGATGCCCCACACCGGTAAAGGTCTCATACAGCTCCTATCCGCGGGGGCCGGGCCCACCGCCAGAGGTGTCTTCATTGGAGCTTCTCTGGTTAGAGGTAATGGAGGAACCGACCCCACGACACGAGTCGCATTATCCCCGGGGGGCGTTCTACCTCATTCTCTCTGTGGGGAGACCCTGGTGCCGAGTCTCCAGCAACACGAGTTGCTTTGTCCCTGGGAGACCTCGGCGTCTTACCCCTCATGGTTGTCCCATTGGCAATTGCCCTAGAGTCACTTCCCGAAGGAAGCCCCGTCGGGTCTTTGTTTCCACATCGACTCCAGCCATCACGGAAGGTCTGATGTGATTCACCCACGTGATATCCAAGGGGAGACCCTGGTCCCGAGCCTCCGGCAACACGAGCTGCCTTTTCCCTGGGAGGTCCCGGCATCTCGCCCTCATTGGTTCCCCGGACAGTGCTACTATCTGCACACTCGAGAGGAGGTCTGGAGGGGCCCATCTCCACGACAGGAGTCGCTTTTCTCCTGGGGGGTGGCCCTACCTCACTCTCACTGTGCTCCGGGAGGGAACTAGGTTCCGGGCCTCCAGCAACACGAGTCGCTTTTACCCTGGGAGGCGCCAGCCTCCCCCTCCCGGTGTTATTTCTTATTGCGCTCAGCCCGGTACATAGAGGAGGCCCTGACAAGTCTGTCCCCACGACACGAGTCGTTGTTCTCCTGGGGGGCAGCTCGGTCTCACTCTCGTCCCTATCCTCATTGGTCCCCACCGCCGCTCTCTCGGCGACCCGGCCCGCCCCCGCCCTGGGCGGCACCACTGTCCCACGTACATTGCTTGCCTCCCTGCAGTAGGACTCTACTAGGGCCTTATAGGCTCTATCTCTCCGTCTTGCTTTAATAGCTTCGAGGGTACGGGCCGGCATATAAGCCATAAGCCTAGTATTGATGTTTGCGGCCCCCCCCTCTTTTCAGTTTGGCTTCCTCACGCGCCATCCCAATTAACTCCTCTTGATCCCACCTGCTCCGGACCTGAGCAGCTTTAGCTACACCTATGGTAATAGATCTGCTGGCGTGGTAGGATTCAGCATGCGCAGACCTCGCATGGATAGCTACCCCCCGGGCTCCCTTAAACTGTTTCCCACAGTCGGGACATCGCCCATCGGGAAGCCGGTTGCCGGTATTGGAAGACGCTCCACTTTCTTCCCCAAACGGGAAGGGAACATCTGCGGATGCACCCTGTGTTTTCATATTCTTATTGGTAACCCGTTTCGTAGCCGGATGGACTGGTTGGGACCATCCGACTTGGACCTTATTAGGGGTCCGGCGAGCGAGGCTGTCGCTCATGTCAGACGTGGGATTAACCCTCCGCTCAACGGTTTGGTTTGCTGAGGCTGTCTCACGACTTACGGCTACCTCTGCCGAGAATGACTGGATCCGTCCCCCACCAGTGGGGTGGACCTTCCGGGGAGTTCATTCCGTCCCCCCACGACGTCCCCACAGACGCCTTGCCCCATACCGTAGGGTGCGGTATAGGACTCGTGAGTTACTGACGCTGATGGCTACCCTGCCGAGGCCGAATGATCCGCCGAAGTGAACCTTAGTTGGAGGTCGACCATTTCCCCCACACAAGGTATGAGGTACCTTACCTTCGCTGAATAGGTTGTCCCGTGGCTTGGGCTTCACCCTTACCGAGGTTGGGCGACCTCGCGAACACCCGAACCACTGGGTTGTGGCCCGGGAGTTCCGGCCGATGACGACTTCGCCCGCCCATGCTGGACGGTTTCTACGGGAGCCACGAAGAGGCGCGTCACCAGTCTAAAGACCTCAGAGGCTATATACCAGCAGGCGTTGCCCCAAGGCGTTGCTCTTCATCTGCCGACCAGACAGACTAGCCAGCCGTCTACACAGAGGGCAAAGGGACTCGACTTTACCGTATGCGGACGTTCGCGTGAGGTCCCTACGGCAGAAGTAACCATTACAAAAATGAAATCCAGTCCTACAACTCAAAAGGGCCAGCTCCTTCCCTAGGTTGAGAATACCGCATGCACCCATCACCCAACAGTGACTTGGACATATTCCCGTCCACAGCAGAATCTACCATCTCCACCAAGCCCGTTCCCTTGGCTGTGGTTTCGCTAGATAGTAGATAGGGACAGTGGGAATCTCGTTAATCCATTCATGCGCGTCACTAATTAGATGACGAGGCATTTGGCTAGAAACATAATTTATTCACTCAAGAGTACATACTCAGCCGGCTTCCCATGGACGATAGAGCCCGCAACACACTGCGTATACTCTATATTACACTCTTAACTAACGCATCACACTGCGTAATACCATAAGGTTCCGTTCGCATAGTAGATACTTCCAGAGTCCGAGTTCATATTCCCTTCGCAATCGAGGGCCAAAGTACGCTGTAGAGGATTTAAAACTGGCGATAATCCTCGCATTACCCTCTAGGGTTTTAACACTCATGAGGGTCCATTCTTTCTTTGTGATACCGTATCGCCCCAGTTCCAAGACGGACCTGGCCGCCGGGGTTCCACGCCAGTTCATGACGCAGGCCGTGAAAGCGACATCCGCCGCTGCGAGTCCAGATTCTTTAGCACACCATTCCCGGATGGCTGGCTGATCGTAGTAGACTGTCTTCCGTTCGTGGGCGTCTTCCAAGCTGTGGTTATCCGCGATGATCGTGACGTCGACAACTCCGCATTGCCCGTCTTTCCAGACCACGAGGTCCGGGCGTCGGATCCCCGCCGGGGTCGGGATAGAAGGTTCCACGCGCGTGGTGTACCCCTTCTTACCCAGCACAGTTTTAAGATAAGAATTGATGCCATCATGTCGATCACACCTGTTGTGGTGAGTACGGGGACATACCTGGAGTATGTGCCCCAACGATTCCACCCCTCGACAAGCATCACACCTCGTTGAGGCTTCCGACCTACCACGAGAGGCACGCAGCGCGGTATGGATAAGATTCCCTTTAATCTTTACGCAGTTGACATAGCTACGTCCAGACACCAGACCAGTGCCGGACGTCATCCATCCGTTTACGAACCCCACATTCCTGCTACCTCGTAGGCCATGACCGTCAGCGGAAGAGTGCAGACACTCCGCCGAGGCTCGTTGAAGGTCCCGGTTATTCCTCAGGATGATCCCAAACGCACTCATCGGCTCGGACCACCGCCTCAGGTCCCTCTGAAAGTTTTTGAGTTCAGTGACCGCCCTCACCACGGGGTCACTAGAACCGATCAGCCGCTCCATACGCTTGGTCCTGAGGATGGGAATCAACCACCGGAACCTAGGAATACCCAGTCCTCCATCCTTGTTTGACGCGTGAAAGAACCCCATTGGGGTATCGTGTGGAAGCTTGACCCAAGATCGAGCCGCAGCTCTCGAAATCTTGTTAATGAAGTCCAGCGTACTTCTGGATAACCGACCCAGTACTGCTCGGTGAAGCAAGCTCGGTAGCAGATGGCACCGTAAGATAAATATCCTCTGCTCCGGCTTAAGGGGGGCCCGGGAGAGCTCTTCAACTCCTTTCTTCACTGATTCTAGAGTAGTACTGGCCAGCCGTCCTGCTCCCACAAGGTTGCCTAGATATCGATACCCCTCACTGATGCTCAGGGCCTTGATAAGGTCCCCACCACGAGACACCAGAAAATCCGTTGGATTGCAACTCCACTGCTTAGACTTACCCAGGACGTCAATCCTGATTGTCGCTGATTTTTGAGCGTTGAGGGCAAGTCCAGACAATCCTAGGGCCTTTTCCACTTTCGAATATTGGGACTGGAGGCCGCGTGGTGTTTTGGCCAGAAGAACAAGATCATCTGCAAAGGCGAGGCACGAGAGCACCTCGTTCCCTACAGGGACCCCGATGGACGGGTCCAGGTGACGTAAGGCTAGATCTATCACCGCATTCAATAGTTCCACGCGCGTGGTGTACCCCTTCTTACCCAGCACAGTTTTAAGATAAGAAGGTGGCCATAAAGGGTCACCTTGTCTGACCCCCCTATTCACGTAGATCTCCTGGCTAAGTTCTCCACTCACTCGTAGTCTTGTGGTTGGTCTCTGATACAAGGAGCGGATATAACCCACCAGCGGTCTAGGTATTCCGGCAGAAGTTGCTGCCAAGAGAATGGAATCGTGAGACACAGATTCGAACGCCTTCGAGACATCCAAAAAGGCGACTGCAGTGGCCTGACACCGGGTCTGTCTGTTGGAAATAACATTCCGTAAAATGTGAGTATTGTCACTCAGGCCGTCACCCCTTCTGAACGCTTTCTGGCGCTCACTGATCGTATATCCTGCCTCAATCCTTTCCGCCAAGATTTTATGATAGAGTCGGCACAGAATCGGGCCCATAGTGATGGGGCGAAACTGCTTCGGCTCGACACTAATCTCGACTTTGGGTATTAAGACGGTCACTCCATGCCGGAAGGACTCCGGCGCGATACCAGCCAGTAGCCAGATGTTGAATCGGCATACTAGCGCCTCAACACGAAGGTTGGTCAAGTCATTCTTCCGCCTAAGGTCCGGCCCGGGCGCCCCATCCTTCAGACCCTTCAAATGGCGGATTACTTGAGATGTTGTAATCGGTTTTACCATATCCCATCGAGGATTCGTATCCTTCGGGGGACTTCGTCTATCTACTATAGAGGCCATTTCCATAAGGGGTTTCCAAAAAGCTGTCTGATCGGACAGCGGAAGGCTTGAGGCGACCGTTTTCCACTGGCCGTCCAAGACCACCCTCGCGCATCCGGACCGAGAGGTTTTGTAGAGCGACTGTATACGAGAGTATTGCGCTCTACGCCGGGCACGCGCGTTCCGGGCTTCTTGGCGAGGCGGACCGTGCTTCCGTCGCTGACCAGGTCGCTCAACCGGAGGTATAAGCTCCAGGAGGTCCTCGTCAATGAGTCGTTGCCGAGAGGCGTATTGATAACCTGCTGGAGAAGGCCCGGACAGATATTTGCTCTTTCTGCCTCAGCGAGAATTGTTTCCACGATCGGCGCCCTCCAATCATCTGTCTAGGGGTCCTCCTCTATGCCAAAATCATGGGCGTCTTCGGTGTGGGTCGGAGTAAAGATGCCCCACACCGGTAAAGGTCTCATACAGCTCCTATCCGCGGGGGCCGGGCCCACCGCCAGAGGTGTCTTCATTGGAGCTTCTCTGGTTAGAGGTAATGGAGGAACCGACCCCACGACACGAGTCGCATTATCCCCGGGGGGCGTTCTACCTCATTCTCTCTGTGGGGAGACCCTGGTGCCGAGTCTCCAGCAACACGAGTTGCTTTGTCCCTGGGAGACCTCGGCGTCTTACCCCTCATGGTTGTCCCATTGGCAATTGCCCTAGAGTCACTTCCCGAAGGAAGCCCCGTCGGGTCTTTGTTTCCACATCGACTCCAGCCATCACGGAAGGTCTGATGTGATTCACCCACGTGATATCCAAGGGGAGACCCTGGTCCCGAGCCTCCGGCAACACGAGCTGCCTTTTCCCTGGGAGGTCCCGGCATCTCGCCCTCATTGGTTCCCCGGACAGTGCTACTATCTGCACACTCGAGAGGAGGTCTGGAGGGGCCCATCTCCACGACAGGAGTCGCTTTTCTCCTGGGGGGTGGCCCTACCTCACTCTCACTGTGCTCCGGGAGGGAACTAGGTTCCGGGCCTCCAGCAACACGAGTCGCTTTTACCCTGGGAGGCGCCAGCCTCCCCCTCCCGGTGTTATTTCTTATTGCGCTCAGCCCGGTACATAGAGGAGGCCCTGACAAGTCTGTCCCCACGACACGAGTCGTTGTTCTCCTGGGGGGCAGCTCGGTCTCACTCTCGTCCCTATCCTCATTGGTCCCCACCGCCGCTCTCTCGGCGACCCGGCCCGCCCCCGCCCTGGGCGGCACCACTGTCCCACGTACATTGCTTGCCTCCCTGCAGTAGGACTCTACTAGGGCCTTATAGGCTCTATCTCTCCGTCTTGCTTTAATAGCTTCGAGGGTACGGGCCGGCATATAAGCCATAAGCCTAGTATTGATGTTTGCGGCCCCCCCCTCTTTTCAGTTTGGCTTCCTCACGCGCCATCCCAATTAACTCCTCTTGATCCCACCTGCTCCGGACCTGAGCAGCTTTAGCTACACCTATGGTAATAGATCTGCTGGCGTGGTAGGATTCAGCATGCGCAGACCTCGCATGGATAGCTACCCCCCGGGCTCCCTTAAACTGTTTCCCACAGTCGGGACATCGCCCATCGGGAAGCCGGTTGCCGGTATTGGAAGACGCTCCACTTTCTTCCCCAAACGGGAAGGGAACATCTGCGGATGCACCCTGTGTTTTCATATTCTTATTGGTAACCCGTTTCGTAGCCGGATGGACTGGTTGGGACCATCCGACTTGGACCTTATTAGGGGTCCGGCGAGCGAGGCTGTCGCTCATGTCAGACGTGGGATTAACCCTCCGCTCAACGGTTTGGTTTGCTGAGGCTGTCTCACGACTTACGGCTACCTCTGCCGAGAATGACTGGATCCGTCCCCCACCAGTGGGGTGGACCTTCCGGGGAGTTCATTCCGTCCCCCCACGACGTCCCCACAGACGCCTTGCCCCATACCGTAGGGTGCGGTATAGGACTCGTGAGTTACTGACGCTGATGGCTACCCTGCCGAGGCCGAATGATCCGCCGAAGTGAACCTTAGTTGGAGGTCGACCATTTCCCCCACACAAGGTATGAGGTACCTTACCTTCGCTGAATAGGTTGTCCCGTGGCTTGGGCTTCACCCTTACCGAGGTTGGGCGACCTCGCGAACACCCGAACCACTGGGTTGTGGCCCGGGAGTTCCGGCCGATGACGACTTCGCCCGCCCATGCTGGACGGTTTCTACGGGAGCCACGAAGAGGCGCGTCACCAGTCTAAAGACCTCAGAGGCTATATACCAGCAGGCGTTGCTCTTCATCTGCCGACCAGACAGACTAGCCAGCCGTCTACACAGAGGGCAAAGGGACTCGACTTTACCGTATGCGGACGTTCGCGTGAGGTCCCTACGGCAGAAGTAACCATTACAAAAATGAAATCCAGTCCTACAACTCAAAAGGGCCAGCTCCTTCCCTAGGTTGAGAATACCGCATGCACCCATCACCCAACAGTGACTTGGACATATTCCCGTCCACAGCAGAATCTACCATCTCCACCAAGCCCGTTCCCTTGGCTGTGGTTTCGCTAGATAGTAGATAGGGACAGTGGGAATCTCGTTAATCCATTCATGCGCGTCACTAATTAGATGACGAGGCATTTGGCTAGAAACATAATTTATTCACTCAAGAGTACATACTCAGCCGGCTTCCCATGGACGATAGAGCCCGCAACACACTGCGTATACTCTATATTACACTCTTAACTAACGCATCACACTGCGTAATACCATAAGGTTCCGTTCGCATAGTAGATACTTCCAGAGTCCGAGTTCATATTCCCTTCGCAATCGAGGGCCAAAGTACGCTGTAGAGGATTTAAAACTGGCGATAATCCTCGCATTACCCTCTAGGGTTTTAACACTCATGAGGGTCCATTCTTTCTTTGTGATACCGTATCGCCCCAGTTCCAAGACGGACCTGGCCGCCGGGGTTCCACGCCAGTTCATGACGCAGGCCGTGAAAGCGACATCCGCCGCTGCGAGTCCAGATTCTTTAGCACACCATTCCCGGATGGCTGGCTGATCGTAGTAGACTGTCTTCCGTTCGTGGGCGTCTTCCAAGCTGTGGTTATCCGCGATGATCGTGACGTCGACAACTCCGCATTGCCCGTCTTTCCAGACCACGAGGTCCGGGCGTCGGATCCCCGCCGGGGTCGGGATAGAAGGTTCCACGCGCGTGGTGTACCCCTTCTTACCCAGCACAGTTTTAAGATAAGAATTGATGCCATCATGTCGATCACACCTGTTGTGGTGAGTACGGGGACATACCTGGAGTATGTGCCCCAACGATTCCACCCCTCGACAAGCATCACACCTCGTTGAGGCTTCCGACCTACCACGAGAGGCACGCAGCGCGGTATGGATAAGATTCCCTTTAATCTTTACGCAGTTGACATAGCTACGTCCAGACACCAGACCAGTGCCGGACGTCATCCATCCGTTTACGAACCCCACATTCCTGCTACCTCGTAGGCCATGACCGTCAGCGGAAGAGTGCAGACACTCCGCCGAGGCTCGTTGAAGGTCCCGGTTATTCCTCAGGATGATCCCAAACGCACTCATCGGCTCGGACCACCGCCTCAGGTCCCTCTGAAAGTTTTTGAGTTCAGTGACCGCCCTCACCACGGGGTCACTAGAACCGATCAGCCGCTCCATACGCTTGGTCCTGAGGATGGGAATCAACCACCGGAACCTAGGAATACCCAGTCCTCCATCCTTGTTTGACGCGTGAAAGAACCCCATTGGGGTATCGTGTGGAAGCTTGACCCAAGATCGAGCCGCAGCTCTCGAAATCTTGTTAATGAAGTCCAGCGTACTTCTGGATAACCGACCCAGTACTGCTCGGTGAAGCAAGCTCGGTAGCAGATGGCACCGTAAGATAAATATCCTCTGCTCCGGCTTAAGGGGGGCCCGGGAGAGCTCTTCAACTCCTTTCTTCACTGATTCTAGAGTAGTACTGGCCAGCCGTCCTGCTCCCACAAGGTTGCCTAGATATCGATACCCCTCACTGATGCTCAGGGCCTTGATAAGGTCCCCACCACGAGACACCAGAAAATCCGTTGGATTGCAACTCCACTGCTTAGACTTACCCAGGACGTCAATCCTGATTGTCGCTGATTTTTGAGCGTTGAGGGCAAGTCCAGACAATCCTAGGGCCTTTTCCACTTTCGAATATTGGGACTGGAGGCCGCGTGGTGTTTTGGCCAGAAGAACAAGATCATCTGCAAAGGCGAGGCACGAGAGCACCTCGTTCCCTACAGGGACCCCGATGGACGGGTCCAGGTGACGTAAGGCTAGATCTATCACCGCATTCAATAGTTCCACGCGCGTGGTGTACCCCTTCTTACCCAGCACAGTTTTAAGATAAGAAGGTGGCCATAAAGGGTCACCTTGTCTGACCCCCCTATTCACGTAGATCTCCTGGCTAAGTTCTCCACTCACTCGTAGTCTTGTGGTTGGTCTCTGATACAAGGAGCGGATATAACCCACCAGCGGTCTAGGTATTCCGGCAGAAGTTGCTGCCAAGAGAATGGAATCGTGAGACACAGATTCGAACGCCTTCGAGACATCCAAAAAGGCGACTGCAGTGGCCTGACACCGGGTCTGTCTGTTGGAAATAACATTCCGTAAAATGTGAGTATTGTCACTCAGGCCGTCACCCCTTCTGAACGCTTTCTGGCGCTCACTGATCGTATATCCTGCCTCAATCCTTTCCGCCAAGATTTTATGATAGAGTCGGCACAGAATCGGGCCCATAGTGATGGGGCGAAACTGCTTCGGCTCGACACTAATCTCGACTTTGGGTATTAAGACGGTCACTCCATGCCGGAAGGACTCCGGCGCGATACCAGCCAGTAGCCAGATGTTGAATCGGCATACTAGCGCCTCAACACGAAGGTTGGTCAAGTCATTCTTCCGCCTAAGGTCCGGCCCGGGCGCCCCATCCTTCAGACCCTTCAAATGGCGGATTACTTGAGATGTTGTAATCGGTTTTACCATATCCCATCGAGGATTCGTATCCTTCGGGGGACTTCGTCTATCTACTATAGAGGCCATTTCCATAAGGGGTTTCCAAAAAGCTGTCTGATCGGACAGCGGAAGGCTTGAGGCGACCGTTTTCCACTGGCCGTCCAAGACCACCCTCGCGCATCCGGACCGAGAGGTTTTGTAGAGCGACTGTATACGAGAGTATTGCGCTCTACGCCGGGCACGCGCGTTCCGGGCTTCTTGGCGAGGCGGACCGTGCTTCCGTCGCTGACCAGGTCGCTCAACCGGAGGTATAAGCTCCAGGAGGTCCTCGTCAATGAGTCGTTGCCGAGAGGCGTATTGATAACCTGCTGGAGAAGGCCCGGACAGATATTTGCTCTTTCTGCCTCAGCGAGAATTGTTTCCACGATCGGCGCCCTCCAATCATCTGTCTAGGGGTCCTCCTCTATGCCAAAATCATGGGCGTCTTCGGTGTGGGTCGGAGTAAAGATGCCCCACACCGGTAAAGGTCTCATACAGCGCCTATCCGCGGGGGCCGGGCCCACCGCCAGAGGTGTCTTCATTGGAGCTTCTCTGGTTAGAGGTAATGGAGGAACCGACCCCACGACACGAGTCGCATTATCCCCGGGGGGCGGTTCTACCTCATTCTCTCTGTGGGGAGACCCTGGTGCCGAGTCTCCAGCAACACGAGTTGCTTTGTCCCTGGGAGACCTCGGCGTCTTACCCCTCATGGTTGTCCCATTGGCAATTGCCCTAGAGTCACTTCCCGAAGGAAGCCCCGTCGGGTCTTTGTTTCCACATCGACTCCAGCCATCACGGAAGGTCTGATGTGATTCACCCACGTGATATCCAAGGGGAGACCCTGGTCCCGAGCCTCCGGCAACACGAGCTGCCTTTTCCCTGGGAGGTCCCGGCATCTCGCCCTCATTGGTTCCCCGGACAGTGCTACTATCTGCACACTCGAGAGGAGGTCTGGAGGGGCCCATCTCCACGACAGGAGTCGCTTTTCTCCTGGGGGGTGGCCCTACCTCACTCTCACTGTGCTCCGGGAGGGAACTAGGTTCCGGGCCTCCAGCAACACGAGTCGCTTTTACCCTGGGAGGCGCCAGCCTCCCCCTCCCGGTGTTATTTCTTATTGCGCTCAGCCCGGTACATAGAGGAGGCCCTGACAAGTCTGTCCCCACGACACGAGTCGTTGTTCTCCTGGGGGGCAGCTCGGTCTCACTCTCGTCCCTATCCTCATTGGTCCCCACCGCCGCTCTCTCGGCGACCCGGCCCGCCCCCGCCCTGGGCGGCACCACTGTCCCACGTACATTGCTTGCCTCCCTGCAGTAGGACTCTACTAGGGCCTTATAGGCTCTATCTCTCCGTCTTGCTTTAATAGCTTCGAGGGTACGGGCCGGCATATAAGCCATAAGCCTAGTATTGATGTTTGCGGCCCCCCCCTCTTTTCAGTTTGGCTTCCTCACGCGCCATCCCAATTAACTCCTCTTGATCCCACCTGCTCCGGACCTGAGCAGCTTTAGCTACACCTATGGTAATAGATCTGCTGGCGTGGTAGGATTCAGCATGCGCAGACCTCGCATGGATAGCTACCCCCCGGGCTCCCTTAAACTGTTTCCCACAGTCGGGACATCGCCCATCGGGAAGCCGGTTGCCGGTATTGGAAGACGCTCCACTTTCTTCCCCAAACGGGAAGGGAACATCTGCGGATGCACCCTGTGTTTTCATATTCTTATTGGTAACCCGTTTCGTAGCCGGATGGACTGGTTGGGACCATCCGACTTGGACCTTATTAGGGGTCCGGCGAGCGAGGCTGTCGCTCATGTCAGACGTGGGATTAACCCTCCGCTCAACGGTTTGGTTTGCTGAGGCTGTCTCACGACTTACGGCTACCTCTGCCGAGAATGACTGGATCCGTCCCCCACCAGTGGGGTGGACCTTCCGGGGAGTTCATTCCGTCCCCCCACGACGTCCCCACAGACGCCTTGCCCCATACCGTAGGGTGCGGTATAGGACTCGTGAGTTACTGACGCTGATGGCTACCCTGCCGAGGCCGAATGATCCGCCGAAGTGAACCTTAGTTGGAGGTCGACCATTTCCCCCACACAAGGTATGAGGTACCTTACCTTCGCTGAATAGGTTGTCCCGTGGCTTGGGCTTCACCCTTACCGAGGTTGGGCGACCTCGCGAACACCCGAACCACTGGGTTGTGGCCCGGGAGTTCCGGCCGATGACGACTTCGCCCGCCCATGCTGGACGGTTTCTACGGGAGCCACGAAGAGGCGCGTCACCAGTCTAAAGACCTCAGAGGCTATATACCAGCAGGCGTTGCTCTTCATCTGCCGACCAGACAGACTAGCCAGCCGTCTACACAGAGGGCAAAGGGACTCGACTTTACCGTATGCGGACGTTCGCGTGAGGTCCCTACGGCAGAAGTAACCATTACAAAAATGAAATCCAGTCCTACAACTCAAAAGGGCCAGCTCCTTCCCTAGGTTGAGAATACCGCATGCACCCATCACCCAACAGTGACTTGGACATATTCCCGTCCACAGCAGAATCTACCATCTCCACCAAGCCCGTTCCCTTGGCTGTGGTTTCGCTAGATAGTAGATAGGGACAGTGGGAATCTCGTTAATCCATTCATGCGCGTCACTAATTAGATGACGAGGCATTTGGCTAGAAACATAATTTATTCACTCAAGAGTACATACTCAGCCGGCTTCCCATGGACGATAGAGCCCGCAACACACTGCGTATACTCTATATTACACTCTTAACTAACGCATCACACTGCGTAATACCATAAGGTTCCGTTCGCATAGTAGATACTTCCAGAGTCCGAGTTCATATTCCCTTCGCAATCGAGGGCCAAAGTACGCTGTAGAGGATTTAAAACTGGCGATAATCCTCGCATTACCCTCTAGGGTTTTAACACTCATGAGGGTCCATTCTTTCTTTGTGATACCGTATCGCCCCAGTTCCAAGACGGACCTGGCCGCCGGGGTTCCACGCCAGTTCATGACGCAGGCCGTGAAAGCGACATCCGCCGCTGCGAGTCCAGATTCTTTAGCACACCATTCCCGGATGGCTGGCTGATCGTAGTAGACTGTCTTCCGTTCGTGGGCGTCTTCCAAGCTGTGGTTATCCGCGATGATCGTGACGTCGACAACTCCGCATTGCCCGTCTTTCCAGACCACGAGGTCCGGGCGTCGGATCCCCGCCGGGGTCGGGATAGAAGGTTCCACGCGCGTGGTGTACCCCTTCTTACCCAGCACAGTTTTAAGATAAGAATTGATGCCATCATGTCGATCACACCTGTTGTGGTGAGTACGGGGACATACCTGGAGTATGTGCCCCAACGATTCCACCCCTCGACAAGCATCACACCTCGTTGAGGCTTCCGACCTACCACGAGAGGCACGCAGCGCGGTATGGATAAGATTCCCTTTAATCTTTACGCAGTTGACATAGCTACGTCCAGACACCAGACCAGTGCCGGACGTCATCCATCCGTTTACGAACCCCACATTCCTGCTACCTCGTAGGCCATGACCGTCAGCGGAAGAGTGCAGACACTCCGCCGAGGCTCGTTGAAGGTCCCGGTTATTCCTCAGGATGATCCCAAACGCACTCATCGGCTCGGACCACCGCCTCAGGTCCCTCTGAAAGTTTTTGAGTTCAGTGACCGCCCTCACCACGGGGTCACTAGAACCGATCAGCCGCTCCATACGCTTGGTCCTGAGGATGGGAATCAACCACCGGAACCTAGGAATACCCAGTCCTCCATCCTTGTTTGACGCGTGAAAGAACCCCATTGGGGTATCGTGTGGAAGCTTGACCCAAGATCGAGCCGCAGCTCTCGAAATCTTGTTAATGAAGTCCAGCGTACTTCTGGATAACCGACCCAGTACTGCTCGGTGAAGCAAGCTCGGTAGCAGATGGCACCGTAAGATAAATATCCTCTGCTCCGGCTTAAGGGGGGCCCGGGAGAGCTCTTCAACTCCTTTCTTCACTGATTCTAGAGTAGTACTGGCCAGCCGTCCTGCTCCCACAAGGTTGCCTAGATATCGATACCCCTCACTGATGCTCAGGGCCTTGATAAGGTCCCCACCACGAGACACCAGAAAATCCGTTGGATTGCAACTCCACTGCTTAGACTTACCCAGGACGTCAATCCTGATTGTCGCTGATTTTTGAGCGTTGAGGGCAAGTCCAGACAATCCTAGGGCCTTTTCCACTTTCGAATATTGGGACTGGAGGCCGCGTGGTGTTTTGGCCAGAAGAACAAGATCATCTGCAAAGGCGAGGCACGAGAGCACCTCGTTCCCTACAGGGACCCCGATGGACGGGTCCAGGTGACGTAAGGCTAGATCTATCACCGCATTCAATAGTTCCACGCGCGTGGTGTACCCCTTCTTACCCAGCACAGTTTTAAGATAAGAAGGTGGCCATAAAGGGTCACCTTGTCTGACCCCCCTATTCACGTAGATCTCCTGGCTAAGTTCTCCACTCACTCGTAGTCTTGTGGTTGGTCTCTGATACAAGGAGCGGATATAACCCACCAGCGGTCTAGGTATTCCGGCAGAAGTTGCTGCCAAGAGAATGGAATCGTGAGACACAGATTCGAACGCCTTCGAGACATCCAAAAAGGCGACTGCAGTGGCCTGACACCGGGTCTGTCTGTTGGAAATAACATTCCGTAAAATGTGAGTATTGTCACTCAGGCCGTCACCCCTTCTGAACGCTTTCTGGCGCTCACTGATCGTATATCCTGCCTCAATCCTTTCCGCCAAGATTTTATGATAGAGTCGGCACAGAATCGGGCCCATAGTGATGGGGCGAAACTGCTTCGGCTCGACACTAATCTCGACTTTGGGTATTAAGACGGTCACTCCATGCCGGAAGGACTCCGGCGCGATACCAGCCAGTAGCCAGATGTTGAATCGGCATACTAGCGCCTCAACACGAAGGTTGGTCAAGTCATTCTTCCGCCTAAGGTCCGGCCCGGGCGCCCCATCCTTCAGACCCTTCAAATGGCGGATTACTTGAGATGTTGTAATCGGTTTTACCATATCCCATCGAGGATTCGTATCCTTCGGGGGACTTCGTCTATCTACTATAGAGGCCATTTCCATAAGGGGTTTCCAAAAAGCTGTCTGATCGGACAGCGGAAGGCTTGAGGCGACCGTTTTCCACTGGCCGTCCAAGACCACCCTCGCGCATCCGGACCGAGAGGTTTTGTAGAGCGACTGTATACGAGAGTATTGCGCTCTACGCCGGGCACGCGCGTTCCGGGCTTCTTGGCGAGGCGGACCGTGCTTCCGTCGCTGACCAGGTCGCTCAACCGGAGGTATAAGCTCCAGGAGGTCCTCGTCAATGAGTCGTTGCCGAGAGGCGTATTGATAACCTGCTGGAGAAGGCCCGGACAGATATTTGCTCTTTCTGCCTCAGCGAGAATTGTTTCCACGATCGGCGCCCTCCAATCATCTGTCTAGGGGTCCTCCTCTATGCCAAAATCATGGGCGTCTTCGGTGTGGGTCGGAGTAAAGATGCCCCACACCGGTAAAGGTCTCATACAGCGCCTATCCGCGGGGGCCGGGCCCACCGCCAGAGGTGTCTTCATTGGAGCTTCTCTGGTTAGAGGTAATGGAGGAACCGACCCCACGACACGAGTCGCATTATCCCCGGGGGGCGGTTCTACCTCATTCTCTCTGTGGGGAGACCCTGGTGCCGAGTCTCCAGCAACACGAGTTGCTTTGTCCCTGGGAGACCTCGGCGTCTTACCCCTCATGGTTGTCCCATTGGCAATTGCCCTAGAGTCACTTCCCGAAGGAAGCCCCGTCGGGTCTTTGTTTCCACATCGACTCCAGCCATCACGGAAGGTCTGATGTGATTCACCCACGTGATATCCAAGGGGAGACCCTGGTCCCGAGCCTCCGGCAACACGAGCTGCCTTTTCCCTGGGAGGTCCCGGCATCTCGCCCTCATTGGTTCCCCGGACAGTGCTACTATCTGCACACTCGAGAGGAGGTCTGGAGGGGCCCATCTCCACGACAGGAGTCGCTTTTCTCCTGGGGGGTGGCCCTACCTCACTCTCACTGTGCTCCGGGAGGGAACTAGGTTCCGGGCCTCCAGCAACACGAGTCGCTTTTACCCTGGGAGGCGCCAGCCTCCCCCTCCCGGTGTTATTTCTTATTGCGCTCAGCCCGGTACATAGAGGAGGCCCTGACAAGTCTGTCCCCACGACACGAGTCGTTGTTCTCCTGGGGGGCAGCTCGGTCTCACTCTCGTCCCTATCCTCATTGGTCCCCACCGCCGCTCTCTCGGCGACCCGGCCCGCCCCCGCCCTGGGCGGCACCACTGTCCCACGTACATTGCTTGCCTCCCTGCAGTAGGACTCTACTAGGGCCTTATAGGCTCTATCTCTCCGTCTTGCTTTAATAGCTTCGAGGGTACGGGCCGGCATATAAGCCATAAGCCTAGTATTGATGTTTGCGGCCCCCCCCTCTTTTCAGTTTGGCTTCCTCACGCGCCATCCCAATTAACTCCTCTTGATCCCACCTGCTCCGGACCTGAGCAGCTTTAGCTACACCTATGGTAATAGATCTGCTGGCGTGGTAGGATTCAGCATGCGCAGACCTCGCATGGATAGCTACCCCCCGGGCTCCCTTAAACTGTTTCCCACAGTCGGGACATCGCCCATCGGGAAGCCGGTTGCCGGTATTGGAAGACGCTCCACTTTCTTCCCCAAACGGGAAGGGAACATCTGCGGATGCACCCTGTGTTTTCATATTCTTATTGGTAACCCGTTTCGTAGCCGGATGGACTGGTTGGGACCATCCGACTTGGACCTTATTAGGGGTCCGGCGAGCGAGGCTGTCGCTCATGTCAGACGTGGGATTAACCCTCCGCTCAACGGTTTGGTTTGCTGAGGCTGTCTCACGACTTACGGCTACCTCTGCCGAGAATGACTGGATCCGTCCCCCACCAGTGGGGTGGACCTTCCGGGGAGTTCATTCCGTCCCCCCACGACGTCCCCACAGACGCCTTGCCCCATACCGTAGGGTGCGGTATAGGACTCGTGAGTTACTGACGCTGATGGCTACCCTGCCGAGGCCGAATGATCCGCCGAAGTGAACCTTAGTTGGAGGTCGACCATTTCCCCCACACAAGGTATGAGGTACCTTACCTTCGCTGAATAGGTTGTCCCGTGGCTTGGGCTTCACCCTTACCGAGGTTGGGCGACCTCGCGAACACCCGAACCACTGGGTTGTGGCCCGGGAGTTCCGGCCGATGACGACTTCGCCCGCCCATGCTGGACGGTTTCTACGGGAGCCACGAAGAGGCGCGTCACCAGTCTAAAGACCTCAGAGGCTATATACCAGCAGGCGTTGCTCTTCATCTGCCGACCAGACAGACTAGCCAGCCGTCTACACAGAGGGCAAAGGGACTCGACTTTACCGTATGCGGACGTTCGCGTGAGGTCCCTACGGCAGAAGTAACCATTACAAAAATGAAATCCAGTCCTACAACTCAAAAGGGCCAGCTCCTTCCCTAGGTTGAGAATACCGCATGCACCCATCACCCAACAGTGACTTGGACATATTCCCGTCCACAGCAGAATCTACCATCTCCACCAAGCCCGTTCCCTTGGCTGTGGTTTCGCTAGATAGTAGATAGGGACAGTGGGAATCTCGTTAATCCATTCATGCGCGTCACTAATTAGATGACGAGGCATTTGGCTAGAAACATAATTTATTCACTCAAGAGTACATACTCAGCCGGCTTCCCATGGACGATAGAGCCCGCAACACACTGCGTATACTCTATATTACACTCTTAACTAACGCATCACACTGCGTAATACCATAAGGTTCCGTTCGCATAGTAGATACTTCCAGAGTCCGAGTTCATATTCCCTTCGCAATCGAGGGCCAAAGTACGCTGTAGAGGATTTAAAACTGGCGATAATCCTCGCATTACCCTCTAGGGTTTTAACACTCATGAGGGTCCATTCTTTCTTTGTGATACCGTATCGCCCCAGTTCCAAGACGGACCTGGCCGCCGGGGTTCCACGCCAGTTCATGACGCAGGCCGTGAAAGCGACATCCGCCGCTGCGAGTCCAGATTCTTTAGCACACCATTCCCGGATGGCTGGCTGATCGTAGTAGACTGTCTTCCGTTCGTGGGCGTCTTCCAAGCTGTGGTTATCCGCGATGATCGTGACGTCGACAACTCCGCATTGCCCGTCTTTCCAGACCACGAGGTCCGGGCGTCGGATCCCCGCCGGGGTCGGGATAGAAGGTTCCACGCGCGTGGTGTACCCCTTCTTACCCAGCACAGTTTTAAGATAAGAATTGATGCCATCATGTCGATCACACCTGTTGTGGTGAGTACGGGGACATACCTGGAGTATGTGCCCCAACGATTCCACCCCTCGACAAGCATCACACCTCGTTGAGGCTTCCGACCTACCACGAGAGGCACGCAGCGCGGTATGGATAAGATTCCCTTTAATCTTTACGCAGTTGACATAGCTACGTCCAGACACCAGACCAGTGCCGGACGTCATCCATCCGTTTACGAACCCCACATTCCTGCTACCTCGTAGGCCATGACCGTCAGCGGAAGAGTGCAGACACTCCGCCGAGGCTCGTTGAAGGTCCCGGTTATTCCTCAGGATGATCCCAAACGCACTCATCGGCTCGGACCACCGCCTCAGGTCCCTCTGAAAGTTTTTGAGTTCAGTGACCGCCCTCACCACGGGGTCACTAGAACCGATCAGCCGCTCCATACGCTTGGTCCTGAGGATGGGAATCAACCACCGGAACCTAGGAATACCCAGTCCTCCATCCTTGTTTGACGCGTGAAAGAACCCCATTGGGGTATCGTGTGGAAGCTTGACCCAAGATCGAGCCGCAGCTCTCGAAATCTTGTTAATGAAGTCCAGCGTACTTCTGGATAACCGACCCAGTACTGCTCGGTGAAGCAAGCTCGGTAGCAGATGGCACCGTAAGATAAATATCCTCTGCTCCGGCTTAAGGGGGGCCCGGGAGAGCTCTTCAACTCCTTTCTTCACTGATTCTAGAGTAGTACTGGCCAGCCGTCCTGCTCCCACAAGGTTGCCTAGATATCGATACCCCTCACTGATGCTCAGGGCCTTGATAAGGTCCCCACCACGAGACACCAGAAAATCCGTTGGATTGCAACTCCACTGCTTAGACTTACCCAGGACGTCAATCCTGATTGTCGCTGATTTTTGAGCGTTGAGGGCAAGTCCAGACAATCCTAGGGCCTTTTCCACTTTCGAATATTGGGACTGGAGGCCGCGTGGTGTTTTGGCCAGAAGAACAAGATCATCTGCAAAGGCGAGGCACGAGAGCACCTCGTTCCCTACAGGGACCCCGATGGACGGGTCCAGGTGACGTAAGGCTAGATCTATCACCGCATTCAATAGTTCCACGCGCGTGGTGTACCCCTTCTTACCCAGCACAGTTTTAAGATAAGAAGGTGGCCATAAAGGGTCACCTTGTCTGACCCCCCTATTCACGTAGATCTCCTGGCTAAGTTCTCCACTCACTCGTAGTCTTGTGGTTGGTCTCTGATACAAGGAGCGGATATAACCCACCAGCGGTCTAGGTATTCCGGCAGAAGTTGCTGCCAAGAGAATGGAATCGTGAGACACAGATTCGAACGCCTTCGAGACATCCAAAAAGGCGACTGCAGTGGCCTGACACCGGGTCTGTCTGTTGGAAATAACATTCCGTAAAATGTGAGTATTGTCACTCAGGCCGTCACCCCTTCTGAACGCTTTCTGGCGCTCACTGATCGTATATCCTGCCTCAATCCTTTCCGCCAAGATTTTATGATAGAGTCGGCACAGAATCGGGCCCATAGTGATGGGGCGAAACTGCTTCGGCTCGACACTAATCTCGACTTTGGGTATTAAGACGGTCACTCCATGCCGGAAGGACTCCGGCGCGATACCAGCCAGTAGCCAGATGTTGAATCGGCATACTAGCGCCTCAACACGAAGGTTGGTCAAGTCATTCTTCCGCCTAAGGTCCGGCCCGGGCGCCCCATCCTTCAGACCCTTCAAATGGCGGATTACTTGAGATGTTGTAATCGGTTTTACCATATCCCATCGAGGATTCGTATCCTTCGGGGGACTTCGTCTATCTACTATAGAGGCCATTTCCATAAGGGGTTTCCAAAAAGCTGTCTGATCGGACAGCGGAAGGCTTGAGGCGACCGTTTTCCACTGGCCGTCCAAGACCACCCTCGCGCATCCGGACCGAGAGGTTTTGTAGAGCGACTGTATACGAGAGTATTGCGCTCTACGCCGGGCACGCGCGTTCCGGGCTTCTTGGCGAGGCGGACCGTGCTTCCGTCGCTGACCAGGTCGCTCAACCGGAGGTATAAGCTCCAGGAGGTCCTCGTCAATGAGTCGTTGCCGAGAGGCGTATTGATAACCTGCTGGAGAAGGCCCGGACAGATATTTGCTCTTTCTGCCTCAGCGAGAATTGTTTCCACGATCGGCGCCCTCCAATCATCTGTCTAGGGGTCCTCCTCTATGCCAAAATCATGGGCGTCTTCGGTGTGGGTCGGAGTAAAGATGCCCCACACCGGTAAAGGTCTCATACAGCGCCTATCCGCGGGGGCCGGGCCCACCGCCAGAGGTGTCTTCATTGGAGCTTCTCTGGTTAGAGGTAATGGAGGAACCGACCCCACGACACGAGTCGCATTATCCCCGGGGGGCGGTTCTACCTCATTCTCTCTGTGGGGAGACCCTGGTGCCGAGTCTCCAGCAACACGAGTTGCTTTGTCCCTGGGAGACCTCGGCGTCTTACCCCTCATGGTTGTCCCATTGGCAATTGCCCTAGAGTCACTTCCCGAAGGAAGCCCCGTCGGGTCTTTGTTTCCACATCGACTCCAGCCATCACGGAAGGTCTGATGTGATTCACCCACGTGATATCCAAGGGGAGACCCTGGTCCCGAGCCTCCGGCAACACGAGCTGCCTTTTCCCTGGGAGGTCCCGGCATCTCGCCCTCATTGGTTCCCCGGACAGTGCTACTATCTGCACACTCGAGAGGAGGTCTGGAGGGGCCCATCTCCACGACAGGAGTCGCTTTTCTCCTGGGGGGTGGCCCTACCTCACTCTCACTGTGCTCCGGGAGGGAACTAGGTTCCGGGCCTCCAGCAACACGAGTCGCTTTTACCCTGGGAGGCGCCAGCCTCCCCCTCCCGGTGTTATTTCTTATTGCGCTCAGCCCGGTACATAGAGGAGGCCCTGACAAGTCTGTCCCCACGACACGAGTCGTTGTTCTCCTGGGGGGCAGCTCGGTCTCACTCTCGTCCCTATCCTCATTGGTCCCCACCGCCGCTCTCTCGGCGACCCGGCCCGCCCCCGCCCTGGGCGGCACCACTGTCCCACGTACATTGCTTGCCTCCCTGCAGTAGGACTCTACTAGGGCCTTATAGGCTCTATCTCTCCGTCTTGCTTTAATAGCTTCGAGGGTACGGGCCGGCATATAAGCCATAAGCCTAGTATTGATGTTTGCGGCCCCCCCCTCTTTTCAGTTTGGCTTCCTCACGCGCCATCCCAATTAACTCCTCTTGATCCCACCTGCTCCGGACCTGAGCAGCTTTAGCTACACCTATGGTAATAGATCTGCTGGCGTGGTAGGATTCAGCATGCGCAGACCTCGCATGGATAGCTACCCCCCGGGCTCCCTTAAACTGTTTCCCACAGTCGGGACATCGCCCATCGGGAAGCCGGTTGCCGGTATTGGAAGACGCTCCACTTTCTTCCCCAAACGGGAAGGGAACATCTGCGGATGCACCCTGTGTTTTCATATTCTTATTGGTAACCCGTTTCGTAGCCGGATGGACTGGTTGGGACCATCCGACTTGGACCTTATTAGGGGTCCGGCGAGCGAAGCCGTCGCTCATGTCAGACGTGGGATTAACCCTCCGCTCAACGGTTTGGTTTGCTGAGGCTGTCTCACGACTTACGGCTACCTCTGCCGAGAATGACTGGATCCGTCCCCCACCAGTGGGGTGGACCTTCCGGGGAGTTCATTCCGTCCCCCCACGACGTCCCCACAGACGCCTTGCCCCATACCGTAGGGTGCGGTATAGGACTCGTGAGTTACTGACGCTGATGGCTACCCTGCCGAGGCCGAATGATCCGCCGAAGTGAACCTTAGTTGGAGGTCGACCATTTCCCCCACACAAGGTATGAGGTACCTTACCTTCGCTGAATAGGTTGTCCCGTGGCTTGGGCTTCACCCTTACCGAGGTTGGGCGACCTCGCGAACACCCGAACCACTGGGTTGTGGCCCGGGAGTTCCGGCCGATGACGACTTCGCCCGCCCATGCTGGACGGTTTCTACGGGAGCCACGAAGAGGCGCGTCACCAGTCTAAAGACCTCAGAGGCTATATACCAGCAGGCGTTGCCCCAAGGCGTTGCTCTTCATCTGCCGACCAGACAGACTAGCCAGCCGTCTACACAGAGGGCAAAGGGACTCGACTTTACCGTATGCGGACGTTCGCGTGAGGTCCCTACGGCAGAAGTAACCATTACAAAAATGAAATCCAGTCCTACAACTCAAAAGGGCCAGCTCCTTCCCTAGGTTGAGAATACCGCATGCACCCATCACCCAACAGTGACTTGGACATATTCCCGTCCACAGCAGAATCTACCATCTCCACCAAGCCCGTTCCCTTGGCTGTGGTTTCGCTAGATAGTAGATAGGGACAGTGGGAATCTCGTTAATCCATTCATGCGCGTCACTAATTAGATGACGAGGCATTTGGCTAGAAACATAATTTATTCACTCAAGAGTACATACTCAGCCGGCTTCCCATGGACGATAGAGCCCGCAACACACTGCGTATACTCTATATTACACTCTTAACTAACGCATCACACTGCGTAATACCATAAGGTTCCGTTCGCATAGTAGATACTTCCAGAGTCCGAGTTCATATTCCCTTCGCAATCGAGGGCCAAAGTACGCTGTAGAGGATTTAAAACTGGCGATAATCCTCGCATTACCCTCTAGGGTTTTAACACTCATGAGGGTCCATTCTTTCTTTGTGATACCGTATCGCCCCAGTTCCAAGACGGACCTGGCCGCCGGGGTCCCACGCCAGTTCATGACGCAGGCCGTGAAAGCGACATCCGCCGCTGCGAGTCCAGATTCTTTAGCACACCATTCCCGGATGGCTGGCTGATCGTAGTAGACTGTCTTCCGTTCGTGGGCGTCTTCCAAGCTGTGGTTATCCGCGATGATCGTGACGTCGACAACTCCGCATTGCCCGTCTTTCCAGACCACGAGGTCCGGGCGTCGGATACCCGCCGGGGTCGGGATAGAAGGTTCCACGCGCGTGGTGTACCCCTTCTTACCCAGCACAGTTTTAAGATAAGAATTGATGCCATCATGTCGATCACACCTGTTGTGGTGAGTACGGGGACATACCTGGAGTATGTGCCCCAACGATTCCACCCCTCGACAAGCATCACACCTCGTTGAGGCTTCCGACCTACCACGAGAGGCACGCAGCGCGGTATGGATAAGATTCCCTTTAATCTTTACGCAGTTGACATAGCTACGTCCAGACACCAGACCAGTGCCGGACGTCATCCATCCGTTTACGAACCCCACATTCCTGCTACCTCGTAGGCCATGACCGTCAGCGGAAGAGTGCAGACACTCCGCCGAGGCTCGTTGAAGGTCCCGGTTATTCCTCAGGATGATCCCAAACGCACTCATCGGCTCGGACCACCGCCTCAGGTCCCTCTGAAAGTTTTTGAGTTCAGTGACCGCCCTCACCACGGGGTCACTAGAACCGATCAGCCGCTCCATACGCTTGGTCCTGAGGATGGGAATCAACCACCGGAACCTAGGAATACCCAGTCCTCCATCCTTGTTTGACGCGTGAAAGAACCCCATTGGGGTATCGTGTGGAAGCTTGACCCAAGATCGAGCCGCAGCTCTCGAAATCTTGTTAATGAAGTCCAGCGTACTTCTGGATAACCGACCCAGTACTGCTCGGTGAAGCAAGCTCGGTAGCAGATGGCACCGTAAGATAAATATCCTCTGCTCCGGCTTAAGGGGGGCCCGGGAGAGCTCTTCAACTCCTTTCTTCACTGATTCTAGAGTAGTACTGGCCAGCCGTCCTGCTCCCACAAGGTTGCCTAGATATCGATACCCCTCACTGATGCTCAGGGCCTTGATAAGGTCCCCACCACGAGACACCAGAAAATCCGTTGGATTGCAACTCCACTGCTTAGACTTACCCAGGACGTCAATCCTGATTGTCGCTGATTTTTGAGCGTTGAGGGCAAGTCCAGACAATCCTAGGGCCTTTTCCACTTTCGAATATTGGGACTGGAGGCCGCGTGGTGTTTTGGCCAGAAGAACAAGATCATCTGCAAAGGCGAGGCACGAGAGCACCTCGTTCCCTACAGGGACCCCGATGGACGGGTCCAGGTGACGTAAGGCTAGATCTATCACCGCATTCAATAGTTCCACGCGCGTGGTGTACCCCTTCTTACCCAGCACAGTTTTAAGATAAGAAGGTGGCCATAAAGGGTCACCTTGTCTGACCCCCCTATTCACGTAGATCTCCTGGCTAAGTTCTCCACTCACTCGTAGTCTTGTGGTTGGTCTCTGATACAAGGAGCGGATATAACCCACCAGCGGTCTAGGTATTCCGGCAGAAGTTGCTGCCAAGAGAATGGAATCGTGAGACACAGATTCGAACGCCTTCGAGACATCCAAAAAGGCGACTGCAGTGGCCTGACACCGGGTCTGTCTGTTGGAAATAACATTCCGTAAAATGTGAGTATTGTCACTCAGGCCGTCACCCCTTCTGAACGCTTTCTGGCGCTCACTGATCGTATATCCTGCCTCAATCCTTTCCGCCAAGATTTTATGATAGAGTCGGCACAGAATCGGGCCCATAGTGATGGGGCGAAACTGCTTCGGCTCGACACTAATCTCGACTTTGGGTATTAAGACGGTCACTCCATGCCGGAAGGACTCCGGCGCGATACCAGCCAGTAGCCAGATGTTGAATCGGCATACTAGCGCCTCAACACGAAGGTTGGTCAAGTCATTCTTCCGCCTAAGGTCCGGCCCGGGCGCCCCATCCTTCAGACCCTTCAAATGGCGGATTACTTGAGATGTTGTAATCGGTTTTACCATATCCCATCGAGGATTCGTATCCTTCGGGGGACTTCGTCTATCTACTATAGAGGCCATTTCCATAAGGGGTTTCCAAAAAGCTGTCTGATCGGACAGCGGAAGGCTTGAGGCGACCGTTTTCCACTGGCCGTCCAAGACCACCCTCGCGCATCCGGACCGAGAGGTTTTGTAGAGCGACTGTATACGAGAGTATTGCGCTCTACGCCGGGCACGCGCGTTCCGGGCTTCTTGGCGAGGCGGACCGTGCTTCCGTCGCTGACCAGGTCGCTCAACCGGAGGTATAAGCTCCAGGAGGTCCTCGTCAATGAGTCGTTGCCGAGAGGCGTATTGATAACCTGCTGGAGAAGGCCCGGACAGATATTTGCTCTTTCTGCCTCAGCGAGAATTGTTTCCACGATCGGCGCCCTCCAATCATCTGTCTAGGGGTCCTCCTCTATGCCAAAATCATGGGCGTCTTCGGTGTGGGTCGGAGTAAAGATGCCCCACACCGGTAAAGGTCTCATACAGCTCCTATCCGCGGGGGCCGGGCCCACCGCCAGAGGTGTCTTCATTGGAGCTTCTCTGGTTAGAGGTAATGGAGGAACCGACCCCACGACACGAGTCGCATTATCCCCGGGGGGCGTTCTACCTCATTCTCTCTGTGGGGAGACCCTGGTGCCGAGTCTCCAGCAACACGAGTTGCTTTGTCCCTGGGAGACCTCGGCGTCTTACCCCTCATGGTTGTCCCATTGGCAATTGCCCTAGAGTCACTTCCCGAAGGAAGCCCCGTCGGGTCTTTGTTTCCACATCGACTCCAGCCATCACGGAAGGTCTGATGTGATTCACCCACGTGATATCCAAGGGGAGACCCTGGTCCCGAGCCTCCGGCAACACGAGCTGCCTTTTCCCTGGGAGGTCCCGGCATCTCGCCCTCATTGGTTCCCCGGACAGTGCTACTATCTGCACACTCGAGAGGAGGTCTGGAGGGGCCCATCTCCACGACAGGAGTCGCTTTTCTCCTGGGGGGTGGCCCTACCTCACTCTCACTGTGCTCCGGGAGGGAACTAGGTTCCGGGCCTCCAGCAACACGAGTCGCTTTTACCCTGGGAGGCGCCAGCCTCCCCCTCCCGGTGTTATTTCTTATTGCGCTCAGCCCGGTACATAGAGGAGGCCCTGACAAGTCTGTCCCCACGACACGAGTCGTTGTTCTCCTGGGGGGCAGCTCGGTCTCACTCTCGTCCCTATCCTCATTGGTCCCCACCGCCGCTCTCTCGGCGACCCGGCCCGCCCCCGCCCTGGGCGGCACCACTGTCCCACGTACATTGCTTGCCTCCCTGCAGTAGGACTCTACTAGGGCCTTATAGGCTCTATCTCTCCGTCTTGCTTTAATAGCTTCGAGGGTACGGGCCGGCATATAAGCCATAAGCCTAGTATTGATGTTTGCGGCCCCCCCCCTCTTTTCAGTTTGGCTTCCTCACGCGCCATCCCAATTAACTCCTCTTGATCCCACCTGCTCCGGACCTGAGCAGCTTTAGCTACACCTATGGTAATAGATCTGCTGGCGTGGTAGGATTCAGCATGCGCAGACCTCGCATGGATAGCTACCCCCCGGGCTCCCTTAAACTGTTTCCCACAGTCGGGACATCGCCCATCGGGAAGCCGGTTGCCGGTATTGGAAGACGCTCCACTTTCTTCCCCAAACGGGAAGGGAACATCTGCGGATGCACCCTGTGTTTTCATATTCTTATTGGTAACCCGTTTCGTAGCCGGATGGACTGGTTGGGACCATCCGACTTGGACCTTATTAGGGGTCCGGCGAGCGAAGCCGTCGCTCATGTCAGACGTGGGATTAACCCTCCGCTCAACGGTTTGGTTTGCTGAGGCTGTCTCACGACTTACGGCTACCTCTGCCGAGAATGACTGGATCCGTCCCCCACCAGTGGGGTGGACCTTCCGGGGAGTTCATTCCGTCCCCCCACGACGTCCCCACAGACGCCTTGCCCCATACCGTAGGGTGCGGTATAGGACTCGTGAGTTACTGACGCTGATGGCTACCCTGCCGAGGCCGAATGATCCGCCGAAGTGAACCTTAGTTGGAGGTCGACCATTTCCCCCACACAAGGTATGAGGTACCTTACCTTCGCTGAATAGGTTGTCCCGTGGCTTGGGCTTCACCCTTACCGAGGTTGGGCGACCTCGCGAACACCCGAACCACTGGGTTGTGGCCCGGGAGTTCCGGCCGATGACGACTTCGCCCGCCCATGCTGGACGGTTTCTACGGGAGCCACGAAGAGGCGCGTCACCAGTCTAAAGACCTCAGAGGCTATATACCAGCAGGCGTTGCCCCAAGGCGTTGCTCTTCATCTGCCGACCAGACAGACTAGCCAGCCGTCTACACAGAGGGCAAAGGGACTCGACTTTACCGTATGCGGACGTTCGCGTGAGGTCCCTACGGCAGAAGTAACCATTACAAAAATGAAATCCAGTCCTACAACTCAAAAGGGCCAGCTCCTTCCCTAGGTTGAGAATACCGCATGCACCCATCACCCAACAGTGACTTGGACATATTCCCGTCCACAGCAGAATCTACCATCTCCACCAAGCCCGTTCCCTTGGCTGTGGTTTCGCTAGATAGTAGATAGGGACAGTGGGAATCTCGTTAATCCATTCATGCGCGTCACTAATTAGATGACGAGGCATTTGGCTAGAAACATAATTTATTCACTCAAGAGTACATACTCAGCCGGCTTCCCATGGACGATAGAGCCCGCAACACACTGCGTATACTCTATATTACACTCTTAACTAACGCATCACACTGCGTAATACCATAAGGTTCCGTTCGCATAGTAGATACTTCCAGAGTCCGAGTTCATATTCCCTTCGCAATCGAGGGCCAAAGTACGCTGTAGAGGATTTAAAACTGGCGATAATCCTCGCATTACCCTCTAGGGTTTTAACACTCATGAGGGTCCATTCTTTCTTTGTGATACCGTATCGCCCCAGTTCCAAGACGGACCTGGCCGCCGGGGTCCCACGCCAGTTCATGACGCAGGCCGTGAAAGCGACATCCGCCGCTGCGAGTCCAGATTCTTTAGCACACCATTCCCGGATGGCTGGCTGATCGTAGTAGACTGTCTTCCGTTCGTGGGCGTCTTCCAAGCTGTGGTTATCCGCGATGATCGTGACGTCGACAACTCCGCATTGCCCGTCTTTCCAGACCACGAGGTCCGGGCGTCGGATACCCGCCGGGGTCGGGATAGAAGGTTCCACGCGCGTGGTGTACCCCTTCTTACCCAGCACAGTTTTAAGATAAGAATTGATGCCATCATGTCGATCACACCTGTTGTGGTGAGTACGGGGACATACCTGGAGTATGTGCCCCAACGATTCCACCCCTCGACAAGCATCACACCTCGTTGAGGCTTCCGACCTACCACGAGAGGCACGCAGCGCGGTATGGATAAGATTCCCTTTAATCTTTACGCAGTTGACATAGCTACGTCCAGACACCAGACCAGTGCCGGACGTCATCCATCCGTTTACGAACCCCACATTCCTGCTACCTCGTAGGCCATGACCGTCAGCGGAAGAGTGCAGACACTCCGCCGAGGCTCGTTGAAGGTCCCGGTTATTCCTCAGGATGATCCCAAACGCACTCATCGGCTCGGACCACCGCCTCAGGTCCCTCTGAAAGTTTTTGAGTTCAGTGACCGCCCTCACCACGGGGTCACTAGAACCGATCAGCCGCTCCATACGCTTGGTCCTGAGGATGGGAATCAACCACCGGAACCTAGGAATACCCAGTCCTCCATCCTTGTTTGACGCGTGAAAGAACCCCATTGGGGTATCGTGTGGAAGCTTGACCCAAGATCGAGCCGCAGCTCTCGAAATCTTGTTAATGAAGTCCAGCGTACTTCTGGATAACCGACCCAGTACTGCTCGGTGAAGCAAGCTCGGTAGCAGATGGCACCGTAAGATAAATATCCTCTGCTCCGGCTTAAGGGGGGCCCGGGAGAGCTCTTCAACTCCTTTATTCACTGATTCTAGAGTAGTACTGGCCAGCCGTCCTGCTCCCACAAGGTTGCCTAGATATCGATACCCCTCACTGATGCTCAGGGCCTTGATAAGGTCCCCACCACGAGACACCAGAAAATCCGTTGGATTGCAACTCCACTGCTTAGACTTACCCAGGACGTCAATCCTGATTGTCGCTGATTTTTGAGCGTTGAGGGCAAGTCCAGACAATCCTAGGGCCTTTTCCACTTTCGAATATTGGGACTGGAGGCCGCGTGGTGTTTTGGCCAGAAGAACAAGATCATCTGCAAAGGCGAGGCACGAGAGCACCTCGTTCCCTACAGGGACCCCGATGGACGGGTCCAGGTGACGTAAGGCTAGATCTATCACCGCATTCAATAGTTCCACGCGCGTGGTGTACCCCTTCTTACCCAGCACAGTTTTAAGATAAGAAGGTGGCCATAAAGGGTCACCTTGTCTGACCCCCCTATTCACGTAGATCTCCTGGCTAAGTTCTCCACTCACTCGTAGTCTTGTGGTTGGTCTCTGATACAAGGAGCGGATATAACCCACCAGCGGTCTAGGTATTCCGGCAGAAGTTGCTGCCAAGAGAATGGAATCGTGAGACACAGATTCGAACGCCTTCGAGACATCCAAAAAGGCGACTGCAGTGGCCTGACACCGGGTCTGTCTGTTGGAAATAACATTCCGTAAAATGTGAGTATTGTCACTCAGGCCGTCACCCCTTCTGAACGCTTTCTGGCGCTCACTGATCGTATATCCTGCCTCAATCCTTTCCGCCAAGATTTTATGATAGAGTCGGCACAGAATCGGGCCCATAGTGATGGGGCGAAACTGCTTCGGCTCGACACTAATCTCGACTTTGGGTATTAAGACGGTCACTCCATGCCGGAAGGACTCCGGCGCGATACCAGCCAGTAGCCAGATGTTGAATCGGCATACTAGCGCCTCAACACGAAGGTTGGTCAAGTCATTCTTCCGCCTAAGGTCCGGCCCGGGCGCCCCATCCTTCAGACCCTTCAAATGGCGGATTACTTGAGATGTTGTAATCGGTTTTACCATATCCCATCGAGGATTCGTATCCTTCGGGGGACTTCGTCTATCTACTATAGAGGCCATTTCCATAAGGGGTTTCCAAAAAGCTGTCTGATCGGACAGCGGAAGGCTTGAGGCGACCGTTTTCCACTGGCCGTCCAAGACCACCCTCGCGCATCCGGACCGAGAGGTTTTGTAGAGCGACTGTATACGAGAGTATTGCGCTCTACGCCGGGCACGCGCGTTCCGGGCTTCTTGGCGAGGCGGACCGTGCTTCCGTCGCTGACCAGGTCGCTCAACCGGAGGTATAAGCTCCAGGAGGTCCTCGTCAATGAGTCGTTGCCGAGAGGCGTATTGATAACCTGCTGGAGAAGGCCCGGACAGATATTTGCTCTTTCTGCCTCAGCGAGAATTGTTTCCACGATCGGCGCCCTCCAATCATCTGTCTAGGGGTCCTCCTCTATGCCAAAATCATGGGCGTCTTCGGTGTGGGTCGGAGTAAAGATGCCCCACACCGGTAAAGGTCTCATACAGCTCCTATCCGCGGGGGCCGGGCCCACCGCCAGAGGTGTCTTCATTGGAGCTTCTCTGGTTAGAGGTAATGGAGGAACCGACCCCACGACACGAGTCGCATTATCCCCGGGGGGCGTTCTACCTCATTCTCTCTGTGGGGAGACCCTGGTGCCGAGTCTCCAGCAACACGAGTTGCTTTGTCCCTGGGAGACCTCGGCGTCTTACCCCTCATGGTTGTCCCATTGGCAATTGCCCTAGAGTCACTTCCCGAAGGAAGCCCCGTCGGGTCTTTGTTTCCACATCGACTCCAGCCATCACGGAAGGTCTGATGTGATTCACCCACGTGATATCCAAGGGGAGACCCTGGTCCCGAGCCTCCGGCAACACGAGCTGCCTTTTCCCTGGGAGGTCCCGGCATCTCGCCCTCATTGGTTCCCCGGACAGTGCTACTATCTGCACACTCGAGAGGAGGTCTGGAGGGGCCCATCTCCACGACAGGAGTCGCTTTTCTCCTGGGGGGTGGCCCTACCTCACTCTCACTGTGCTCCGGGAGGGAACTAGGTTCCGGGCCTCCAGCAACACGAGTCGCTTTTACCCTGGGAGGCGCCAGCCTCCCCCTCCCGGTGTTATTTCTTATTGCGCTCAGCCCGGTACATAGAGGAGGCCCTGACAAGTCTGTCCCCACGACACGAGTCGTTGTTCTCCTGGGGGGCAGCTCGGTCTCACTCTCGTCCCTATCCTCATTGGTCCCCACCGCCGCTCTCTCGGCGACCCGGCCCGCCCCCGCCCTGGGCGGCACCACTGTCCCACGTACATTGCTTGCCTCCCTGCAGTAGGACTCTACTAGGGCCTTATAGGCTCTATCTCTCCGTCTTGCTTTAATAGCTTCGAGGGTACGGGCCGGCATATAAGCCATAAGCCTAGTATTGATGTTTGCGGCCCCCCCTCTTTTCAGTTTGGCTTCCTCACGCGCCATCCCAATTAACTCCTCTTGATCCCACCTGCTCCGGACCTGAGCAGCTTTAGCTACACCTATGGTAATAGATCTGCTGGCGTGGTAGGATTCAGCATGCGCAGACCTCGCATGGATAGCTACCCCCCGGGCTCCCTTAAACTGTTTCCCACAGTCGGGACATCGCCCATCGGGAAGCCGGTTGCCGGTATTGGAAGACGCTCCACTTTCTTCCCCAAACGGGAAGGGAACATCTGCGGATGCACCCTGTGTTTTCATATTCTTATTGGTAACCCGTTTCGTAGCCGGATGGACTGGTTGGGACCATCCGACTTGGACCTTATTAGGGGTCCGGCGAGCGAGGCTGTCGCTCATGTCAGACGTGGGATTAACCCTCCGCTCAACGGTTTGGTTTGCTGAGGCTGTCTCACGACTTACGGCTACCTCTGCCGAGAATGACTGGATCCGTCCCCCACCAGTGGGGTGGACCTTCCGGGGAGTTCATTCCGTCCCCCCACGACGTCCCCACAGACGCCTTGCCCCATACCGTAGGGTGCGGTATAGGACTCGTGAGTTACTGACGCTGATGGCTACCCTGCCGAGGCCGAATGATCCGCCGAAGTGAACCTTAGTTGGAGGTCGACCATTTCCCCCACACAAGGTATGAGGTACCTTACCTTCGCTGAATAGGTTGTCCCGTGGCTTGGGCTTCACCCTTACCGAGGTTGGGCGACCTCGCGAACACCCGAACCACTGGGTTGTGGCCCGGGAGTTCCGGCCGATGACGACTTCGCCCGCCCATGCTGGACGGTTTCTACGGGAGCCACGAAGAGGCGCGTCACCAGTCTAAAGACCTCAGAGGCTATATACCAGCAGGCGTTGCCCCAAGGCGTTGCTCTTCATCTGCCGACCAGACAGACTAGCCAGCCGTCTACACAGAGGGCAAAGGGACTCGACTTTACCGTATGCGGACGTTCGCGTGAGGTCCCTACGGCAGAAGTAACCATTACAAAAATGAAATCCAGTCCTACAACTCAAAAGGGCCAGCTCCTTCCCTAGGTTGAGAATACCGCATGCACCCATCACCCAACAGTGACTTGGACATATTCCCGTCCACAGCAGAATCTACCATCTCCACCAAGCCCGTTCCCTTGGCTGTGGTTTCGCTAGATAGTAGATAGGGACAGTGGGAATCTCGTTAATCCATTCATGCGCGTCACTAATTAGATGACGAGGCATTTGGCTAGAAACATAATTTATTCACTCAAGAGTACATACTCAGCCGGCTTCCCATGGACGATAGAGCCCGCAACACACTGCGTATACTCTATATTACACTCTTAACTAACGCATCACACTGCGTAATACCATAAGGTTCCGTTCGCATAGTAGATACTTCCAGAGTCCGAGTTCATATTCCCTTCGCAATCGAGGGCCAAAGTACGCTGTAGAGGATTTAAAACTGGCGATAATCCTCGCATTACCCTCTAGGGTTTTAACACTCATGAGGGTCCATTCTTTCTTTGTGATACCGTATCGCCCCAGTTCCAAGACGGACCTGGCCGCCGGGGTCCCACGCCAGTTCATGACGCAGGCCGTGAAAGCGACATCCGCCGCTGCGAGTCCAGATTCTTTAGCACACCATTCCCGGATGGCTGGCTGATCGTAGTAGACTGTCTTCCGTTCGTGGGCGTCTTCCAAGCTGTGGTTATCCGCGATGATCGTGACGTCGACAACTCCGCATTGCCCGTCTTTCCAGACCACGAGGTCCGGGCGTCGGATACCCGCCGGGGTCGGGATAGAAGGTTCCACGCGCGTGGTGTACCCCTTCTTACCCAGCACAGTTTTAAGATAAGAATTGATGCCATCATGTCGATCACACCTGTTGTGGTGAGTACGGGGACATACCTGGAGTATGTGCCCCAACGATTCCACCCCTCGACAAGCATCACACCTCGTTGAGGCTTCCGACCTACCACGAGAGGCACGCAGCGCGGTATGGATAAGATTCCCTTTAATCTTTACGCAGTTGACATAGCTACGTCCAGACACCAGACCAGTGCCGGACGTCATCCATCCGTTTACGAACCCCACATTCCTGCTACCTCGTAGGCCATGACCGTCAGCGGAAGAGTGCAGACACTCCGCCGAGGCTCGTTGAAGGTCCCGGTTATTCCTCAGGATGATCCCAAACGCACTCATCGGCTCGGACCACCGCCTCAGGTCCCTCTGAAAGTTTTTGAGTTCAGTGACCGCCCTCACCACGGGGTCACTAGAACCGATCAGCCGCTCCATACGCTTGGTCCTGAGGATGGGAATCAACCACCGGAACCTAGGAATACCCAGTCCTCCATCCTTGTTTGACGCGTGAAAGAACCCCATTGGGGTATCGTGTGGAAGCTTGACCCAAGATCGAGCCGCAGCTCTCGAAATCTTGTTAATGAAGTCCAGCGTACTTCTGGATAACCGACCCAGTACTGCTCGGTGAAGCAAGCTCGGTAGCAGATGGCACCGTAAGATAAATATCCTCTGCTCCGGCTTAAGGGGGGCCCGGGAGAGCTCTTCAACTCCTTTCTTCACTGATTCTAGAGTAGTACTGGCCAGCCGTCCTGCTCCCACAAGGTTGCCTAGATATCGATACCCCTCACTGATGCTCAGGGCCTTGATAAGGTCCCCACCACGAGACACCAGAAAATCCGTTGGATTGCAACTCCACTGCTTAGACTTACCCAGGACGTCAATCCTGATTGTCGCTGATTTTTGAGCGTTGAGGGCAAGTCCAGACAATCCTAGGGCCTTTTCCACTTTCGAATATTGGGACTGGAGGCCGCGTGGTGTTTTGGCCAGAAGAACAAGATCATCTGCAAAGGCGAGGCACGAGAGCACCTCGTTCCCTACAGGGACCCCGATGGACGGGTCCAGGTGACGTAAGGCTAGATCTATCACCGCATTCAATAGTTCCACGCGCGTGGTGTACCCCTTCTTACCCAGCACAGTTTTAAGATAAGAAGGTGGCCATAAAGGGTCACCTTGTCTGACCCCCCTATTCACGTAGATCTCCTGGCTAAGTTCTCCACTCACTCGTAGTCTTGTGGTTGGTCTCTGATACAAGGAGCGGATATAACCCACCAGCGGTCTAGGTATTCCGGCAGAAGTTGCTGCCAAGAGAATGGAATCGTGAGACACAGATTCGAACGCCTTCTAGACATCCAAAAAGGCGACTGCAGTGGCCTGACACCGGGTCTGTCTGTTGGAAATAACATTCCGTAAAATGTGAGTATTGTCACTCAGGCCGTCACCCCTTCTGAACGCTTTCTGGCGCTCACTGATCGTATATCCTGCCTCAATCCTTTCCGCCAAGATTTTATGATAGAGTCGGCACAGAATCGGGCCCATAGTGATGGGGCGAAACTGCTTCGGCTCGACACTAATCTCGACTTTGGGTATTAAGACGGTCACTCCATGCCGGAAGGACTCCGGCGCGATACCAGCCAGTAGCCAGATGTTGAATCGGCATACTAGCGCCTCAACACGAAGGTTGGTCAAGTCATTCTTCCGCCTAAGGTCCGGCCCGGGCGCCCCATCCTTCAGACCCTTCAAATGGCGGATTACTTGAGATGTTGTAATCGGTTTTACCATATCCCATCGAGGATTCGTATCCTTCGGGGGACTTCGTCTATCTACTATAGAGGCCATTTCCATAAGGGGTTTCCAAAAAGCTGTCTGATCGGACAGCGGAAGGCTTGAGGCGACCGTTTTCCACTGGCCGTCCAAGACCACCCTCGCGCATCCGGACCGAGAGGTTTTGTAGAGCGACTGTATACGAGAGTATTGCGCTCTACGCCGGGCACGCGCGTTCCGGGCTTCTTGGCGAGGCGGACCGTGCTTCCGTCGCTGACCAGGTCGCTCAACCGGAGGTATAAGCTCCAGGAGGTCCTCGTCAATGAGTCGTTGCCGAGAGGCGTATTGATAACCTGCTGGAGAAGGCCCGGACAGATATTTGCTCTTTCTGCCTCAGCGAGAATTGTTTCCACGATCGGCGCCCTCCAATCATCTGTCTAGGGGTCCTCCTCTATGCCAAAATCATGGGCGTCTTCGGTGTGGGTCGGAGTAAAGATGCCCCACACCGGTAAAGGTCTCATACAGCTCCTATCCGCGGGGGCCGGGCCCACCGCCAGAGGTGTCTTCATTGGAGCTTCTCTGGTTAGAGGTAATGGAGGAACCGACCCCACGACACGAGTCGCATTATCCCCGGGGGGCGTTCTACCTCATTCTCTCTGTGGGGAGACCCTGGTGCCGAGTCTCCAGCAACACGAGTTGCTTTGTCCCTGGGAGACCTCGGCGTCTTACCCCTCATGGTTGTCCCATTGGCAATTGCCCTAGAGTCACTTCCCGAAGGAAGCCCCGTCGGGTCTTTGTTTCCACATCGACTCCAGCCATCACGGAAGGTCTGATGTGATTCACCCACGTGATATCCAAGGGGAGACCCTGGTCCCGAGCCTCCGGCAACACGAGCTGCCTTTTCCCTGGGAGGTCCCGGCATCTCGCCCTCATTGGTTCCCCGGACAGTGCTACTATCTGCACACTCGAGAGGAGGTCTGGAGGGGCCCATCTCCACGACAGGAGTCGCTTTTCTCCTGGGGGGTGGCCCTACCTCACTCTCACTGTGCTCCGGGAGGGAACTAGGTTCCGGGCCTCCAGCAACACGAGTCGCTTTTACCCTGGGAGGCGCCAGCCTCCCCCTCCCGGTGTTATTTCTTATTGCGCTCAGCCCGGTACATAGAGGAGGCCCTGACAAGTCTGTCCCCACGACACGAGTCGTTGTTCTCCTGGGGGGCAGCTCGGTCTCACTCTCGTCCCTATCCTCATTGGTCCCCACCGCCGCTCTCTCGGCGACCCGGCCCGCCCCCGCCCTGGGCGGCACCACTGTCCCACGTACATTGCTTGCCTCCCTGCAGTAGGACTCTACTAGGGCCTTATAGGCTCTATCTCTCCGTCTTGCTTTAATAGCTTCGAGGGTACGGGCCGGCATATAAGCCATAAGCCTAGTATTGATGTTTGCGGCCCCCCCCTCTTTTCAGTTTGGCTTCCTCACGCGCCATCCCAATTAACTCCTCTTGATCCCACCTGCTCCGGACCTGAGCAGCTTTAGCTACACCTATGGTAATAGATCTGCTGGCGTGGTAGGATTCAGCATGCGCAGACCTCGCATGGATAGCTACCCCCCGGGCTCCCTTAAACTGTTTCCCACAGTCGGGACATCGCCCATCGGGAAGCCGGTTGCCGGTATTGGAAGACGCTCCACTTTCTTCCCCAAACGGGAAGGGAACATCTGCGGATGCACCCTGTGTTTTCATATTCTTATTGGTAACCCGTTTCGTAGCCGGATGGACTGGTTGGGACCATCCGACTTGGACCTTATTAGGGGTCCGGCGAGCGAAGCCGTCGCTCATGTCAGACGTGGGATTAACCCTCCGCTCAACGGTTTGGTTTGCTGAGGCTGTCTCACGACTTACGGCTACCTCTGCCGAGAATGACTGGATCCGTCCCCCACCAGTGGGGTGGACCTTCCGGGGAGTTCATTCCGTCCCCCCACGACGTCCCCACAGACGCCTTGCCCCATACCGTAGGGTGCGGTATAGGACTCGTGAGTTACTGACGCTGATGGCTACCCTGCCGAGGCCGAATGATCCGCCGAAGTGAACCTTAGTTGGAGGTCGACCATTTCCCCCACACAAGGTATGAGGTACCTTACCTTCGCTGAATAGGTTGTCCCGTGGCTTGGGCTTCACCCTTACCGAGGTTGGGCGACCTCGCGAACACCCGAACCACTGGGTTGTGGCCCGGGAGTTCCGGCCGATGACGACTTCGCCCGCCCATGCTGGACGGTTTCTACGGGAGCCACGAAGAGGCGCGTCACCAGTCTAAAGACCTCAGAGGCTATATACCAGCAGGCGTTGCCCCAAGGCGTTGCTCTTCATCTGCCGACCAGACAGACTAGCCAGCCGTCTACACAGAGGGCAAAGGGACTCGACTTTACCGTATGCGGACGTTCGCGTGAGGTCCCTACGGCAGAAGTAACCATTACAAAAATGAAATCCAGTCCTACAACTCAAAAGGGCCAGCTCCTTCCCTAGGTTGAGAATACCGCATGCACCCATCACCCAACAGTGACTTGGACATATTCCCGTCCACAGCAGAATCTACCATCTCCACCAAGCCCGTTCCCTTGGCTGTGGTTTCGCTAGATAGTAGATAGGGACAGTGGGAATCTCGTTAATCCATTCATGCGCGTCACTAATTAGATGACGAGGCATTTGGCTAGAAACATAATTTATTCACTCAAGAGTACATACTCAGCCGGCTTCCCATGGACGATAGAGCCCGCAACACACTGCGTATACTCTATATTACACTCTTAACTAACGCATCACACTGCGTAATACCATAAGGTTCCGTTCGCATAGTAGATACTTCCAGAGTCCGAGTTCATATTCCCTTCGCAATCGAGGGCCAAAGTACGCTGTAGAGGATTTAAAACTGGCGATAATCCTCGCATTACCCTCTAGGGTTTTAACACTCATGAGGGTCCATTCTTTCTTTGTGATACCGTATCGCCCCAGTTCCAAGACGGACCTGGCCGCCGGGGTCCCACGCCAGTTCATGACGCAGGCCGTGAAAGCGACATCCGCCGCTGCGAGTCCAGATTCTTTAGCACACCATTCCCGGATGGCTGGCTGATCGTAGTAGACTGTCTTCCGTTCGTGGGCGTCTTCCAAGCTGTGGTTATCCGCGATGATCGTGACGTCGACAACTCCGCATTGCCCGTCTTTCCAGACCACGAGGTCCGGGCGTCGGATACCCGCCGGGGTCGGGATAGAAGGTTCCACGCGCGTGGTGTACCCCTTCTTACCCAGCACAGTTTTAAGATAAGAATTGATGCCATCATGTCGATCACACCTGTTGTGGTGAGTACGGGGACATACCTGGAGTATGTGCCCCAACGATTCCACCCCTCGACAAGCATCACACCTCGTTGAGGCTTCCGACCTACCACGAGAGGCACGCAGCGCGGTATGGATAAGATTCCCTTTAATCTTTACGCAGTTGACATAGCTACGTCCAGACACCAGACCAGTGCCGGACGTCATCCATCCGTTTACGAACCCCACATTCCTGCTACCTCGTAGGCCATGACCGTCAGCGGAAGAGTGCAGACACTCCGCCGAGGCTCGTTGAAGGTCCCGGTTATTCCTCAGGATGATCCCAAACGCACTCATCGGCTCGGACCACCGCCTCAGGTCCCTCTGAAAGTTTTTGAGTTCAGTGACCGCCCTCACCACGGGGTCACTAGAACCGATCAGCCGCTCCATACGCTTGGTCCTGAGGATGGGAATCAACCACCGGAACCTAGGAATACCCAGTCCTCCATCCTTGTTTGACGCGTGAAAGAACCCCATTGGGGTATCGTGTGGAAGCTTGACCCAAGATCGAGCCGCAGCTCTCGAAATCTTGTTAATGAAGTCCAGCGTACTTCTGGATAACCGACCCAGTACTGCTCGGTGAAGCAAGCTCGGTAGCAGATGGCACCGTAAGATAAATATCCTCTGCTCCGGCTTAAGGGGGGCCCGGGAGAGCTCTTCAACTCCTTTCTTCACTGATTCTAGAGTAGTACTGGCCAGCCGTCCTGCTCCCACAAGGTTGCCTAGATATCGATACCCCTCACTGATGCTCAGGGCCTTGATAAGGTCCCCACCACGAGACACCAGAAAATCCGTTGGATTGCAACTCCACTGCTTAGACTTACCCAGGACGTCAATCCTGATTGTCGCTGATTTTTGAGCGTTGAGGGCAAGTCCAGACAATCCTAGGGCCTTTTCCACTTTCGAATATTGGGACTGGAGGCCGCGTGGTGTTTTGGCCAGAAGAACAAGATCATCTGCAAAGGCGAGGCACGAGAGCACCTCGTTCCCTACAGGGACCCCGATGGACGGGTCCAGGTGACGTAAGGCTAGATCTATCACCGCATTCAATAGTTCCACGCGCGTGGTGTACCCCTTCTTACCCAGCACAGTTTTAAGATAAGAAGGTGGCCATAAAGGGTCACCTTGTCTGACCCCCCTATTCACGTAGATCTCCTGGCTAAGTTCTCCACTCACTCGTAGTCTTGTGGTTGGTCTCTGATACAAGGAGCGGATATAACCCACCAGCGGTCTAGGTATTCCGGCAGAAGTTGCTGCCAAGAGAATGGAATCGTGAGACACAGATTCGAACGCCTTCGAGACATCCAAAAAGGCGACTGCAGTGGCCTGACACCGGGTCTGTCTGTTGGAAATAACATTCCGTAAAATGTGAGTATTGTCACTCAGGCCGTCACCCCTTCTGAACGCTTTCTTGCGCTCACTGATCGTATATCCTGCCTCAATCCTTTCCGCCAAGATTTTATGATAGAGTCGGCACAGAATCGGGCCCATAGTGATGGGGCGAAACTGCTTCGGCTCGACACTAATCTCGACTTTGGGTATTAAGACGGTCACTCCATGCCGGAAGGACTCCGGCGCGATACCAGCCAGTAGCCAGATGTTGAATCGGCATACTAGCGCCTCAACACGAAGGTTGGTCAAGTCATTCTTCCGCCTAAGGTCCGGCCCGGGCGCCCCATCCTTCAGACCCTTCAAATGGCGGATTACTTGAGATGTTGTAATCGGTTTTACCATATCCCATCGAGGATTCGTATCCTTCGGGGGACTTCGTCTATCTACTATAGAGGCCATTTCCATAAGGGGTTTCCAAAAAGCTGTCTGATCGGACAGCGGAAGGCTTGAGGCGACCGTTTTCCACTGGCCGTCCAAGACCACCCTCGCGCATCCGGACCGAGAGGTTTTGTAGAGCGACTGTATACGAGAGTATTGCGCTCTACGCCGGGCACGCGCGTTCCGGGCTTCTTGGCGAGGCGGACCGTGCTTCCGTCGCTGACCAGGTCGCTCAACCGGAGGTATAAGCTCCAGGAGGTCCTCGTCAATGAGTCGTTGCCGAGAGGCGTATTGATAACCTGCTGGAGAAGGCCCGGACAGATATTTGCTCTTTCTGCCTCAGCGAGAATTGTTTCCACGATCGGCGCCCTCCAATCATCTGTCTAGGGGTCCTCCTCTATGCCAAAATCATGGGCGTCTTCGGTGTGGGTCGGAGTAAAGATGCCCCACACCGGTAAAGGTCTCATACAGCTCCTATCCGCGGGGGCCGGGCCCACCGCCAGAGGTGTCTTCATTGGAGCTTCTCTGGTTAGAGGTAATGGAGGAACCGACCCCACGACACGAGTCGCATTATCCCCGGGGGGCGTTCTACCTCATTCTCTCTGTGGGGAGACCCTGGTGCCGAGTCTCCAGCAACACGAGTTGCTTTGTCCCTGGGAGACCTCGGCGTCTTACCCCTCATGGTTGTCCCATTGGCAATTGCCCTAGAGTCACTTCCCGAAGGAAGCCCCGTCGGGTCTTTGTTTCCACATCGACTCCAGCCATCACGGAAGGTCTGATGTGATTCACCCACGTGATATCCAAGGGGAGACCCTGGTCCCGAGCCTCCGGCAACACGAGCTGCCTTTTCCCTGGGAGGTCCCGGCATCTCGCCCTCATTGGTTCCCCGGACAGTGCTACTATCTGCACACTCGAGAGGAGGTCTGGAGGGGCCCATCTCCACGACAGGAGTCGCTTTTCTCCTGGGGGGTGGCCCTACCTCACTCTCACTGTGCTCCGGGAGGGAACTAGGTTCCGGGCCTCCAGCAACACGAGTCGCTTTTACCCTGGGAGGCGCCAGCCTCCCCCTCCCGGTGTTATTTCTTATTGCGCTCAGCCCGGTACATAGAGGAGGCCCTGACAAGTCTGTCCCCACGACACGAGTCGTTGTTCTCCTGGGGGGCAGCTCGGTCTCACTCTCGTCCCTATCCTCATTGGTCCCCACCGCCGCTCTCTCGGCGACCCGGCCCGCCCCCGCCCTGGGCGGCACCACTGTCCCACGTACATTGCTTGCCTCCCTGCAGTAGGACTCTACTAGGGCCTTATAGGCTCTATCTCTCCGTCTTGCTTTAATAGCTTCGAGGGTACGGGCCGGCATATAAGCCATAAGCCTAGTATTGATGTTTGCGGCCCCCCCCCCTCTTTTCAGTTTGGCTTCCTCACGCGCCATCCCAATTAACTCCTCTTGATCCCACCTGCTCCGGACCTGAGCAGCTTTAGCTACACCTATGGTAATAGATCTGCTGGCGTGGTAGGATTCAGCATGCGCAGACCTCGCATGGATAGCTACCCCCCGGGCTCCCTTAAACTGTTTCCCACAGTCGGGACATCGCCCATCGGGAAGCCGGTTGCCGGTATTGGAAGACGCTCCACTTTCTTCCCCAAACGGGAAGGGAACATCTGCGGATGCACCCTGTGTTTTCATATTCTTATTGGTAACCCGTTTCGTAGCCGGATGGACTGGTTGGGACCATCCGACTTGGACCTTATTAGGGGTCCGGCGAGCGAAGCCGTCGCTCATGTCAGACGTGGGATTAACCCTCCGCTCAACGGTTTGGTTTGCTGAGGCTGTCTCACGACTTACGGCTACCTCTGCCGAGAATGACTGGATCCGTCCCCCACCAGTGGGGTGGACCTTCCGGGGAGTTCATTCCGTCCCCCCACGACGTCCCCACAGACGCCTTGCCCCATACCGTAGGGTGCGGTATAGGACTCGTGAGTTACTGACGCTGATGGCTACCCTGCCGAGGCCGAATGATCCGCCGAAGTGAACCTTAGTTGGAGGTCGACCATTTCCCCCACACAAGGTATGAGGTACCTTACCTTCGCTGAATAGGTTGTCCCGTGGCTTGGGCTTCACCCTTACCGAGGTTGGGCGACCTCGCGAACACCCGAACCACTGGGTTGTGGCCCGGGAGTTCCGGCCGATGACGACTTCGCCCGCCCATGCTGGACGGTTTCTACGGGAGCCACGAAGAGGCGCGTCACCAGTCTAAAGACCTCAGAGGCTATATACCAGCAGGCGTTGCCCCAAGGCGTTGCTCTTCATCTGCCGACCAGACAGACTAGCCAGCCGTCTACACAGAGGGCAAAGGGACTCGACTTTACCGTATGCGGACGTTCGCGTGAGGTCCCTACGGCAGAAGTAACCATTACAAAAATGAAATCCAGTCCTACAACTCAAAAGGGCCAGCTCCTTCCCTAGGTTGAGAATACCGCATGCACCCATCACCCAACAGTGACTTGGACATATTCCCGTCCACAGCAGAATCTACCATCTCCACCAAGCCCGTTCCCTTGGCTGTGGTTTCGCTAGATAGTAGATAGGGACAGTGGGAATCTCGTTAATCCATTCATGCGCGTCACTAATTAGATGACGAGGCATTTGGCTAGAAACATAATTTATTCACTCAAGAGTACATACTCAGCCGGCTTCCCATGGACGATAGAGCCCGCAACACACTGCGTATACTCTATATTACACTCTTAACTAACGCATCACACTGCGTAATACCATAAGGTTCCGTTCGCATAGTAGATACTTCCAGAGTCCGAGTTCATATTCCCTTCGCAATCGAGGGCCAAAGTACGCTGTAGAGGATTTAAAACTGGCGATAATCCTCGCATTACCCTCTAGGGTTTTAACACTCATGAGGGTCCATTCTTTCTTTGTGATACCGTATCGCCCCAGTTCCAAGACGGACCTGGCCGCCGGGGTCCCACGCCAGTTCATGACGCAGGCCGTGAAAGCGACATCCGCCGCTGCGAGTCCAGATTCTTTAGCACACCATTCCCGGATGGCTGGCTGATCGTAGTAGACTGTCTTCCGTTCGTGGGCGTCTTCCAAGCTGTGGTTATCCGCGATGATCGTGACGTCGACAACTCCGCATTGCCCGTCTTTCCAGACCACGAGGTCCGGGCGTCGGATACCCGCCGGGGTCGGGATAGAAGGTTCCACGCGCGTGGTGTACCCCTTCTTACCCAGCACAGTTTTAAGATAAGAATTGATGCCATCATGTCGATCACACCTGTTGTGGTGAGTACGGGGACATACCTGGAGTATGTGCCCCAACGATTCCACCCCTCGACAAGCATCACACCTCGTTGAGGCTTCCGACCTACCACGAGAGGCACGCAGCGCGGTATGGATAAGATTCCCTTTAATCTTTACGCAGTTGACATAGCTACGTCCAGACACCAGACCAGTGCCGGACGTCATCCATCCGTTTACGAACCCCACATTCCTGCTACCTCGTAGGCCATGACCGTCAGCGGAAGAGTGCAGACACTCCGCCGAGGCTCGTTGAAGGTCCCGGTTATTCCTCAGGATGATCCCAAACGCACTCATCGGCTCGGACCACCGCCTCAGGTCCCTCTGAAAGTTTTTGAGTTCAGTGACCGCCCTCACCACGGGGTCACTAGAACCGATCAGCCGCTCCATACGCTTGGTCCTGAGGATGGGAATCAACCACCGGAACCTAGGAATACCCAGTCCTCCATCCTTGTTTGACGCGTGAAAGAACCCCATTGGGGTATCGTGTGGAAGCTTGACCCAAGATCGAGCCGCAGCTCTCGAAATCTTGTTAATGAAGTCCAGCGTACTTCTGGATAACCGACCCAGTACTGCTCGGTGAAGCAAGCTCGGTAGCAGATGGCACCGTAAGATAAATATCCTCTGCTCCGGCTTAAGGGGGGCCCGGGAGAGCTCTTCAACTCCTTTATTCACTGATTCTAGAGTAGTACTGGCCAGCCGTCCTGCTCCCACAAGGTTGCCTAGATATCGATACCCCTCACTGATGCTCAGGGCCTTGATAAGGTCCCCACCACGAGACACCAGAAAATCCGTTGGATTGCAACTCCACTGCTTAGACTTACCCAGGACGTCAATCCTGATTGTCGCTGATTTTTGAGCGTTGAGGGCAAGTCCAGACAATCCTAGGGCCTTTTCCACTTTCGAATATTGGGACTGGAGGCCGCGTGGTGTTTTGGCCAGAAGAACAAGATCATCTGCAAAGGCGAGGCACGAGAGCACCTCGTTCCCTACAGGGACCCCGATGGACGGGTCCAGGTGACGTAAGGCTAGATCTATCACCGCATTCAATAGTTCCACGCGCGTGGTGTACCCCTTCTTACCCAGCACAGTTTTAAGATAAGAAGGTGGCCATAAAGGGTCACCTTGTCTGACCCCCCTATTCACGTAGATCTCCTGGCTAAGTTCTCCACTCACTCGTAGTCTTGTGGTTGGTCTCTGATACAAGGAGCGGATATAACCCACCAGCGGTCTAGGTATTCCGGCAGAAGTTGCTGCCAAGAGAATGGAATCGTGAGACACAGATTCGAACGCCTTCGAGACATCCAAAAAGGCGACTGCAGTGGCCTGACACCGGGTCTGTCTGTTGGAAATAACATTCCGTAAAATGTGAGTATTGTCACTCAGGCCGTCACCCCTTCTGAACGCTTTCTGGCGCTCACTGATCGTATATCCTGCCTCAATCCTTTCCGCCAAGATTTTATGATAGAGTCGGCACAGAATCGGGCCCATAGTGATGGGGCGAAACTGCTTCGGCTCGACACTAATCTCGACTTTGGGTATTAAGACGGTCACTCCATGCCGGAAGGACTCCGGCGCGATACCAGCCAGTAGCCAGATGTTGAATCGGCATACTAGCGCCTCAACACGAAGGTTGGTCAAGTCATTCTTCCGCCTAAGGTCCGGCCCGGGCGCCCCATCCTTCAGACCCTTCAAATGGCGGATTACTTGAGATGTTGTAATCGGTTTTACCATATCCCATCGAGGATTCGTATCCTTCGGGGGACTTCGTCTATCTACTATAGAGGCCATTTCCATAAGGGGTTTCCAAAAAGCTGTCTGATCGGACAGCGGAAGGCTTGAGGCGACCGTTTTCCACTGGCCGTCCAAGACCACCCTCGCGCATCCGGACCGAGAGGTTTTGTAGAGCGACTGTATACGAGAGTATTGCGCTCTACGCCGGGCACGCGCGTTCCGGGCTTCTTGGCGAGGCGGACCGTGCTTCCGTCGCTGACCAGGTCGCTCAACCGGAGGTATAAGCTCCAGGAGGTCCTCGTCAATGAGTCGTTGCCGAGAGGCGTATTGATAACCTGCTGGAGAAGGCCCGGACAGATATTTGCTCTTTCTGCCTCAGCGAGAATTGTTTCCACGATCGGCGCCCTCCAATCATCTGTCTAGGGGTCCTCCTCTATGCCAAAATCATGGGCGTCTTCGGTGTGGGTCGGAGTAAAGATGCCCCACACCGGTAAAGGTCTCATACAGCTCCTATCCGCGGGGGCCGGGCCCACCGCCAGAGGTGTCTTCATTGGAGCTTCTCTGGTTAGAGGTAATGGAGGAACCGACCCCACGACACGAGTCGCATTATCCCCGGGGGGCGGTTCTACCTCATTCTCTCTGTGGGGAGACCCTGGTGCCGAGTCTCCAGCAACACGAGTTGCTTTGTCCCTGGGAGACCTCGGCGTCTTACCCCTCATGGTTGTCCCATTGGCAATTGCCCTAGAGTCACTTCCCGAAGGAAGCCCCGTCGGGTCTTTGTTTCCACATCGACTCCAGCCATCACGGAAGGTCTGATGTGATTCACCCACGTGATATCCAAGGGGAGACCCTGGTCCCGAGCCTCCGGCAACACGAGCTGCCTTTTCCCTGGGAGGTCCCGGCATCTCGCCCTCATTGGTTCCCCGGACAGTGCTACTATCTGCACACTCGAGAGGAGGTCTGGAGGGGCCCATCTCCACGACAGGAGTCGCTTTTCTCCTGGGGGGTGGCCCTACCTCACTCTCACTGTGCTCCGGGAGGGAACTAGGTTCCGGGCCTCCAGCAACACGAGTCGCTTTTACCCTGGGAGGCGCCAGCCTCCCCCTCCCGGTGTTATTTCTTATTGCGCTCAGCCCGGTACATAGAGGAGGCCCTGACAAGTCTGTCCCCACGACACGAGTCGTTGTTCTCCTGGGGGGCAGCTCGGTCTCACTCTCGTCCCTATCCTCATTGGTCCCCACCGCCGCTCTCTCGGCGACCCGGCCCGCCCCCGCCCTGGGCGGCACCACTGTCCCACGTACATTGCTTGCCTCCCTGCAGTAGGACTCTACTAGGGCCTTATAGGCTCTATCTCTCCGTCTTGCTTTAATAGCTTCGAGGGTACGGGCCGGCATATAAGCCATAAGCCTAGTATTGATGTTTGCGGCCCCCCCTCTTTTCAGTTTGGCTTCCTCACGCGCCATCCCAATTAACTCCTCTTGATCCCACCTGCTCCGGACCTGAGCAGCTTTAGCTACACCTATGGTAATAGATCTGCTGGCGTGGTAGGATTCAGCATGCGCAGACCTCGCATGGATAGCTACCCCCCGGGCTCCCTTAAACTGTTTCCCACAGTCGGGACATCGCCCATCGGGAAGCCGGTTGCCGGTATTGGAAGACGCTCCACTTTCTTCCCCAAACGGGAAGGGAACATCTGCGGATGCACCCTGTGTTTTCATATTCTTATTGGTAACCCGTTTCGTAGCCGGATGGACTGGTTGGGACCATCCGACTTGGACCTTATTAGGGGTCCGGCGAGCGAGGCTGTCGCTCATGTCAGACGTGGGATTAACCCTCCGCTCAACGGTTTGGTTTGCTGAGGCTGTCTCACGACTTACGGCTACCTCTGCCGAGAATGACTGGATCCGTCCCCCACCAGTGGGGTGGACCTTCCGGGGAGTTCATTCCGTCCCCCCACGACGTCCCCACAGACGCCTTGCCCCATACCGTAGGGTGCGGTATAGGACTCGTGAGTTACTGACGCTGATGGCTACCCTGCCGAGGCCGAATGATCCGCCGAAGTGAACCTTAGTTGGAGGTCGACCATTTCCCCCACACAAGGTATGAGGTACCTTACCTTCGCTGAATAGGTTGTCCCGTGGCTTGGGCTTCACCCTTACCGAGGTTGGGCGACCTCGCGAACACCCGAACCACTGGGTTGTGGCCCGGGAGTTCCGGCCGATGACGACTTCGCCCGCCCATGCTGGACGGTTTCTACGGGAGCCACGAAGAGGCGCGTCACCAGTCTAAAGACCTCAGAGGCTATATACCAGCAGGCGTTGCCCCAAGGCGTTGCTCTTCATCTGCCGACCAGACAGACTAGCCAGCCGTCTACACAGAGGGCAAAGGGACTCGACTTTACCGTATGCGGACGTTCGCGTGAGGTCCCTACGGCAGAAGTAACCATTACAAAAATGAAATCCAGTCCTACAACTCAAAAGGGCCAGCTCCTTCCCTAGGTTGAGAATACCGCATGCACCCATCACCCAACAGTGACTTGGACATATTCCCGTCCACAGCAGAATCTACCATCTCCACCAAGCCCGTTCCCTTGGCTGTGGTTTCGCTAGATAGTAGATAGGGACAGTGGGAATCTCGTTAATCCATTCATGCGCGTCACTAATTAGATGACGAGGCATTTGGCTAGAAACATAATTTATTCACTCAAGAGTACATACTCAGCCGGCTTCCCATGGACGATAGAGCCCGCAACACACTGCGTATACTCTATATTACACTCTTAACTAACGCATCACACTGCGTAATACCATAAGGTTCCGTTCGCATAGTAGATACTTCCAGAGTCCGAGTTCATATTCCCTTCGCAATCGAGGGCCAAAGTACGCTGTAGAGGATTTAAAACTGGCGATAATCCTCGCATTACCCTCTAGGGTTTTAACACTCATGAGGGTCCATTCTTTCTTTGTGATACCGTATCGCCCCAGTTCCAAGACGGACCTGGCCGCCGGGGTCCCACGCCAGTTCATGACGCAGGCCGTGAAAGCGACATCCGCCGCTGCGAGTCCAGATTCTTTAGCACACCATTCCCGGATGGCTGGCTGATCGTAGTAGACTGTCTTCCGTTCGTGGGCGTCTTCCAAGCTGTGGTTATCCGCGATGATCGTGACGTCGACAACTCCGCATTGCCCGTCTTTCCAGACCACGAGGTCCGGGCGTCGGATACCCGCCGGGGTCGGGATAGAAGGTTCCACGCGCGTGGTGTACCCCTTCTTACCCAGCACAGTTTTAAGATAAGAATTGATGCCATCATGTCGATCACACCTGTTGTGGTGAGTACGGGGACATACCTGGAGTATGTGCCCCAACGATTCCACCCCTCGACAAGCATCACACCTCGTTGAGGCTTCCGACCTACCACGAGAGGCACGCAGCGCGGTATGGATAAGATTCCCTTTAATCTTTACGCAGTTGACATAGCTACGTCCAGACACCAGACCAGTGCCGGACGTCATCCATCCGTTTACGAACCCCACATTCCTGCTACCTCGTAGGCCATGACCGTCAGCGGAAGAGTGCAGACACTCCGCCGAGGCTCGTTGAAGGTCCCGGTTATTCCTCAGGATGATCCCAAACGCACTCATCGGCTCGGACCACCGCCTCAGGTCCCTCTGAAAGTTTTTGAGTTCAGTGACCGCCCTCACCACGGGGTCACTAGAACCGATCAGCCGCTCCATACGCTTGGTCCTGAGGATGGGAATCAACCACCGGAACCTAGGAATACCCAGTCCTCCATCCTTGTTTGACGCGTGAAAGAACCCCATTGGGGTATCGTGTGGAAGCTTGACCCAAGATCGAGCCGCAGCTCTCGAAATCTTGTTAATGAAGTCCAGCGTACTTCTGGATAACCGACCCAGTACTGCTCGGTGAAGCAAGCTCGGTAGCAGATGGCACCGTAAGATAAATATCCTCTGCTCCGGCTTAAGGGGGGCCCGGGAGAGCTCTTCAACTCCTTTCTTCACTGATTCTAGAGTAGTACTGGCCAGCCGTCCTGCTCCCACAAGGTTGCCTAGATATCGATACCCCTCACTGATGCTCAGGGCCTTGATAAGGTCCCCACCACGAGACACCAGAAAATCCGTTGGATTGCAACTCCACTGCTTAGACTTACCCAGGACGTCAATCCTGATTGTCGCTGATTTTTGAGCGTTGAGGGCAAGTCCAGACAATCCTAGGGCCTTTTCCACTTTCGAATATTGGGACTGGAGGCCGCGTGGTGTTTTGGCCAGAAGAACAAGATCATCTGCAAAGGCGAGGCACGAGAGCACCTCGTTCCCTACAGGGACCCCGATGGACGGGTCCAGGTGACGTAAGGCTAGATCTATCACCGCATTCAATAGTTCCACGCGCGTGGTGTACCCCTTCTTACCCAGCACAGTTTTAAGATAAGAAGGTGGCCATAAAGGGTCACCTTGTCTGACCCCCCTATTCACGTAGATCTCCTGGCTAAGTTCTCCACTCACTCGTAGTCTTGTGGTTGGTCTCTGATACAAGGAGCGGATATAACCCACCAGCGGTCTAGGTATTCCGGCAGAAGTTGCTGCCAAGAGAATGGAATCGTGAGACACAGATTCGAACGCCTTCGAGACATCCAAAAAGGCGACTGCAGTGGCCTGACACCGGGTCTGTCTGTTGGAAATAACATTCCGTAAAATGTGAGTATTGTCACTCAGGCCGTCACCCCTTCTGAACGCTTTCTGGCGCTCACTGATCGTATATCCTGCCTCAATCCTTTCCGCCAAGATTTTATGATAGAGTCGGCACAGAATCGGGCCCATAGTGATGGGGCGAAACTGCTTCGGCTCGACACTAATCTCGACTTTGGGTATTAAGACGGTCACTCCATGCCGGAAGGACTCCGGCGCGATACCAGCCAGTAGCCAGATGTTGAATCGGCATACTAGCGCCTCAACACGAAGGTTGGTCAAGTCATTCTTCCGCCTAAGGTCCGGCCCGGGCGCCCCATCCTTCAGACCCTTCAAATGGCGGATTACTTGAGATGTTGTAATCGGTTTTACCATATCCCATCGAGGATTCGTATCCTTCGGGGGACTTCGTCTATCTACTATAGAGGCCATTTCCATAAGGGGTTTCCAAAAAGCTGTCTGATCGGACAGCGGAAGGCTTGAGGCGACCGTTTTCCACTGGCCGTCCAAGACCACCCTCGCGCATCCGGACCGAGAGGTTTTGTAGAGCGACTGTATACGAGAGTATTGCGCTCTACGCCGGGCACGCGCGTTCCGGGCTTCTTGGCGAGGCGGACCGTGCTTCCGTCGCTGACCAGGTCGCTCAACCGGAGGTATAAGCTCCAGGAGGTCCTCGTCAATGAGTCGTTGCCGAGAGGCGTATTGATAACCTGCTGGAGAAGGCCCGGACAGATATTTGCTCTTTCTGCCTCAGCGAGAATTGTTTCCACGATCGGCGCCCTCCAATCATCTGTCTAGGGGTCCTCCTCTATGCCAAAATCATGGGCGTCTTCGGTGTGGGTCGGAGTAAAGATGCCCCACACCGGTAAAGGTCTCATACAGCTCCTATCCGCGGGGGCCGGGCCCACCGCCAGAGGTGTCTTCATTGGAGCTTCTCTGGTTAGAGGTAATGGAGGAACCGACCCCACGACACGAGTCGCATTATCCCCGGGGGGCGTTCTACCTCATTCTCTCTGTGGGGAGACCCTGGTGCCGAGTCTCCAGCAACACGAGTTGCTTTGTCCCTGGGAGACCTCGGCGTCTTACCCCTCATGGTTGTCCCATTGGCAATTGCCCTAGAGTCACTTCCCGAAGGAAGCCCCGTCGGGTCTTTGTTTCCACATCGACTCCAGCCATCACGGAAGGTCTGATGTGATTCACCCACGTGATATCCAAGGGGAGACCCTGGTCCCGAGCCTCCGGCAACACGAGCTGCCTTTTCCCTGGGAGGTCCCGGCATCTCGCCCTCATTGGTTCCCCGGACAGTGCTACTATCTGCACACTCGAGAGGAGGTCTGGAGGGGCCCATCTCCACGACAGGAGTCGCTTTTCTCCTGGGGGGTGGCCCTACCTCACTCTCACTGTGCTCCGGGAGGGAACTAGGTTCCGGGCCTCCAGCAACACGAGTCGCTTTTACCCTGGGAGGCGCCAGCCTCCCCCTCCCGGTGTTATTTCTTATTGCGCTCAGCCCGGTACATAGAGGAGGCCCTGACAAGTCTGTCCCCACGACACGAGTCGTTGTTCTCCTGGGGGGCAGCTCGGTCTCACTCTCGTCCCTATCCTCATTGGTCCCCACCGCCGCTCTCTCGGCGACCCGGCCCGCCCCCGCCCTGGGCGGCACCACTGTCCCACGTACATTGCTTGCCTCCCTGCAGTAGGACTCTACTAGGGCCTTATAGGCTCTATCTCTCCGTCTTGCTTTAATAGCTTCGAGGGTACGGGCCGGCATATAAGCCATAAGCCTAGTATTGATGTTTGCGGCCCCCCCTCTTTTCAGTTTGGCTTCCTCACGCGCCATCCCAATTAACTCCTCTTGATCCCACCTGCTCCGGACCTGAGCAGCTTTAGCTACACCTATGGTAATAGATCTGCTGGCGTGGTAGGATTCAGCATGCGCAGACCTCGCATGGATAGCTACCCCCCGGGCTCCCTTAAACTGTTTCCCACAGTCGGGACATCGCCCATCGGGAAGCCGGTTGCCGGTATTGGAAGACGCTCCACTTTCTTCCCCAAACGGGAAGGGAACATCTGCGGATGCACCCTGTGTTTTCATATTCTTATTGGTAACCCGTTTCGTAGCCGGATGGACTGGTTGGGACCATCCGACTTGGACCTTATTAGGGGTCCGGCGAGCGAGGCCGTCGCTCATGTCAGACGTGGGATTAACCCTCCGCTCAACGGTTTGGTTTGCTGAGGCTGTCTCACGACTTACGGCTACCTCTGCCGAGAATGACTGGATCCGTCCCCCACCAGTGGGGTGGACCTTCCGGGGAGTTCATTCCGTCCCCCCACGACGTCCCCACAGACGCCTTGCCCCATACCGTAGGGTGCGGTATAGGACTCGTGAGTTACTGACGCTGATGGCTACCCTGCCGAGGCCGAATGATCCGCCGACGTGAACCTTAGTTGGAGGTCGACCATTTCCCCCACACAAGGTATGAGGTACCTTACCTTCGCTGAATAGGTTGTCCCGTGGCTTGGGCTTCACCCTTACCGAGGTTGGGCGACCTCGCGAACACCCGAACCACTGGGTTGTGGCCCGGGAGTTCCGGCCGATGACGACTTCGCCCGCCCATGCTGGACGGTTTCTACGGGAGCCACGAAGAGGCGCGTCACCAGTCTAAAGACCTCAGAAGCTATATACCAGCAGGCGTTGCCCCAAGGCGTTGCTCTTCATCTGCCGACCAGACAGACTAGCCAGCCGTCTACACAGAGGGCAAAGGGACTCGACTTTACCGTATGCGGACGTTCGCGTGAGGTCCCTACGGCAGAAGTAACCATTACAAAAATGAAATCCAGTCCTACAACTCAAAAGGGCCAGCTCCTTCCCTAGGTTGAGAATACCGCATGCACCCATCACCCAACAGTGACTTGGACATATTCCCGTCCACAGCAGAATCTACCATCTCCACCAAGCCCGTTCCCTTGGCTGTGGTTTCGCTAGATAGTAGATAGGGACAGTGGGAATCTCGTTAATCCATTCATGCGCGTCACTAATTAGATGACGAGGCATTTGGCTAGAAACATAATTTATTCACTCAAGAGTACATACTCAGCCGGCTTCCCATGGACGATAGAGCCCGCAACACACTGCGTATACTCTATATTACACTCTTAACTAACGCATCACACTGCGTAATACCATAAGGTTCCGTTCGCATAGTAGATACTTCCAGAGTCCGAGTTCATATTCCCTTCGCAATCGAGGGCCAAAGTACGCTGTAGAGGATTTAAAACTGGCGATAATCCTCGCATTACCCTCTAGGGTTTTAACACTCATGAGGGTCCATTCTTTCTTTGTGATACCGTATCGCCCCAGTTCCAAGACGGACCTGGCCGCCGGGGTCCCACGCCAGTTCATGACGCAGGCCGTGAAAGCGACATCCGCCGCTGCGAGTCCAGATTCTTTAGCACACCATTCCCGGATGGCTGGCTGATCGTAGTAGACTGTCTTCCGTTCGTGGGCGTCTTCCAAGCTGTGGTTATCCGCGATGATCGTGACGTCGACAACTCCGCATTGCCCGTCTTTCCAGACCACGAGGTCCGGGCGTCGGATACCCGCCGGGGTCGGGATAGAAGGTTCCACGCGCGTGGTGTACCCCTTCTTACCCAGCACAGTTTTAAGATAAGAATTGATGCCATCATGTCGATCACACCTGTTGTGGTGAGTACGGGGACATACCTGGAGTATGTGCCCCAACGATTCCACCCCTCGACAAGCATCACACCTCGTTGAGGCTTCCGACCTACCACGAGAGGCACGCAGCGCGGTATGGATAAGATTCCCTTTAATCTTTACGCAGTTGACATAGCTACGTCCAGACACCAGACCAGTGCCGGACGTCATCCATCCGTTTACGAACCCCACATTCCTGCTACCTCGTAGGCCATGACCGTCAGCGGAAGAGTGCAGACACTCCGCCGAGGCTCGTTGAAGGTCCCGGTTATTCCTCAGGATGATCCCAAACGCACTCATCGGCTCGGACCACCGCCTCAGGTCCCTCTGAAAGTTTTTGAGTTCAGTGACCGCCCTCACCACGGGGTCACTAGAACCGATCAGCCGCTCCATACGCTTGGTCCTGAGGATGGGAATCAACCACCGGAACCTAGGAATACCCAGTCCTCCATCCTTGTTTGACGCGTGAAAGAACCCCATTGGGGTATCGTGTGGAAGCTTGACCCAAGATCGAGCCGCAGCTCTCGAAATCTTGTTAATGAAGTCCAGCGTACTTCTGGATAACCGACCCAGTACTGCTCGGTGAAGCAAGCTCGGTAGCAGATGGCACCGTAAGATAAATATCCTCTGCTCCGGCTTAAGGGGGGCCCGGGAGAGCTCTTCAACTCCTTTCTTCACTGATTCTAGAGTAGTACTGGCCAGCCGTCCTGCTCCCACAAGGTTGCCTAGATATCGATACCCCTCACTGATGCTCAGGGCCTTGATAAGGTCCCCACCACGAGACACCAGAAAATCCGTTGGATTGCAACTCCACTGCTTAGACTTACCCAGGACGTCAATCCTGATTGTCGCTGATTTTTGAGCGTTGAGGGCAAGTCCAGACAATCCTAGGGCCTTTTCCACTTTCGAATATTGGGACTGGAGGCCGCGTGGTGTTTTGGCCAGAAGAACAAGATCATCTGCAAAGGCGAGGCACGAGAGCACCTCGTTCCCTACAGGGACCCCGATGGACGGGTCCAGGTGACGTAAGGCTAGATCTATCACCGCATTCAATAGTTCCACGCGCGTGGTGTACCCCTTCTTACCCAGCACAGTTTTAAGATAAGAAGGTGGCCATAAAGGGTCACCTTGTCTGACCCCCCTATTCACGTAGATCTCCTGGCTAAGTTCTCCACTCACTCGTAGTCTTGTGGTTGGTCTCTGATACAAGGAGCGGATATAACCCACCAGCGGTCTAGGTATTCCGGCAGAAGTTGCTGCCAAGAGAATGGAATCGTGAGACACAGATTCGAACGCCTTCGAGACATCCAAAAAGGCGACTGCAGTGGCCTGACACCGGGTCTGTCTGTTGGAAATAACATTCCGTAAAATGTGAGTATTGTCACTCAGGCCGTCACCCCTTCTGAACGCTTTCTGGCGCTCACTGATCGTATATCCTGCCTCAATCCTTTCCGCCAAGATTTTATGATAGAGTCGGCACAGAATCGGGCCCATAGTGATGGGGCGAAACTGCTTCGGCTCGACACTAATCTCGACTTTGGGTATTAAGACGGTCACTCCATGCCGGAAGGACTCCGGCGCGATACCAGCCAGTAGCCAGATGTTGAATCGGCATACTAGCGCCTCAACACGAAGGTTGGTCAAGTCATTCTTCCGCCTAAGGTCCGGCCCGGGCGCCCCATCCTTCAGACCCTTCAAATGGCGGATTACTTGAGATGTTGTAATCGGTTTTACCATATCCCATCGAGGATTCGTATCCTTCGGGGGACTTCGTCTATCTACTATAGAGGCCATTTCCATAAGGGGTTTCCAAAAAGCTGTCTGATCGGACAGCGGAAGGCTTGAGGCGACCGTTTTCCACTGGCCGTCCAAGACCACCCTCGCGCATCCGGACCGAGAGGTTTTGTAGAGCGACTGTATACGAGAGTATTGCGCTCTACGCCGGGCACGCGCGTTCCGGGCTTCTTGGCGAGGCGGACCGTGCTTCCGTCGCTGACCAGGTCGCTCAACCGGAGGTATAAGCTCCAGGAGGTCCTCGTCAATGAGTCGTTGCCGAGAGGCGTATTGATAACCTGCTGGAGAAGGCCCGGACAGATATTTGCTCTTTCTGCCTCAGCGAGAATTGTTTCCACGATCGGCGCCCTCCAATCATCTGTCTAGGGGTCCTCCTCTATGCCAAAATCATGGGCGTCTTCGGTGTGGGACGGAGTAAAGATGCCCCACACCGGTAAAGGTCTCATACAGCTCCTATCCGCGGGGGCCGGGCCCACCGCCAGAGGTGTCTTCATTGGAGCTTCTCTGGTTAGAGGTAATGGAGGAACCGACCCCACGACACGAGTCGCATTATCCCCGGGGGGCGGTTCTACCTCATTCTCTCTGTGGGGAGACCCTGGTGCCGAGTCTCCAGCAACACGAGTTGCTTTGTCCCTGGGAGACCTCGGCGTCTTACCCCTCATGGTTGTCCCATTGGCAATTGCCCTAGAGTCACTTCCCGAAGGAAGCCCCGTCGGGTCTTTGTTTCCACATCGACTCCAGCCATCACGGAAGGTCTGATGTGATTCACCCACGTGATATCCAAGGGGAGACCCTGGTCCCGAGCCTCCGGCAACACGAGCTGCCTTTTCCCTGGGAGGTCCCGGCATCTCGCCCTCATTGGTTCCCCGGACAGTGCTACTATCTGCACACTCGAGAGGAGGTCTGGAGGGGCCCATCTCCACGACAGGAGTCGCTTTTCTCCTGGGGGGTGGCCCTACCTCACTCTCACTGTGCTCCGGGAGGGAACTAGGTTCCGGGCCTCCAGCAACACGAGTCGCTTTTACCCTGGGAGGCGCCAGCCTCCCCCTCCCGGTGTTATTTCTTATTGCGCTCAGCCCGGTACATAGAGGAGGCCCTGACAAGTCTGTCCCCACGACACGAGTCGTTGTTCTCCTGGGGGGCAGCTCGGTCTCACTCTCGTCCCTATCCTCATTGGTCCCCACCGCCGCTCTCTCGGCGACCCGGCCCGCCCCCGCCCTGGGCGGCACCACTGTCCCACGTACATTGCTTGCCTCCCTGCAGTAGGACTCTACTAGGGCCTTATAGGCTCTATCTCTCCGTCTTGCTTTAATAGCTTCGAGGGTACGGGCCGGCATATAAGCCATAAGCCTAGTATTGATGTTTGCGGCCCCCCCCCTCTTTTCAGTTTGGCTTCCTCACGCGCCATCCCAATTAACTCCTCTTGATCCCACCTGCTCCGGACCTGAGCAGCTTTAGCTACACCTATGGTAATAGATCTGCTGGCGTGGTAGGATTCAGCATGCGCAGACCTCGCATGGATAGCTACCCCCCGGGCTCCCTTAAACTGTTTCCCACAGTCGGGACATCGCCCATCGGGAAGCCGGTTGCCGGTATTGGAAGACGCTCCACTTTCTTCCCCAAACGGGAAGGGAACATCTGCGGATGCACCCTGTGTTTTCATATTCTTATTGGTAACCCGTTTCGTAGCCGGATGGACTGGTTGGGACCATCCGACTTGGACCTTATTAGGGGTCCGGCGAGCGAAGCCGTCGCTCATGTCAGACGTGGGATTAACCCTCCGCTCAACGGTTTGGTTTGCTGAGGCTGTCTCACGACTTACGGCTACCTCTGCCGAGAATGACTGGATCCGTCCCCCACCAGTGGGGTGGACCTTCCGGGGAGTTCATTCCGTCCCCCCACGACGTCCCCACAGACGCCTTGCCCCATACCGTAGGGTGCGGTATAGGACTCGTGAGTTACTGACGCTGATGGCTACCCTGCCGAGGCCGAATGATCCGCCGAAGTGAACCTTAGTTGGAGGTCGACCATTTCCCCCACACAAGGTATGAGGTACCTTACCTTCGCTGAATAGGTTGTCCCGTGGCTTGGGCTTCACCCTTACCGAGGTTGGGCGACCTCGCGAACACCCGAACCACTGGGTTGTGGCCCGGGAGTTCCGGCCGATGACGACTTCGCCCGCCCATGCTGGACGGTTTCTACGGGAGCCACGAAGAGGCGCGTCACCAGTCTAAAGACCTCAGAGGCTATATACCAGCAGGCGTTGCCCCAAGGCGTTGCTCTTCATCTGCCGACCAGACAGACTAGCCAGCCGTCTACACAGAGGGCAAAGGGACTCGACTTTACCGTATGCGGACGTTCGCGTGAGGTCCCTACGGCAGAAGTAACCATTACAAAAATGAAATCCAGTCCTACAACTCAAAAGGGCCAGCTCCTTCCCTAGGTTGAGAATACCGCATGCACCCATCACCCAACAGTGACTTGGACATATTCCCGTCCACAGCAGAATCTACCATCTCCACCAAGCCCGTTCCCTTGGCTGTGGTTTCGCTAGATAGTAGATAGGGACAGTGGGAATCTCGTTAATCCATTCATGCGCGTCACTAATTAGATGACGAGGCATTTGGCTAGAAACATAATTTATTCACTCAAGAGTACATACTCAGCCGGCTTCCCATGGACGATAGAGCCCGCAACACACTGCGTATACTCTATATTACACTCTTAACTAACGCATCACACTGCGTAATACCATAAGGTTCCGTTCGCATAGTAGATACTTCCAGAGTCCGAGTTCATATTCCCTTCGCAATCGAGGGCCAAAGTACGCTGTAGAGGATTTAAAACTGGCGATAATCCTCGCATTACCCTCTAGGGTTTTAACACTCATGAGGGTCCATTCTTTCTTTGTGATACCGTATCGCCCCAGTTCCAAGACGGACCTGGCCGCCGGGGTCCCACGCCAGTTCATGACGCAGGCCGTGAAAGCGACATCCGCCGCTGCGAGTCCAGATTCTTTAGCACACCATTCCCGGATGGCTGGCTGGTCGTAGTAGACTGTCTTCCGTTCGTGGGCGTCTTCCAAGCTGTGGTTATCCGCGATGATCGTGACGTCGACAACTCCGCATTGCCCGTCTTTCCAGACCACGAGGTCCGGGCGTCGGATACCCGCCGGGGTCGGGATAGAAGGTTCCACGCGCGTGGTGTACCCCTTCTTACCCAGCACAGTTTTAAGATAAGAATTGATGCCATCATGTCGATCACACCTGTTGTGGTGAGTACGGGGACATACCTGGAGTATGTGCCCCAACGATTCCACCCCTCGACAAGCATCACACCTCGTTGAGGCTTCCGACCTACCACGAGAGGCACGCAGCGCGGTATGGATAAGATTCCCTTTAATCTTTACGCAGTTGACATAGCTACGTCCAGACACCAGACCAGTGCCGGACGTCATCCATCCGTTTACGAACCCCACATTCCTGCTACCTCGTAGGCCATGACCGTCAGCGGAAGAGTGCAGACACTCCGCCGAGGCTCGTTGAAGGTCCCGGTTATTCCTCAGGATGATCCCAAACGCACTCATCGGCTCGGACCACCGCCTCAGGTCCCTCTGAAAGTTTTTGAGTTCAGTGACCGCCCTCACCACGGGGTCACTAGAACCGATCAGCCGCTCCATACGCTTGGTCCTGAGGATGGGAATCAACCACCGGAACCTAGGAATACCCAGTCCTCCATCCTTGTTTGACGCGTGAAAGAACCCCATTGGGGTATCGTGTGGAAGCTTGACCCAAGATCGAGCCGCAGCTCTCGAAATCTTGTTAATGAAGTCCAGCGTACTTCTGGATAACCGACCCAGTACTGCTCGGTGAAGCAAGCTCGGTAGCAGATGGCACCGTAAGATAAATATCCTCTGCTCCGGCTTAAGGGGGGCCCGGGAGAGCTCTTCAACTCCTTTCTTCACTGATTCTAGAGTAGTACTGGCCAGCCGTCCTGCTCCCACAAGGTTGCCTAGATATCGATACCCCTCACTGATGCTCAGGGCCTTGATAAGGTCCCCACCACGAGACACCAGAAAATCCGTTGGATTGCAACTCCACTGCTTAGACTTACCCAGGACGTCAATCCTGATTGTCGCTGATTTTTGAGCGTTGAGGGCAAGTCCAGACAATCCTAGGGCCTTTTCCACTTTCGAATATTGGGACTGGAGGCCGCGTGGTGTTTTGGCCAGAAGAACAAGATCATCTGCAAAGGCGAGGCACGAGAGCACCTCGTTCCCTACAGGGACCCCGATGGACGGGTCCAGGTGACGTAAGGCTAGATCTATCACCGCATTCAATAGTTCCACGCGCGTGGTGTACCCCTTCTTACCCAGCACAGTTTTAAGATAAGAAGGTGGCCATAAAGGGTCACCTTGTCTGACCCCCCTATTCACGTAGATCTCCTGGCTAAGTTCTCCACTCACTCGTAGTCTTGTGGTTGGTCTCTGATACAAGGAGCGGATATAACCCACCAGCGGTCTAGGTATTCCGGCAGAAGTTGCTGCCAAGAGAATGGAATCGTGAGACACAGATTCGAACGCCTTCGAGACATCCAAAAAGGCGACTGCAGTGGCCTGACACCGGGTCTGTCTGTTGGAAATAACATTCCGTAAAATGTGAGTATTGTCACTCAGGCCGTCACCCCTTCTGAACGCTTTCTGGCGCTCACTGATCGTATATCCTGCCTCAATCCTTTCCGCCAAGATTTTATGATAGAGTCGGCACAGAATCGGGCCCATAGTGATGGGGCGAAACTGCTTCGGCTCGACACTAATCTCGACTTTGGGTATTAAGACGGTCACTCCATGCCGGAAGGACTCCGGCGCGATACCAGCCAGTAGCCAGATGTTGAATCGGCATACTAGCGCCTCAACACGAAGGTTGGTCAAGTCATTCTTCCGCCTAAGGTCCGGCCCGGGCGCCCCATCCTTCAGACCCTTCAAATGGCGGATTACTTGAGATGTTGTAATCGGTTTTACCATATCCCATCGAGGATTCGTATCCTTCGGGGGACTTCGTCTATCTACTATAGAGGCCATTTCCATAAGGGGTTTCCAAAAAGCTGTCTGATCGGACAGCGGAAGGCTTGAGGCGACCGTTTTCCACTGGCCGTCCAAGACCACCCTCGCGCATCCGGACCGAGAGGTTTTGTAGAGCGACTGTATACGAGAGTATTGCGCTCTACGCCGGGCACGCGCGTTCCGGGCTTCTTGGCGAGGCGGACCGTGCTTCCGTCGCTGACCAGGTCGCTCAACCGGAGGTATAAGCTCCAGGAGGTCCTCGTCAATGAGTCGTTGCCGAGAGGCGTATTGATAACCTGCTGGAGAAGGCCCGGACAGATATTTGCTCTTTCTGCCTCAGCGAGAATTGTTTCCACGATCGGCGCCCTCCAATCATCTGTCTAGGGGTCCTCCTCTATGCCAAAATCATGGGCGTCTTCGGTGTGGGACGGAGTAAAGATGCCCCACACCGGTAAAGGTCTCATACAGCTCCTATCCGCGGGGGCCGGGCCCACCGCCAGAGGTGTCTTCATTGGAGCTTCTCTGGTTAGAGGTAATGGAGGAACCGACCCCACGACACGAGTCGCATTATCCCCGGGGGGCGGTTCTACCTCATTCTCTCTGTGGGGAGACCCTGGTGCCGAGTCTCCAGCAACACGAGTTGCTTTGTCCCTGGGAGACCTCGGCGTCTTACCCCTCATGGTTGTCCCATTGGCAATTGCCCTAGAGTCACTTCCCGAAGGAAGCCCCGTCGGGTCTTTGTTTCCACATCGACTCCAGCCATCACGGAAGGTCTGATGTGATTCACCCACGTGATATCCAAGGGGAGACCCTGGTCCCGAGCCTCCGGCAACACGAGCTGCCTTTTCCCTGGGAGGTCCCGGCATCTCGCCCTCATTGGTTCCCCGGACAGTGCTACTATCTGCACACTCGAGAGGAGGTCTGGAGGGGCCCATCTCCACGACAGGAGTCGCTTTTCTCCTGGGGGGTGGCCCTACCTCACTCTCACTGTGCTCCGGGAGGGAACTAGGTTCCGGGCCTCCAGCAACACGAGTCGCTTTTACCCTGGGAGGCGCCAGCCTCCCCCTCCCGGTGTTATTTCTTATTGCGCTCAGCCCGGTACATAGAGGAGGCCCTGACAAGTCTGTCCCCACGACACGAGTCGTTGTTCTCCTGGGGGGCAGCTCGGTCTCACTCTCGTCCCTATCCTCATTGGTCCCCACCGCCGCTCTCTCGGCGACCCGGCCCGCCCCCGCCCTGGGCGGCACCACTGTCCCACGTACATTGCTTGCCTCCCTGCAGTAGGACTCTACTAGGGCCTTATAGGCTCTATCTCTCCGTCTTGCTTTAATAGCTTCGAGGGTACGGGCCGGCATATAAGCCATAAGCCTAGTATTGATGTTTGCGGCCCCCCCCCCTCTTTTCAGTTTGGCTTCCTCACGCGCCATCCCAATTAACTCCTCTTGATCCCACCTGCTCCGGACCTGAGCAGCTTTAGCTACACCTATGGTAATAGATCTGCTGGCGTGGTAGGATTCAGCATGCGCAGACCTCGCATGGATAGCTACCCCCCGGGCTCCCTTAAACTGTTTCCCACAGTCGGGACATCGCCCATCGGGAAGCCGGTTGCCGGTATTGGAAGACGCTCCACTTTCTTCCCCAAACGGGAAGGGAACATCTGCGGATGCACCCTGTGTTTTCATATTCTTATTGGTAACCCGTTTCGTAGCCGGATGGACTGGTTGGGACCATCCGACTTGGACCTTATTAGGGGTCCGGCGAGCGAAGCCGTCGCTCATGTCAGACGTGGGATTAACCCTCCGCTCAACGGTTTGGTTTGCTGAGGCTGTCTCACGACTTACGGCTACCTCTGCCGAGAATGACTGGATCCGTCCCCCACCAGTGGGGTGGACCTTCCGGGGAGTTCATTCCGTCCCCCCACGACGTCCCCACAGACGCCTTGCCCCATACCGTAGGGTGCGGTATAGGACTCGTGAGTTACTGACGCTGATGGCTACCCTGCCGAGGCCGAATGATCCGCCGAAGTGAACCTTAGTTGGAGGTCGACCATTTCCCCCACACAAGGTATGAGGTACCTTACCTTCGCTGAATAGGTTGTCCCGTGGCTTGGGCTTCACCCTTACCGAGGTTGGGCGACCTCGCGAACACCCGAACCACTGGGTTGTGGCCCGGGAGTTCCGGCCGATGACGACTTCGCCCGCCCATGCTGGACGGTTTCTACGGGAGCCACGAAGAGGCGCGTCACCAGTCTAAAGACCTCAGAGGCTATATACCAGCAGGCGTTGCCCCAAGGCGTTGCTCTTCATCTGCCGACCAGACAGACTAGCCAGCCGTCTACACAGAGGGCAAAGGGACTCGACTTTACCGTATGCGGACGTTCGCGTGAGGTCCCTACGGCAGAAGTAACCATTACAAAAATGAAATCCAGTCCTACAACTCAAAAGGGCCAGCTCCTTCCCTAGGTTGAGAATACCGCATGCACCCATCACCCAACAGTGACTTGGACATATTCCCGTCCACAGCAGAATCTACCATCTCCACCAAGCCCGTTCCCTTGGCTGTGGTTTCGCTAGATAGTAGATAGGGACAGTGGGAATCTCGTTAATCCATTCATGCGCGTCACTAATTAGATGACGAGGCATTTGGCTAGAAACATAATTTATTCACTCAAGAGTACATACTCAGCCGGCTTCCCATGGACGATAGAGCCCGCAACACACTGCGTATACTCTATATTACACTCTTAACTAACGCATCACACTGCGTAATACCATAAGGTTCCGTTCGCATAGTAGATACTTCCAGAGTCCGAGTTCATATTCCCTTCGCAATCGAGGGCCAAAGTACGCTGTAGAGGATTTAAAACTGGCGATAATCCTCGCATTACCCTCTAGGGTTTTAACACTCATGAGGGTCCATTCTTTCTTTGTGATACCGTATCGCCCCAGTTCCAAGACGGACCTGGCCGCCGGGGTCCCACGCCAGTTCATGACGCAGGCCGTGAAAGCGACATCCGCCGCTGCGAGTCCAGATTCTTTAGCACACCATTCCCGGATGGCTGGCTGATCGTAGTAGACTGTCTTCCGTTCGTGGGCGTCTTCCAAGCTGTGGTTATCCGCGATGATCGTGACGTCGACAACTCCGCATTGCCCGTCTTTCCAGACCACGAGGTCCGGGCGTCGGATACCCGCCGGGGTCGGGATAGAAGGTTCCACGCGCGTGGTGTACCCCTTCTTACCCAGCACAGTTTTAAGATAAGAATTGATGCCATCATGTCGATCACACCTGTTGTGGTGAGTACGGGGACATACCTGGAGTATGTGCCCCAACGATTCCACCCCTCGACAAGCATCACACCTCGTTGAGGCTTCCGACCTACCACGAGAGGCACGCAGCGCGGTATGGATAAGATTCCCTTTAATCTTTACGCAGTTGACATAGCTACGTCCAGACACCAGACCAGTGCCGGACGTCATCCATCCGTTTACGAACCCCACATTCCTGCTACCTCGTAGGCCATGACCGTCAGCGGAAGAGTGCAGACACTCCGCCGAGGCTCGTTGAAGGTCCCGGTTATTCCTCAGGATGATCCCAAACGCACTCATCGGCTCGGACCACCGCCTCAGGTCCCTCTGAAAGTTTTTGAGTTCAGTGACCGCCCTCACCACGGGGTCACTAGAACCGATCAGCCGCTCCATACGCTTGGTCCTGAGGATGGGAATCAACCACCGGAACCTAGGAATACCCAGTCCTCCATCCTTGTTTGACGCGTGAAAGAACCCCATTGGGGTATCGTGTGGAAGCTTGACCCAAGATCGAGCCGCAGCTCTCGAAATCTTGTTAATGAAGTCCAGCGTACTTCTGGATAACCGACCCAGTACTGCTCGGTGAAGCAAGCTCGGTAGCAGATGGCACCGTAAGATAAATATCCTCTGCTCCGGCTTAAGGGGGGCCCGGGAGAGCTCTTCAACTCCTTTCTTCACTGATTCTAGAGTAGTACTGGCCAGCCGTCCTGCTCCCACAAGGTTGCCTAGATATCGATACCCCTCACTGATGCTCAGGGCCTCGATAAGGTCCCCACCACGAGACACCAGAAAATCCGTTGGATTGCAACTCCACTGCTTAGACTTACCCAGGACGTCAATCCTGATTGTCGCTGATTTTTGAGCGTTGAGGGCAAGTCCAGACAATCCTAGGGCCTTTTCCACTTTCGAATATTGGGACTGGAGGCCGCGTGGTGTTTTGGCCAGAAGAACAAGATCATCTGCAAAGGCGAGGCACGAGAGCACCTCGTTCCCTACAGGGACCCCGATGGACGGGTCCAGGTGACGTAAGGCTAGATCTATCACCGCATTCAATAGTTCCACGCGCGTGGTGTACCCCTTCTTACCCAGCACAGTTTTAAGATAAGAAGGTGGCCATAAAGGGTCACCTTGTCTGACCCCCCTATTCACGTAGATCTCCTGGCTAAGTTCTCCACTCACTCGTAGTCTTGTGGTTGGTCTCTGATACAAGGAGCGGATATAACCCACCAGCGGTCTAGGTATTCCGGCAGAAGTTGCTGCCAAGAGAATGGAATCGTGAGACACAGATTCGAACGCCTTCGAGACATCCAAAAAGGCGACTGCAGTGGCCTGACACCGGGTCTGTCTGTTGGAAATAACATTCCGTAAAATGTGAGTATTGTCACTCAGGCCGTCACCCCTTCTGAACGCTTTCTGGCGCTCACTGATCGTATATCCTGCCTCAATCCTTTCCGCCAAGATTTTATGATAGAGTCGGCACAGAATCGGGCCCATAGTGATGGGGCGAAACTGCTTCGGCTCGACACTAATCTCGACTTTGGGTATTAAGACGGTCACTCCATGCCGGAAGGACTCCGGCGCGATACCAGCCAGTAGCCAGATGTTGAATCGGCATACTAGCGCCTCAACACGAAGGTTGGTCAAGTCATTCTTCCGCCTAAGGTCCGGCCCGGGCGCCCCATCCTTCAGACCCTTCAAATGGCGGATTACTTGAGATGTTGTAATCGGTTTTACCATATCCCATCGAGGATTCGTATCCTTCGGGGGACTTCGTCTATCTACTATAGAGGCCATTTCCATAAGGGGTTTCCAAAAAGCTGTCTGATCGGACAGCGGAAGGCTTGAGGCGACCGTTTTCCACTGGCCGTCCAAGACCACCCTCGCGCATCCGGACCGAGAGGTTTTGTAGAGCGACTGTATACGAGAGTATTGCGCTCTACGCCGGGCACGCGCGTTCCGGGCTTCTTGGCGAGGCGGACCGTGCTTCCGTCGCTGACCAGGTCGCTCAACCGGAGGTATAAGCTCCAGGAGGTCCTCGTCAATGAGTCGTTGCCGAGAGGCGTATTGATAACCTGCTGGAGAAGGCCCGGACAGATATTTGCTCTTTCTGCCTCAGCGAGAATTGTTTCCACGATCGGCGCCCTCCAATCATCTGTCTAGGGGTCCTCCTCTATGCCAAAATCATGGGCGTCTTCGGTGTGGGTCGGAGTAAAGATGCCCCACACCGGTAAAGGTCTCATACAGCTCCTATCCGCGGGGGCCGGGCCCACCGCCAGAGGTGTCTTCATTGGAGCTTCTCTGGTTAGAGGTAATGGAGGAACCGACCCCACGACACGAGTCGCATTATCCCCGGGGGGCGGTTCTACCTCATTCTCTCTGTGGGGAGACCCTGGTGCCGAGTCTCCAGCAACACGAGTTGCTTTGTCCCTGGGAGACCTCGGCGTCTTACCCCTCATGGTTGTCCCATTGGCAATTGCCCTAGAGTCACTTCCCGAAGGAAGCCCCGTCGGGTCTTTGTTTCCACATCGACTCCAGCCATCACGGAAGGTCTGATGTGATTCACCCACGTGATATCCAAGGGGAGACCCTGGTCCCGAGCCTCCGGCAACACGAGCTGCCTTTTCCCTGGGAGGTCCCGGCATCTCGCCCTCATTGGTTCCCCGGACAGTGCTACTATCTGCACACTCGAGAGGAGGTCTGGAGGGGCCCATCTCCACGACAGGAGTCGCTTTTCTCCTGGGGGGTGGCCCTACCTCACTCTCACTGTGCTCCGGGAGGGAACTAGGTTCCGGGCCTCCAGCAACACGAGTCGCTTTTACCCTGGGAGGCGCCAGCCTCCCCCTCCCGGTGTTATTTCTTATTGCGCTCAGCCCGGTACATAGAGGAGGCCCTGACAAGTCTGTCCCCACGACACGAGTCGTTGTTCTCCTGGGGGGCAGCTCGGTCTCACTCTCGTCCCTATCCTCATTGGTCCCCACCGCCGCTCTCTCGGCGACCCGGCCCGCCCCCGCCCTGGGCGGCACCACTGTCCCACGTACATTGCTTGCCTCCCTGCAGTAGGACTCTACTAGGGCCTTATAGGCTCTATCTCTCCGTCTTGCTTTAATAGCTTCGAGGGTACGGGCCGGCATATAAGCCATAAGCCTAGTATTGATGTTTGCGGCCCCCCCTCTTTTCAGTTTGGCTTCCTCACGCGCCATCCCAATTAACTCCTCTTGATCCCACCTGCTCCGGACCTGAGCAGCTTTAGCTACACCTATGGTAATAGATCTGCTGGCGTGGTAGGATTCAGCATGCGCAGACCTCGCATGGATAGCTACCCCCCGGGCTCCCTTAAACTGTTTCCCACAGTCGGGACATCGCCCATCGGGAAGCCGGTTGCCGGTATTGGAAGACGCTCCACTTTCTTCCCCAAACGGGAAGGGAACATCTGCGGATGCACCCTGTGTTTTCATATTCTTATTGGTAACCCGTTTCGTAGCCGGATGGACTGGTTGGGACCATCCGACTTGGACCTTATTAGGGGTCCGGCGAGCGAGGCTGTCGCTCATGTCAGACGTGGGATTAACCCTCCGCTCAACGGTTTGGTTTGCTGAGGCTGTCTCACGACTTACGGCTACCTCTGCCGAGAATGACTGGATCCGTCCCCCACCAGTGGGGTGGACCTTCCGGGGAGTTCATTCCGTCCCCCCACGACGTCCCCACAGACGCCTTGCCCCATACCGTAGGGTGCGGTATAGGACTCGTGAGTTACTGACGCTGATGGCTACCCTGCCGAGGCCGAATGATCCGCCGAAGTGAACCTTAGTTGGAGGTCGACCATTTCCCCCACACAAGGTATGAGGTACCTTACCTTCGCTGAATAGGTTGTCCCGTGGCTTGGGCTTCACCCTTACCGAGGTTGGGCGACCTCGCGAACACCCGAACCACTGGGTTGTGGCCCGGGAGTTCCGGCCGATGACGACTTCGCCCGCCCATGCTGGACGGTTTCTACGGGAGCCACGAAGAGGCGCGTCACCAGTCTAAAGACCTCAGAGGCTATATACCAGCAGGCGTTGCCCCAAGGCGTTGCTCTTCATCTGCCGACCAGACAGACTAGCCAGCCGTCTACACAGAGGGCAAAGGGACTCGACTTTACCGTATGCGGACGTTCGCGTGAGGTCCCTACGGCAGAAGTAACCATTACAAAAATGAAATCCAGTCCTACAACTCAAAAGGGCCAGCTCCTTCCCTAGGTTGAGAATACCGCATGCACCCATCACCCAACAGTGACTTGGACATATTCCCGTCCACAGCAGAATCTACCATCTCCACCAAGCCCGTTCCCTTGGCTGTGGTTTCGCTAGATAGTAGATAGGGACAGTGGGAATCTCGTTAATCCATTCATGCGCGTCACTAATTAGATGACGAGGCATTTGGCTAGAAACATAATTTATTCACTCAAGAGTACATACTCAGCCGGCTTCCCATGGACGATAGAGCCCGCAACACACTGCGTATACTCTATATTACACTCTTAACTAACGCATCACACTGCGTAATACCATAAGGTTCCGTTCGCATAGTAGATACTTCCAGAGTCCGAGTTCATATTCCCTTCGCAATCGAGGGCCAAAGTACGCTGTAGAGGATTTAAAACTGGCGATAATCCTCGCATTACCCTCTAGGGTTTTAACACTCATGAGGGTCCATTCTTTCTTTGTGATACCGTATCGCCCCAGTTCCAAGACGGACCTGGCCGCCGGGGTCCCACGCCAGTTCATGACGCAGGCCGTGAAAGCGACATCCGCCGCTGCGAGTCCAGATTCTTTAGCACACCATTCCCGGATGGCTGGCTGATCGTAGTAGACTGTCTTCCGTTCGTGGGCGTCTTCCAAGCTGTGGTTATCCGCGATGATCGTGACGTCGACAACTCCGCATTGCCCGTCTTTCCAGACCACGAGGTCCGGGCGTCGGATACCCGCCGGGGTCGGGATAGAAGGTTCCACGCGCGTGGTGTACCCCTTCTTACCCAGCACAGTTTTAAGATAAGAATTGATGCCATCATGTCGATCACACCTGTTGTGGTGAGTACGGGGACATACCTGGAGTATGTGCCCCAACGATTCCACCCCTCGACAAGCATCACACCTCGTTGAGGCTTCCGACCTACCACGAGAGGCACGCAGCGCGGTATGGATAAGATTCCCTTTAATCTTTACGCAGTTGACATAGCTACGTCCAGACACCAGACCAGTGCCGGACGTCATCCATCCGTTTACGAACCCCACATTCCTGCTACCTCGTAGGCCATGACCGTCAGCGGAAGAGTGCAGACACTCCGCCGAGGCTCGTTGAAGGTCCCGGTTATTCCTCAGGATGATCCCAAACGCACTCATCGGCTCGGACCACCGCCTCAGGTCCCTCTGAAAGTTTTTGAGTTCAGTGACCGCCCTCACCACGGGGTCACTAGAACCGATCAGCCGCTCCATACGCTTGGTCCTGAGGATGGGAATCAACCACCGGAACCTAGGAATACCCAGTCCTCCATCCTTGTTTGACGCGTGAAAGAACCCCATTGGGGTATCGTGTGGAAGCTTGACCCAAGATCGAGCCGCAGCTCTCGAAATCTTGTTAATGAAGTCCAGCGTACTTCTGGATAACCGACCCAGTACTGCTCGGTGAAGCAAGCTCGGTAGCAGATGGCACCGTAAGATAAATATCCTCTGCTCCGGCTTAAGGGGGGCCCGGGAGAGCTCTTCAACTCCTTTCTTCACTGATTCTAGAGTAGTACTGGCCAGCCGTCCTGCTCCCACAAGGTTGCCTAGATATCGATACCCCTCACTGATGCTCAGGGCCTTGATAAGGTCCCCACCACGAGACACCAGAAAATCCGTTGGATTGCAACTCCACTGCTTAGACTTACCCAGGACGTCAATCCTGATTGTCGCTGATTTTTGAGCGTTGAGGGCAAGTCCAGACAATCCTAGGGCCTTTTCCACTTTCGAATATTGGGACTGGAGGCCGCGTGGTGTTTTGGCCAGAAGAACAAGATCATCTGCAAAGGCGAGGCACGAGAGCACCTCGTTCCCTACAGGGACCCCGATGGACGGGTCCAGGTGACGTAAGGCTAGATCTATCACCGCATTCAATAGTTCCACGCGCGTGGTGTACCCCTTCTTACCCAGCACAGTTTTAAGATAAGAAGGTGGCCATAAAGGGTCACCTTGTCTGACCCCCCTATTCACGTAGATCTCCTGGCTAAGTTCTCCACTCACTCGTAGTCTTGTGGTTGGTCTCTGATACAAGGAGCGGATATAACCCACCAGCGGTCTAGGTATTCCGGCAGAAGTTGCTGCCAAGAGAATGGAATCGTGAGACACAGATTCGAACGCCTTCGAGACATCCAAAAAGGCGACTGCAGTGGCCTGACACCGGGTCTGTCTGTTGGAAATAACATTCCGTAAAATGTGAGTATTGTCACTCAGGCCGTCACCCCTTCTGAACGCTTTCTGGCGCTCACTGATCGTATATCCTGCCTCAATCCTTTCCGCCAAGATTTTATGATAGAGTCGGCACAGAATCGGGCCCATAGTGATGGGGCGAAACTGCTTCGGCTCGACACTAATCTCGACTTTGGGTATTAAGACGGTCACTCCATGCCGGAAGGACTCCGGCGCGATACCAGCCAGTAGCCAGATGTTGAATCGGCATACTAGCGCCTCAACACGAAGGTTGGTCAAGTCATTCTTCCGCCTAAGGTCCGGCCCGGGCGCCCCATCCTTCAGACCCTTCAAATGGCGGATTACTTGAGATGTTGTAATCGGTTTTACCATATCCCATCGAGGATTCGTATCCTTCGGGGGACTTCGTCTATCTACTATAGAGGCCATTTCCATAAGGGGTTTCCAAAAAGCTGTCTGATCGGACAGCGGAAGGCTTGAGGCGACCGTTTTCCACTGGCCGTCCAAGACCACCCTCGCGCATCCGGACCGAGAGGTTTTGTAGAGCGACTGTATACGAGAGTATTGCGCTCTACGCCGGGCACGCGCGTTCCGGGCTTCTTGGCGAGGCGGACCGTGCTTCCGTCGCTGACCAGGTCGCTCAACCGGAGGTATAAGCTCCAGGAGGTCCTCGTCAATGAGTCGTTGCCGAGAGGCGTATTGATAACCTGCTGGAGAAGGCCCGGACAGATATTTGCTCTTTCTGCCTCAGCGAGAATTGTTTCCACGATCGGCGCCCTCCAATCATCTGTCTAGGGGTCCTCCTCTATGCCAAAATCATGGGCGTCTTCGGTGTGGGTCGGAGTAAAGATGCCCCACACCGGTAAAGGTCTCATACAGCTCCTATCCGCGGGGGCCGGGCCCACCGCCAGAGGTGTCTTCATTGGAGCTTCTCTGGTTAGAGGTAATGGAGGAACCGACCCCACGACACGAGTCGCATTATCCCCGGGGGGCGTTCTACCTCATTCTCTCTGTGGGGAGACCCTGGTGCCGAGTCTCCAGCAACACGAGTTGCTTTGTCCCTGGGAGACCTCGGCGTCTTACCCCTCATGGTTGTCCCATTGGCAATTGCCCTAGAGTCACTTCCCGAAGGAAGCCCCGTCGGGTCTTTGTTTCCACATCGACTCCAGCCATCACGGAAGGTCTGATGTGATTCACCCACGTGATATCCAAGGGGAGACCCTGGTCCCGAGCCTCCGGCAACACGAGCTGCCTTTTCCCTGGGAGGTCCCGGCATCTCGCCCTCATTGGTTCCCCGGACAGTGCTACTATCTGCACACTCGAGAGGAGGTCTGGAGGGGCCCATCTCCACGACAGGAGTCGCTTTTCTCCTGGGGGGTGGCCCTACCTCACTCTCACTGTGCTCCGGGAGGGAACTAGGTTCCGGGCCTCCAGCAACACGAGTCGCTTTTACCCTGGGAGGCGCCAGCCTCCCCCTCCCGGTGTTATTTCTTATTGCGCTCAGCCCGGTACATAGAGGAGGCCCTGACAAGTCTGTCCCCACGACACGAGTCGTTGTTCTCCTGGGGGGCAGCTCGGTCTCACTCTCGTCCCTATCCTCATTGGTCCCCACCGCCGCTCTCTCGGCGACCCGGCCCGCCCCCGCCCTGGGCGGCACCACTGTCCCACGTACATTGCTTGCCTCCCTGCAGTAGGACTCTACTAGGGCCTTATAGGCTCTATCTCTCCGTCTTGCTTTAATAGCTTCGAGGGTACGGGCCGGCATATAAGCCATAAGCCTAGTATTGATGTTTGCGGCCCCCCCTCTTTTCAGTTTGGCTTCCTCACGCGCCATCCCAATTAACTCCTCTTGATCCCACCTGCTCCGGACCTGAGCAGCTTTAGCTACACCTATGGTAATAGATCTGCTGGCGTGGTAGGATTCAGCATGCGCAGACCTCGCATGGATAGCTACCCCCCGGGCTCCCTTAAACTGTTTCCCACAGTCGGGACATCGCCCATCGGGAAGCCGGTTGCCGGTATTGGAAGACGCTCCACTTTCTTCCCCAAACGGGAAGGGAACATCTGCGGATGCACCCTGTGTTTTCATATTCTTATTGGTAACCCGTTTCGTAGCCGGATGGACTGGTTGGGACCATCCGACTTGGACCTTATTAGGGGTCCGGCGAGCGAGGCTGTCGCTCATGTCAGACGTGGGATTAACCCTCCGCTCAACGGTTTGGTTTGCTGAGGCTGTCTCACGACTTACGGCTACCTCTGCCGAGAATGACTGGATCCGTCCCCCACCAGTGGGGTGGACCTTCCGGGGAGTTCATTCCGTCCCCCCACGACGTCCCCACAGACGCCTTGCCCCATACCGTAGGGTGCGGTATAGGACTCGTGAGTTACTGACGCTGATGGCTACCCTGCCGAGGCCGAATGATCCGCCGAAGTGAACCTTAGTTGGAGGTCGACCATTTCCCCCACACAAGGTATGAGGTACCTTACCTTCGCTGAATAGGTTGTCCCGTGGCTTGGGCTTCACCCTTACCGAGGTTGGGCGACCTCGCGAACACCCGAACCACTGGGTTGTGGCCCGGGAGTTCCGGCCGATGACGACTTCGCCCGCCCATGCTGGACGGTTTCTACGGGAGCCACGAAGAGGCGCGTCACCAGTCTAAAGACCTCAGAAGCTATATACCAGCAGGCGTTGCCCCAAGGCGTTGCTCTTCATCTGCCGACCAGACAGACTAGCCAGCCGTCTACACAGAGGGCAAAGGGACTCGACTTTACCGTATGCGGACGTTCGCGTGAGGTCCCTACGGCAGAAGTAACCATTACAAAAATGAAATCCAGTCCTACAACTCAAAAGGGCCAGCTCCTTCCCTAGGTTGAGAATACCGCATGCACCCATCACCCAACAGTGACTTGGACATATTCCCGTCCACAGCAGAATCTACCATCTCCACCAAGCCCGTTCCCTTGGCTGTGGTTTCGCTAGATAGTAGATAGGGACAGTGGGAATCTCGTTAATCCATTCATGCGCGTCACTAATTAGATGACGAGGCATTTGGCTAGAAACATAATTTATTCACTCAAGAGTACATACTCAGCCGGCTTCCCATGGACGATAGAGCCCGCAACACACTGCGTATACTCTATATTACACTCTTAACTAACGCATCACACTGCGTAATACCATAAGGTTCCGTTCGCATAGTAGATACTTCCAGAGTCCGAGTTCATATTCCCTTCGCAATCGAGGGCCAAAGTACGCTGTAGAGGATTTAAAACTGGCGATAATCCTCGCATTACCCTCTAGGGTTTTAACACTCATGAGGGTCCATTCTTTCTTTGTGATACCGTATCGCCCCAGTTCCAAGACGGACCTGGCCGCCGGGGTCCCACGCCAGTTCATGACGCAGGCCGTGAAAGCGACATCCGCCGCTGCGAGTCCAGATTCTTTAGCACACCATTCCCGGATGGCTGGCTGATCGTAGTAGACTGTCTTCCGTTCGTGGGCGTCTTCCAAGCTGTGGTTATCCGCGATGATCGTGACGTCGACAACTCCGCATTGCCCGTCTTTCCAGACCACGAGGTCCGGGCGTCGGATACCCGCCGGGGTCGGGATAGAAGGTTCCACGCGCGTGGTGTACCCCTTCTTACCCAGCACAGTTTTAAGATAAGAATTGATGCCATCATGTCGATCACACCTGTTGTGGTGAGTACGGGGACATACCTGGAGTATGTGCCCCAACGATTCCACCCCTCGACAAGCATCACACCTCGTTGAGGCTTCCGACCTACCACGAGAGGCACGCAGCGCGGTATGGATAAGATTCCCTTTAATCTTTACGCAGTTGACATAGCTACGTCCAGACACCAGACCAGTGCCGGACGTCATCCATCCGTTTACGAACCCCACATTCCTGCTACCTCGTAGGCCATGACCGTCAGCGGAAGAGTGCAGACACTCCGCCGAGGCTCGTTGAAGGTCCCGGTTATTCCTCAGGATGATCCCAAACGCACTCATCGGCTCGGACCACCGCCTCAGGTCCCTCTGAAAGTTTTTGAGTTCAGTGACCGCCCTCACCACGGGGTCACTAGAACCGATCAGCCGCTCCATACGCTTGGTCCTGAGGATGGGAATCAACCACCGGAACCTAGGAATACCCAGTCCTCCATCCTTGTTTGACGCGTGAAAGAACCCCATTGGGGTATCGTGTGGAAGCTTGACCCAAGATCGAGCCGCAGCTCTCGAAATCTTGTTAATGAAGTCCAGCGTACTTCTGGATAACCGACCCAGTACTGCTCGGTGAAGCAAGCTCGGTAGCAGATGGCACCGTAAGATAAATATCCTCTGCTCCGGCTTAAGGGGGGCCCGGGAGAGCTCTTCAACTCCTTTCTTCACTGATTCTAGAGTAGTACTGGCCAGCCGTCCTGCTCCCACAAGGTTGCCTAGATATCGATACCCCTCACTGATGCTCAGGGCCTTGATAAGGTCCCCACCACGAGACACCAGAAAATCCGTTGGATTGCAACTCCACTGCTTAGACTTACCCAGGACGTCAATCCTGATTGTCGCTGATTTTTGAGCGTTGAGGGCAAGTCCAGACAATCCTAGGGCCTTTTCCACTTTCGAATATTGGGACTGGAGGCCGCGTGGTGTTTTGGCCAGAAGAACAAGATCATCTGCAAAGGCGAGGCACGAGAGCACCTCGTTCCCTACAGGGACCCCGATGGACGGGTCCAGGTGACGTAAGGCTAGATCTATCACCGCATTCAATAGTTCCACGCGCGTGGTGTACCCCTTCTTACCCAGCACAGTTTTAAGATAAGAAGGTGGCCATAAAGGGTCACCTTGTCTGACCCCCCTATTCACGTAGATCTCCTGGCTAAGTTCTCCACTCACTCGTAGTCTTGTGGTTGGTCTCTGATACAAGGAGCGGATATAACCCACCAGCGGTCTAGGTATTCCGGCAGAAGTTGCTGCCAAGAGAATGGAATCGTGAGACACAGATTCGAACGCCTTCGAGACATCCAAAAAGGCGACTGCAGTGGCCTGACACCGGGTCTGTCTGTTGGAAATAACATTCCGTAAAATGTGAGTATTGTCACTCAGGCCGTCACCCCTTCTGAACGCTTTCTGGCGCTCACTGATCGTATATCCTGCCTCAATCCTTTCCGCCAAGATTTTATGATAGAGTCGGCACAGAATCGGGCCCATAGTGATGGGGCGAAACTGCTTCGGCTCGACACTAATCTCGACTTTGGGTATTAAGACGGTCACTCCATGCCGGAAGGACTCCGGCGCGATACCAGCCAGTAGCCAGATGTTGAATCGGCATACTAGCGCCTCAACACGAAGGTTGGTCAAGTCATTCTTCCGCCTAAGGTCCGGCCCGGGCGCCCCATCCTTCAGACCCTTCAAATGGCGGATTACTTGAGATGTTGTAATCGGTTTTACCATATCCCATCGAGGATTCGTATCCTTCGGGGGACTTCGTCTATCTACTATAGAGGCCATTTCCATAAGGGGTTTCCAAAAAGCTGTCTGATCGGACAGCGGAAGGCTTGAGGCGACCGTTTTCCACTGGCCGTCCAAGACCACCCTCGCGCATCCGGACCGAGAGGTTTTGTAGAGCGACTGTATACGAGAGTATTGCGCTCTACGCCGGGCACGCGCGTTCCGGGCTTCTTGGCGAGGCGGACCGTGCTTCCGTCGCTGACCAGGTCGCTCAACCGGAGGTATAAGCTCCAGGAGGTCCTCGTCAATGAGTCGTTGCCGAGAGGCGTATTGATAACCTGCTGGAGAAGGCCCGGACAGATATTTGCTCTTTCTGCCTCAGCGAGAATTGTTTCCACGATCGGCGCCCTCCAATCATCTGTCTAGGGGTCCTCCTCTATGCCAAAATCATGGGCGTCTTCGGTGTGGGACGGAGTAAAGATGCCCCACACCGGTAAAGGTCTCATACAGCTCCTATCCGCGGGGGCCGGGCCCACCGCCAGAGGTGTCTTCATTGGAGCTTCTCTGGTTAGAGGTAATGGAGGAACCGACCCCACGACACGAGTCGCATTATCCCCGGGGGGCGGTTCTACCTCATTCTCTCTGTGGGGAGACCCTGGTGCCGAGTCTCCAGCAACACGAGTTGCTTTGTCCCTGGGAGACCTCGGCGTCTTACCCCTCATGGTTGTCCCATTGGCAATTGCCCTAGAGTCACTTCCCGAAGGAAGCCCCGTCGGGTCTTTGTTTCCACATCGACTCCAGCCATCACGGAAGGGCTGATGTGATTCACCCACGTGATATCCAAGGGGAGACCCTGGTCCCGAGCCTCCGGCAACACGAGCTGCCTTTTCCCTGGGAGGTCCCGGCATCTCGCCCTCATTGGTTCCCCGGACAGTGCTACTATCTGCAGTAGAGGAGGTCTGGAGGGGCCCATCTCCATGACACGAGTCGCTTTTCTCCTGGGGGTGGCCCTACCTCACTCTCACTGTGCTCCGGGAGGGAACTAGGTTCCGGGCCTCCAGCAACACGAGTCGCTTTTACCCTGGGAGGCGCCAGCCTCCCCCTCCCGGTGTTATTTCTTATTGCGCTCAACCCGGTACGTAGAGGAGGCCCTGACAAGTCTGTCCCCACGACACGAGTCGTTGTTCTCCTGGGGGGCAGCTCGGTCTCACTCTCGTCCCTATCCTCATTGGTCCCCACCGCCGCTCTCTCGGCGACCCGGCCCGCCCCCGCCCTGGGCGGCACCACTGTCCCACGTACATTGCTTGCCTCCCTGCAGTAGGACTCTACTAGGGCCTTATAGGCTCTATCTCTCCGTCTTGCTTTAATAGCTTCGAGGGTACGGGCCGGCATATAAGCCATAAGCCTAGTATTGATGTTTGCGGCCCCCCCTCTTTTCAGTTTGGCTTCCTCACGCGCCATCCCAATTAACTCCTCTTGATCCCACCTGCTCCGGACCTGAGCAGCTTTAGCTACACCTATGGTAATAGATCTGCTGGCGTGGTAGGATTCAGCATGCGCAGACCTCGCATGGATAGCTACCCCCCGGGCTCCCTTAAACTGTTTCCCACAGTCGGGACATCGCCCATCGGGAAGCCGGTTGCCGGTATTGGAAGACGCTCCACTTTCTTCCCCAAACGGGAAGGGAACATCTGCGGATGCACCCTGTGTTTTCATATTCTTATTGGTAACCCGTTTCGTAGCCGGATGGACTGGTTGGGACCATCCGACTTGGACCTTATTAGGGGTCCGGCGAGCGAGGCTGTCGCTCATGTCAGACGTGGGATTAACCCTCCGCTCAACGGTTTGGTTTGCTGAGGCTGTCTCACGACTTACGGCTACCTCTGCCGAGAATGACTGGATCCGTCCCCCACCAGTGGGGTGGACCTTCCGGGGAGTTCATTCCGTCCCCCCACGACGTCCCCACAGACGCCTTGCCCCATACCGTAGGGTGCGGTATAGGACTCGTGAGTTACTGACGCTGATGGCTACCCTGCCGAGGCCGAATGATCCGCCGAAGTGAACCTTAGTTGGAGGTCGACCATTTCCCCCACACAAGGTATGAGGTACCTTACCTTCGCTGAATAGGTTGTCCCGTGGCTTGGGCTTCACCCTTACCGAGGTTGGGCGACCTCGCGAACACCCGAACCACTGGGTTGTGGCCCGGGAGTTCCGGCCGATGACGACTTCGCCCGCCCATGCTGGACGGTTTCTACGGGAGCCACGAAGAGGCGCGTCACCAGTCTAAAGACCTCAGAAGCTATATACCAGCAGGCGTTGCCCCAAGGCGTTGCTCTTCATCTGCCGACCAGACAGACTAGCCAGCCGTCTACACAGAGGGCAAAGGGACTCGACTTTACCGTATGCGGACGTTCGCGTGAGGTCCCTACGGCAGAAGTAACCATTACAAAAATGAAATCCAGTCCTACAACTCAAAAGGGCCAGCTCCTTCCCTAGGTTGAGAATACCGCATGCACCCATCACCCAACAGTGACTTGGACATATTCCCGTCCACAGCAGAATCTACCATCTCCACCAAGCCCGTTCCCTTGGCTGTGGTTTCGCTAGATAGTAGATAGGGACAGTGGGAATCTCGTTAATCCATTCATGCGCGTCACTAATTAGATGACGAGGCATTTGGCTAGAAACATAATTTATTCACTCAAGAGTACATACTCAGCCGGCTTCCCATGGACGATAGAGCCCGCAACACACTGCGTATACTCTATATTACACTCTTAACTAACGCATCACACTGCGTAATACCATAAGGTTCCGTTCGCATAGTAGATACTTCCAGAGTCCGAGTTCATATTCCCTTCGCAATCGAGGGCCAAAGTACGCTGTAGAGGATTTAAAACTGGCGATAATCCTCGCATTACCCTCTAGGGTTTTAACACTCATGAGGGTCCATTCTTTCTTTGTGATACCGTATCGCCCCAGTTCCAAGACGGACCTGGCCGCCGGGGTCCCACGCCAGTTCATGACGCAGGCCGTGAAAGCGACATCCGCCGCTGCGAGTCCAGATTCTTTAGCACACCATTCCCGGATGGCTGGCTGATCGTAGTAGACTGTCTTCCGTTCGTGGGCGTCTTCCAAGCTGTGGTTATCCGCGATGATCGTGACGTCGACAACTCCGCATTGCCCGTCTTTCCAGACCACGAGGTCCGGGCGTCGGATACCCGCCGGGGTCGGGATAGAAGGTTCCACGCGCGTGGTGTACCCCTTCTTACCCAGCACAGTTTTAAGATAAGAATTGATGCCATCATGTCGATCACACCTGTTGTGGTGAGTACGGGGACATACCTGGAGTATGTGCCCCAACGATTCCACCCCTCGACAAGCATCACACCTCGTTGAGGCTTCCGACCTACCACGAGAGGCACGCAGCGCGGTATGGATAAGATTCCCTTTAATCTTTACGCAGTTGACATAGCTACGTCCAGACACCAGACCAGTGCCGGACGTCATCCATCCGTTTACGAACCCCACATTCCTGCTACCTCGTAGGCCATGACCGTCAGCGGAAGAGTGCAGACACTCCGCCGAGGCTCGTTGAAGGTCCCGGTTATTCCTCAGGATGATCCCAAACGCACTCATCGGCTCGGACCACCGCCTCAGGTCCCTCTGAAAGTTTTTGAGTTCAGTGACCGCCCTCACCACGGGGTCACTAGAACCGATCAGCCGCTCCATACGCTTGGTCCTGAGGATGGGAATCAACCACCGGAACCTAGGAATACCCAGTCCTCCATCCTTGTTTGACGCGTGAAAGAACCCCATTGGGGTATCGTGTGGAAGCTTGACCCAAGATCGAGCCGCAGCTCTCGAAATCTTGTTAATGAAGTCCAGCGTACTTCTGGATAACCGACCCAGTACTGCTCGGTGAAGCAAGCTCGGTAGCAGATGGCACCGTAAGATAAATATCCTCTGCTCCGGCTTAAGGGGGGCCCGGGAGAGCTCTTCAACTCCTTTCTTCACTGATTCTAGAGTAGTACTGGCCAGCCGTCCTGCTCCCACAAGGTTGCCTAGATATCGATACCCCTCACTGATGCTCAGGGCCTTGATAAGGTCCCCACCACGAGACACCAGAAAATCCGTTGGATTGCAACTCCACTGCTTAGACTTACCCAGGACGTCAATCCTGATTGTCGCTGATTTTTGAGCGTTGAGGGCAAGTCCAGACAATCCTAGGGCCTTTTCCACTTTCGAATATTGGGACTGGAGGCCGCGTGGTGTTTTGGCCAGAAGAACAAGATCATCTGCAAAGGCGAGGCACGAGAGCACCTCGTTCCCTACAGGGACCCCGATGGACGGGTCCAGGTGACGTAAGGCTAGATCTATCACCGCATTCAATAGTTCCACGCGCGTGGTGTACCCCTTCTTACCCAGCACAGTTTTAAGATAAGAAGGTGGCCATAAAGGGTCACCTTGTCTGACCCCCCTATTCACGTAGATCTCCTGGCTAAGTTCTCCACTCACTCGTAGTCTTGTGGTTGGTCTCTGATACAAGGAGCGGATATAACCCACCAGCGGTCTAGGTATTCCGGCAGAAGTTGCTGCCAAGAGAATGGAATCGTGAGACACAGATTCGAACGCCTTCGAGACATCCAAAAAGGCGACTGCAGTGGCCTGACACCGGGTCTGTCTGTTGGAAATAACATTCCGTAAAATGTGAGTATTGTCACTCAGGCCGTCACCCCTTCTGAACGCTTTCTGGCGCTCACTGATCGTATATCCTGCCTCAATCCTTTCCGCCAAGATTTTATGATAGAGTCGGCACAGAATCGGGCCCATAGTGATGGGGCGAAACTGCTTCGGCTCGACACTAATCTCGACTTTGGGTATTAAGACGGTCACTCCATGCCGGAAGGACTCCGGCGCGATACCAGCCAGTAGCCAGATGTTGAATCGGCATACTAGCGCCTCAACACGAAGGTTGGTCAAGTCATTCTTCCGCCTAAGGTCCGGCCCGGGCGCCCCATCCTTCAGACCCTTCAAATGGCGGATTACTTGAGATGTTGTAATCGGTTTTACCATATCCCATCGAGGATTCGTATCCTTCGGGGGACTTCGTCTATCTACTATAGAGGCCATTTCCATAAGGGGTTTCCAAAAAGCTGTCTGATCGGACAGCGGAAGGCTTGAGGCGACCGTTTTCCACTGGCCGTCCAAGACCACCCTCGCGCATCCGGACCGAGAGGTTTTGTAGAGCGACTGTATACGAGAGTATTGCGCTCTACGCCGGGCACGCGCGTTCCGGGCTTCTTGGCGAGGCGGACCGTGCTTCCGTCGCTGACCAGGTCGCTCAACCGGAGGTATAAGCTCCAGGAGGTCCTCGTCAATGAGTCGTTGCCGAGAGGCGTATTGATAACCTGCTGGAGAAGGCCCGGACAGATATTTGCTCTTTCTGCCTCAGCGAGAATTGTTTCCACGATCGGCGCCCTCCAATCATCTGTCTAGGGGTCCTCCTCTATGCCAAAATCATGGGCGTCTTCGGTGTGGGACGGAGTAAAGATGCCCCACACCGGTAAAGGTCTCATACAGCTCCTATCCGCGGGGGCCGGGCCCACCGCCAGAGGTGTCTTCATTGGAGCTTCTCTGGTTAGAGGTAATGGAGGAACCGACCCCACGACACGAGTCGCATTATCCCCGGGGGGCGGTTCTACCTCATTCTCTCTGTGGGGAGACCCTGGTGCCGAGTCTCCAGCAACACGAGTTGCTTTGTCCCTGGGAGACCTCGGCGTCTTACCCCTCATGGTTGTCCCATTGGCAATTGCCCTAGAGTCACTTCCCGAAGGAAGCCCCGTCGGGTCTTTGTTTCCACATCGACTCCAGCCATCACGGAAGGGCTGATGTGATTCACCCACGTGATATCCAAGGGGAGACCCTGGTCCCGAGCCTCCGGCAACACGAGCTGCCTTTTCCCTGGGAGGTCCCGGCATCTCGCCCTCATTGGTTCCCCGGACAGTGCTACTATCTGCAGTAGAGGAGGTCTGGAGGGGCCCATCTCCATGACACGAGTCGCTTTTCTCCTGGGGGTGGCCCTACCTCACTCTCACTGTGCTCCGGGAGGGAACTAGGTTCCGGGCCTCCAGCAACACGAGTCGCTTTTACCCTGGGAGGCGCCAGCCTCCCCCTCCCGGTGTTATTTCTTATTGCGCTCAACCCGGTACGTAGAGGAGGCCCTGACAAGTCTGTCCCCACGACACGAGTCGTTGTTCTCCTGGGGGGCAGCTCGGTCTCACTCTCGTCCCTATCCTCATTGGTCCCCACCGCCGCTCTCTCGGCGACCCGGCCCGCCCCCGCCCTGGGCGGCACCACTGTCCCACGTACATTGCCTGCCTCCCTGCAGTAGGACTCTACTAGGGCCTTATAGGCTCTATCTCTCCGTCTTGCTTTAATAGCTTCGAGGGTACGGGCCGGCATATAAGCCATAAGCCTAGTATTGATGTTTGCGGCCCCCCCTCTTTTCAGTTTGGCTTCCTCACGCGCCATCCCAATTAACTCCTCTTGATCCCACCTGCTCCGGACCTGAGCAGCTTTAGCTACACCTATGGTAATAGATCTGCTGGCGTGGTAGGATTCAGCATGCGCAGACCTCGCATGGATAGCTACCCCCCGGGCTCCCTTAAACTGTTTCCCACAGTCGGGACATCGCCCATCGGGAAGCCGGTTGCCGGTATTGGAAGACGCTCCACTTTCTTCCCCAAACGGGAAGGGAACATCTGCGGATGCACCCTGTGTTTTCATATTCTTATTGGTAACCCGTTTCGTAGCCGGATGGACTGGTTGGGACCATCCGACTTGGACCTTATTAGGGGTCCGGCGAGCGAGGCTGTCGCTCATGTCAGACGTGGGATTAACCCTCCGCTCAACGGTTTGGTTTGCTGAGGCTGTCTCACGACTTACGGCTACCTCTGCCGAGAATGACTGGATCCGTCCCCCACCGGTGGAGTGGACCTTCCGGGGAGTTCATTCCGTCCCCCCGCGACGTCCCCACAGACGCCTCGCCCCATACCGCTGGGTGCGGTATAGGACTCGTGAGTTACTGACGCTGACGGCTACCCTGCCGAGGCCGAATGGTCCGCCGAAGTGAACCTTAGTTGGAGGTCGACCATTTCCCCCACACAAGGTATGAGGTACCTTACTTTTGCTCAATAGGTTGTCCCGTGGCTTGGGCTTCACCCTTACCGGGGTTGGACGAACCCCCGGACCACTGGCTTGTGGCCCGGGAATTCCGGCCGATGACGACTTCGCCCGCCCATGCTGGACGGTTTCTACGGGAGCCACGAAGAGGCGCGTCACCAGTCTAAGGACCTCAGAGGCTATATACCAGCAGGCGTTGCCCCAAGGCGTTGCTCTTCATCTGCCGACCAGACAGACTAGCCAGCCTTCTACACAAAGGGCAAAGGGACTCGACTTTACCGTATGCTGACGTTCGCGTGAGGTCCCTACGGCAGAATTAACCATTACAAAAATGAAATCCAGTCCTACATCTCAAAAGGGCCAGCTTCCTTCCCTGGGTTGAGAATACCGCATGCACGAGGCATTTGGCTAAAAAAAAAAAAAAAAACAATTAAATAACTCTAGGTATTTATAACTAAACATTCAAATAACACACGTGCAAACTATAACAAATAACTAACAGGTGAGTAATTCAAAGTCCTAACAAAGATACCGAGGATTCTGTTTATCACTTAACACGCAAGTGAGCAGCTTGATATGGTTCCGGACTAAGTGGCCTTAGATGCTCATTAGCCACCATCTTAGTACTTCTGGGGTGGTAGGGGCACCTTAGTGCCAATAGGCTGTGCCCTGGTGGAAGGCCCGGAAGACCTTCCATCCCCACTCTACCACCCCCACCGCCATGACCTTCATCTCACCTTGGGTGATACCTATTGTGCGACACATGCGGGCGGACCGAGACGACATGGCACCTCTCCAGTTAAACACGAGGGCTCCGAATTCAATCCTCCCCTGCGCCTCGGGAGAAGGCCAGTGCGACTGGCACCAGTCGCGAACAGCTGGAGTGTTATACTTGGAACATTTGTTGTTATGGGCATCGTCGAGGTTAGCGTTGTCAGCCACTACCGATGCATCAATGACCCAGCATTGGCGTTGCTTGTATAACACTCCGTCCGGGATTTGTGGGCTGCCACCCCTGACAGGGATCACCGGAGCGCGCATGACCTGCCATCCGCGGTTCTCCATATAATGGAGGAACTTCTCCATGAGGGCGTCGTGTCTTCTAATCCGGGACCCCCATGTTTTGTGGCACACTTGTAATACGTGTCCAAGTGTCTCGGTGCGTCTACATGCGTCGCACCTATCATCGGCCTGGGGTCGACCTCTAGCCGCCCTCTTTCTTGTGGCCACTGTTGCGCCACGAATCTGCACGGCGTGAATGTATGCGCCACCGGTTAAACGTTTAGTACCGTCGTTTACCCACGCATGTATGTGTGGTACGTCCGAAGAGGCCCTCAGGCCATAGCCATCGGCTGACTGATATAGGGCGTTGGCAAGTGCCATTTTGTCCATGTCCATGTCCATTTTGTTTCGGACTACCAATCCACCTTCCCGAATGACCGGGGAAAAGCACGAGTCCAGCTCTCTTGAAAAAGTCCGAGAATGGGTTACCAGCTCTTGAATCACCACATCCCCGGACTTAGCCAGGCGCTGTAGCCTGGCAAATTCCATCGTTGGTATAGCGAGGCGGAGGGAGGGAATTCCCAACCCACCGTCCTTTACATCTGCGTGGATATATGCATTGGTACTGTCATGAGGAAGCCTCAGCCAGGCCCTCAGACCCCTTCGGACCAGCTTATCTAGCTGTCTAAGTACATTGCCCCTGGTTCTGGATACTACCAGCCTGTGATACAGTTTTGTCAGTAGATGTTTGCACAAGATATATATGCGCTGTTGTGGTTTCAGCGGTGCCTTTAGTTATCTGGTTTAGACCTCTAGTCAATATATCTTCTGGGGTAGCGTCCCTCTCTCTTGCGCTAATCGCTATCCCCAGGTATTTGTATCCATGGGAGATCGGCACCGCGGGCAACATGCCCCCCGAGAGAGACAGATACGGCGTTGGGTCACATACCCATTTCTTGGTCTTTCCATTGACCGCTATCCTTAGCGTCATAGACTTGTCCACGTTTAGAGCCAAACCGCAGCGCCCCAACGCTCGCTCAAATTGACGGCAAAGATGCTGACTGCCAAACGGACTCTGGGCAACCAAATCTCTCACGCAATCGGTTTCGCTGCGAATATCGGGATGCCGTCTGCAGCGTACGCTTGCGCTCGGCAGAGCGAACACGACGCTGAAGACCGCGTCTCGATAGCACGAACGGTGGTGATTCTATAGAAAATTTACGAATAAGCGCGGGTAAATTGAGGGAGTAAATTTAGCAAAATTTCAGATTCGGAGATACTACGAATATCGGCATGCGGTTTGAAGCGTACGCTTCCTCTCGGCGGCGCGAACAAGACGCAGAAGATCTCGTCAATCCATTCATGCGCGTCACTAATTAGATGACGAGGCATTTGGCTAGGGTTTTGAAATCAATTTTATTCGGTACTCAAACATAACATGTTACAATTCGTCCTTCGATACACCATCATATACACACCATAGATCCATCATTAAAGACAAAGATTCTCCAAGACAAGGCATCGGACACCAACCGACCGGTTAGGGTTAAACGAGAGTCGACCTGTAAAACATTTATCCACAAATGTATGCAACGACAGGCAGTACACAAAGTATATACGAAAATCCGGAACCCCCATGTTCGTGAGCGCTCGGAATAAACAGATCACAAATTTTCTCAGTACTTTTAAGCCCCGAGAGCGGGCTATGACGCAGAACACTCCACCAACAATACTCGGACTACCTTCTCGCGAAGGTAGTTCACCGTCATATCTGATAACCAAGTTCCATCAGACAATATTGTCTCGCAAAACACTTCGAATAACAAAGGGACGCAACACACTGCGTATATAGCTGAATAGATTCAATCGTACTCGCGGAGTACAGGTCCATAGGGTCCTATCGAACACGATGGCCAAAGAAGGCCGTGGTGGAACGAAAGCAAGCAATGCTTCTAGCCCCACCCTCGAGTGTCTTGACGCTCATCAACGTCCAATCAGCCTTGCTGACTCCGAGCCGCCCCAGTTCTAGGACGGACCGGGCCGCCGGTGTCCCTCGCCAGTTCAAAACACAGGCCGTACAAACAACGTCCGTCGCCGCGATTCCCGTCTCCTTGTGGCACCATTGACGAATGGCCGGCTTGTTGTAGTATTCCGTCTTCCTCTGATGGGCGTCGTTCATATCGTAGTTGTCCGCAACGATCGTAGTGTCGATGATAACGCATTGGTTTTCCTTCTAGACCACGAGGTCTGGGCGCCGGATACCCGCCGGGGTAGGGATAGAGGGTTCCTCGCGCGTGGAGAAACCCTTTCTCTCCAGCACAGTTTTCAGGAAATGACTGACATTATCGTGCCGGTCACACCTGGTGTTGTGGGTTCGCGGACACACCTGCAAAATGTGTCCCAGTGACTCCACTCCTCTACAGGCATCGCACCTAGTTGAGGCTTCCGGCCTACCACGAGAGGCACGCAGCGCCGTATGGATGAGATTACCTTTAATCTTAACGCAGTTCACGTAGCTACGCCCCGACACCAGACCTGTGCCGGACGTCATCCATCGGTTACTATACCCAGTATTGCTACAACCTCGTAGGCCATGACCGTCAACTGAGGAATACAGACATTCTGCCATGGCTCGCTGTATATCCCTCCTGCTCCTCATTTGGAAGCCAAACGCGCTCATAGGCTCGGACCACCGCCTCAGGTCCTTTTGGAAGTTTTTCAACTCCGTGACCGCCTTGACCACTGGGTCATTAGAGCCAACAAGGCGCATCATCCGTTTCGTCCTGAGGAGGGGAATCAGCCACCGGAGCCTAGGGATCCCCAGTCCCCCATCACCGCACTTCGCATGGAAAAAGCCCATAGGGGCATCATGCGGGAGTTTGACCCAGCACCTAACAGCCGCCCTGGAGATCTTATCCATATAGTCCAGCGTTTTCTTGGACAGGCGGCCCAGCACCGCTTGATGAAGC